>CM072818.1:63081526-63676526 GCA_036937905.1 Salvia rosmarinus | reverse complement strand
GGCGTGGCGGCGGCCGCCTTCATGAGGGATTTTAGGCCGTCGCAGTTTGACGCCGCCTCGTTGGAGGCAGCACCGTTCCTGACATTTTATAGGTCCTAGGCAAAATAAGGAATATAGGCCCATTTTTAAAATTCATATAAAACTATCGGTCATTATTTTTTGTGCGTCTTAGGTAAAACTTATGTTTTTAATAATAGCTTATAAACGACACATGATTTACTCAAATCACACTTGAAAAATCGGTGACTCATTGAACCTATAAAGCGATAATGAGGTTTAAACTCGTGACCTTTGGCCACATGAACTCACTAAACATTAGACCGTCCAAAAATGTATCTTATATTATACTTATAAAATAAATCAAATTTATAAATTTACGTAAAATTCAAGTGATCTACAAATAGAAATAGATAATAAAAAATTATTAAAAACATATGCAACTTACTTGTCATCCTTATATTTCTATATCTCAACTCTTATCTACGATACGATATCATAAAAAATAATTTATTCGAGTATTTGCAGATACAAAATCATTAATAACCACATCAACATCAATATTTTCTAATATATTTTGGGACCAAATAAAAACATATATCTATAAATAAAATATATAAAGATTTAATATTTTGGACTTTAAAATAAAATAAAATAAAATATTTAAATGATATAATATTTTGGATCCAAATAAATCTATATATCTATAAATAAAATCAATTTTTTAAAATAATTTTAGACCCCTTGAGATGGTGGGCCCTGGGCGATCGTCCAGGGTAGCCTACCCTCAGGGGCGGCCTGGTTGGAGGTAACCGAGGCAGCCGGAGACGCTGTTCAGAATCTGGCCGCATGAGGAGCTGCAGCCATTGCTACCAAAGCTATATATCACAATCAAACAGGCAACCTTAATTTCTCCCTTACCATACACTTTCTCTTTAATTAATACTTTTGTTATTATTAATATTGGATAATTGAGTGTCTGAGTGAGTGAATTAAAGCGGGGTTTCGAGCATTATAGATTTGATTTCAGATAATTGCGTCAAATATTGTTTTTACTGTTAAAACTATGAGACTAATAGTTCGGCCATTTGGGATGTCTAACTCATCTTATGATATCATAATTAATAACTTTCTTGTTATAAAATCAATGAAATTTATATTTACATATTTTAATTGCAAATATATATTATAAAATATTTAATTATCTATTGTTATATGGTTATAATTTATTACTTCAATAATTATGCATACAAATTATTAAAAGCATATAAATATATATATAAATATATATAGTTAGGTTCAACTGAGTACAATTTATTTCCTAAAAACTAAGAACCAAATGAATTTGCAATGAAAGTTGATGAATCTATTGAAAATTTATTGAATCCAAAATTTAAAATTTTCACTCAGTTCAAATCTCATAAGGGATGAAAATTCCATTTTTTTAATTCAATAACTTTTTTCGATCGATTCATCAACTTTAATATCGAATGAATTATTTTCTCTTGTTCTCACGATAAAAATAAGTTTTACATTAACCTTTCTATATATATATATATGGGTTGGTTATAGGGAAAACTTCCTCTAAGATAAGAAATAAGAATTTATCATCACCCTTGATTTCATCTAATCTAATGGCTCATATTTAATTAATGATTTAAAATAAGTTTGACTATTTTTTATAATTATTTTTATGGTCTAAAATGTGTTAGGGGTATCAAGGTCAATATAAAGATTCGTCCAGTCCTAATTTTTCGTGCAATCCTTGATTTTTCGTACATGTACAATTCATATTCTCTATGAAATTATAATTGTGCATATAATATTAATGGTTGTTCATAGGATTTTAAGTTTTATGCGAAATAAAACAATAATTAAAAATCAAACTTACATAATTGAAAATCCTTATTTAAATAATAATTAACGTAAAAATAAATTTTTTTACCTTAAAATAAAGATCACAAATAAGAATTTCGTACCAAAAGTCCCACAATTAGTGGATGGAAAAATAATAATGATATACAACTATAATTATTTTCGTGCTTAAACTAATATGCATAACTAAATAGTGGTTGTGCATGAAACACAAGATAAACTCACATATCATTAGAGCCGGTAAAATGAGCCCAGTCCGAAAAGCCCGCTCGGGGTACCAGGGGTTTGGGCCGATTTGGGCTCCAAAATTAAAGCCCCGAAAAAAATTAGGCCTAAAAAGCCCGCCCAAAAAAAAAACCCGGGCCTACCGGACTTCGGGCCAAAAAAAGCCTGGGGTTTTGGGCTAAAAAAGTCCGTCCGATTTCTATTAAATATATATATTTATAATATTATTTAATATACATATCTATAATTTTTTAATAATATTAATTATATTTTATATAATTATTTATTTTTTATAGTAACAATTTTCTTACTAATTCACATACTGGTGAGGAAAATAAATTCTAGAAAAAATAATAACCTCATAAATCATTCAAAAATAATTTCTAAGAGAAATGATCTCCAAAAATATATACATTGATGATTATAGTATGTATAATTAATTTATTTTCTTCTATTATTTTATGCGTATAAGTGAGATTGACGTTTAATAATATCATTTATCTTTGATTTGTAATTACTAATTTTTTCTCTTTAAATTAAAGAATTAAAATTATACTGCATTACACTATCATTGCATGAATACATAAATATGTCAAGATATACAAGAAGCGTTATCATAAGTAAGCTCAAAATATTTTCATCACTGTTCTTTATTTAACTCAAGGAGTTATGAGATCTTAATTAAGTAATTAAATTTTTTAATTTAAAATATTAATTTTATATATTAAAAAATTTAAAAATTATCTAAAAAAAGCTCGTCCGGGGTTGGTATGCTTCATATTTTTAGGCACGAAAAATTTCGGACCCGGCCCGGCCCGCTACTTTGCCAACTCTACATATCATCCATTATATAGATGAACAGTATCTTGTTAGCATATTCATGAACATTGCACAACGATCATAGAATAATGCATAAAACAACGTTACTATATTAGAAGTTACAATACAATATATATACAGTAGCGACTGTTGTGTACGTGAATCATGATCTTAATTACGCAAACATATTTCCAAAATATATAGGTTGACATCATGCACAACAAACATTTACATTACACATAAGATTAAATATAAATGCATAAACCGAACTAAATGAAAAACGAAATTTTACTATGAAATTCTCATAAAAAATCTACTATGCAAGTTGAACTTTCCAATATACGAAAATATGTAAATTTGTTTTCATAAAGTCCATAAAATTTGAACTAGATTAAGATAATAAATATTTGCAACTAATCACCTACCATAAATAATTATAAGAATCATCTAATTTAAGGAATAAATCAGTTACACTTAAAATCAAAAATATAATAATAATCTTATTAATAAAATCTGTAAAAAAATATCATAAATAACATTAAATCTAAACTGCCGGATACACTTAGAAGTTAGATCTACGCTTAGGATTAATTCTCATTTCTCAAAATACTTATGGTTCTCATTTGATCCATCCATATATATATATATATATATATATATATATATATATATATATATATATATATATATATATATATAAGAATAATGTGAGAACTATTTTATTGTTAGAACCAAAAATGATAAATTAGTTGTGAAGTTGATGAATCCGTCGGAAAAATTATTGAATTAAAAAAAATCCCAAAAAATAGAATTTTCATTCCTCATGGGATTCGAACCTGGGTGAAAAATATTGAATCTTTTGATTCAATAACTTTTCCAACGGATGAAAGAATTTATTTTGTTCATAAAGAAAATTTGTAGTTCTTAATTTTCCTATTAAAATTGTTATTATTTGAACATAATTCTCTCTCTATATATACATATATATTTCAAGACTCACAAATGCAACGCGATCACGTTTTTGCAAGTTTTAGACTAACACGTCACGTTGGATTAGGTTTGCATGGGTGTTAATTTAGGAAATCGGCCAAACTATCATTCATTTAAATCGATGATTAATCGAATCAATATCTTGATCTAAATTTCCAGCTATGTACGAGTATTTCGACGTATCTATATATGGCCATTATTTCACATGTCACATACACCTCATTTTTTGAAACCAATAAAATTATACATTCTATAAGCTCCAATTTGATATATATAGTTAACGTGATAACCATTTTTAAAGTATGAATGTGAAAACAAAAAAATGATAAATATATATATAGTTAATGTGATAACCATTTTTAAAGTATGAACGTGAAAACAAAAAAATGATAAATATATATAGTTAACGTGATAACCATTTTTAAAGTATGAACGTGAAAACAAAAAAATGATAAATATATATATAGTTAAGTGATAACCATTTTTAAAGTGTGAACGTGAAAACAAAAAAATGATAAATATATATAGTTAACGTGATAACCATTTTTAAAGTATGAACGTGAAAATAAAAAAATGATAAATATATATATAGTTAACGTGATAACCATTTCTAAAGTATGAACGTGAAAACAAAAAAATGATAAATATATATAGTTAACGTGATGAACGTGAAAACAAAAAAATGATAAATATATATATAGTTAACGTGAGAAACATTTTTAAAGTATGAACGTGAAAACAACAAATGAATCGGCAGGGAAAATTATTGAATTTGAAAAAAAAATGAAATTTTCATTTTTCATATGATTCGAACCCTGGTGGTAATTTGGCGAAAATTCTAAATTTTTGGATTCATAAACTTTTTCAGCGGATTCATCAACTTTCATAACAATTTTTTTTTATTTGTAGCGAATTCTTATATTTCTCCGTTCTCACGTTAAAAATGATTTTTTATTTGAACATCAATATATATATATATATGTATGTATGTATATATGAAATTATGCAAATTAAATCGACCTATGAAACATGATTAAATAATTCATATATTTTAAAACAAAACATGAATGATTTATAACATGAAAATTTTGAAACAAAACACACAAGTCACAACCCACACATGATTAAATAATTGTATAACTCATTTTATAATATCATAATCAAAACATGCATGATTTATGCAATCCACAGTTCTTATGAAGTACACGTTGTCAGTAATAAAATTACGTAGTTACTCATTTATGGTGGTGGAAGAACGGGTTAGGCACGACAGTTAGGCCCGACCTGATTTTAGGCTGGAAAAAATATAAGTCCAATGGAATTTGGGTTGGGTCTGCCCATAACTAGCCCGTTGGGCACCCAGCCAGATCCAGAAAAATTGTACAATAAATCGTGTTTAAGGCTTAGTTGGACCACAATTTTTTCAGCACCATGGATTTTTGGTCCAGCCCGACCTGACCAACCCAATTCTTATGGAAAGCATGGTGGACTCGGGTCGGGTAACCCCAATTTACCCATTTGCCAACTCTACTTATTTCACATCATTTATTCGTTGATGTTGGCTTGTTCCTGATTATTTATATTATTTGGACATTCTTTATGAAACTAGATTCTATATTAATTCTTTGATTGCTCATATTTGTGTTGTGAAAATAACATTTTTCTAACAATCGGTCTATCGTACTAATATTTTATGATGAGGGCAACTCACAGTCGTTACTTAAATTGTGTATATAATAAATTTTATTTATGTACAATAATTTATAAATTATATCAGAAACGTAAAGTGTAATACTCAATCTGCTCCATAAGGTAAATTTTCAAGTATTTTCATTCACATTCAAACTGTATTTATTGGTTATTTGTTTTTTTGGTACGATGGGGAACCCGCAGCTGTTACTACTACGGTGCGTACTGGGTAAAAACATCACGTTCCTGTGCAATAGCCTACAAATCAACAGAACAAGTAAACCATACTTGAAAAACCAGGTTTGACAAGCTCTAACACATAGAGACGTTTGATGGGGTTCGAACTTGTGATATCTCGACCACAAGAACCCACATTAACCATTGGACTGTCTCTAAGGAACCAATTTCATTGCCTTTTGAATCTACTATGCAGAACTAGTTATCCCCACCTTACCCAATTTTAATATTGGGTCAGGTCATTAAAATTTAGGCCCAAAATAGGCCAGAACTATTCGGCTTGACCTATCAGACACGATGGGCTTACTTGGCTCAAATTCGATTTTTGTGATTTATTTTCATGTGTATAGCTATAATAACGGCACCATGTATACAAATAGCAATACTTTGATGTTATATCACTTAGCACGAGCTGATTTCTTCTCGAAAATCTACTTATTTGTCCTTAATGTGAAATTAAATAGTTTGTTTCTAACCCATTGGACCGAAAACAATCTATCATAACATATATATGATAAAAGATTATTCAATTTAAAGCGGTCATCTAAAAATTTCATTACAGAACTTTAATGCTTAAATAAAACTAAACAATAACTTTATTACATATCTCCATATAATAGCCAGCAATACTAATATTGCCGAATCCTCATGCTAGGAATCGTACATAAAATTATAGCATATGTAATAAATCTATAAGATGTTTATTTTAAAGTGTGGCCAATGATCCTGCAATTTATGCTACATGTGAAAAGGCTAATGCAGGCTGCTGCCAACTTCCACGTCCGCTAATTAATGCACCCTGAAAAAAAAATAAAAAAATATTCATCTATTAATTTACAATTTGGCATTAAAATTACAGAAGAAAAAGGGAAAAAAAATGTAGTTGAGGACACTGAAGAGAAATATTACTTGGAACAATCAACGTTGGAGATGCTGGGAATGTTGACCTTGCACTTTTGAGCGATGGAGGAAATTATCTGATAACTAATTTTGTAAGATTTGGCAAGACTCTTGACGCACTCACAAACAGTCTTCCTCGCCGCCGGGGTGTTGGCGGCGCTGTTTAGAGACTTAACGCTGCTGCAGCAGGCGGCCGTCACAGTTCCACCCTTCTGCAAGACGGAGCCGCACGGCTTCAAACTGTTAATCACCGTGTCGCAGGTTAAGCCATGCACATGGGGGGCGATTAGCATCAAGCTCAAAAACAATGCAACGATAATCGCGGAAAATTTCGCCATTGGAAGAATCTGAAAAATGTTTAGAATATTTTTTGTATGTGAGATAAATGAACGGAACTCGTTTGGATTGAAGGATTAGGGGGTAAAGGAGTTATATATATAGAGGAGTAATTATTCATTAGCGGGGGCTGAAGAGAATAAAAAGTAGGCTTTACATGGCGAATATTAATGTAGAAATTAATTAATCGCCAAGTACTACTAAGTAGAGTAGTTAATTGCTATCTGATGTAGCCTCTATCTATATATAATCTAGATATAATTGACATATTACGTACGAGATGAGCTAAGTGTTATTAGTGTATACTGACCTCTTCTATTGAAAAAAATCATATTATAAGGAAATTGTATAATCATATTCAATCTCCTATTTCGCATTCTAATATATTTCAGTGCGAGGCAACAATAGTTTCATTTATTTGTTGTTTTTTCTAAATAATCGATTAAGGGTATAAGTACGAGGATCATTGACATCAAAATACACGAACTTTGAAATTGGTATAAAAAAGCATAAATTTAACAAGTATTGCAGTTTTATCAATTTTTAATTTTTAGTCAAAACTAAACTGACATGACTTCAACATGGCACTTCTCAAATGAAAACTACAGTATAACCTCTATAAATTAATACAGTTAAGACCGGAGAAGATATTAATTTTAGAGATGTTAATTAATCGGAAAATTAATAATTTATTAATTTAAAGAGGTATTGTATATTCATTTAATTTAAATTAATTACATCAGAATTAATGAATTTAAATTCAATTATATAGAGATATTAATGAGTATTAAATGTTAGGAACTTGAATCATCTTATTTAATGTTTAAAATTCATATGTATGTTCAATAAGAACTTGAATCATCTAATTATTTAATGTTTAAGATTTATATTATTGAATTAATGTTTAAGATTCATACGTATGTTCAATAAGAACTTGAATCATCTAATTATTTAATGTTTACGATTCATATGTTATATAATAAATACTTATACAAGAATTATTATATGTATAGCAAAAATTTGTAAAAACATACCAAAAAATACAATGACTTCTCATTTAAAAAGTGTTAAAAAAAAACATAACCGATCAAATACGCAAGTTACCATGTGAGTACAAGAGAGATCATCCTACCATCATCCAAAAAGACTTACAACGCTGGCTCGATCAGAATTTTCATTTGAAAGTTAGTCAAGATACTATTTCAAACTAGGGATGGCAATCGACCGGCGTGTATCCGCCCGATTACTCACGGGTTTGGTATGCATTTCGTACCCGCGGGTACGTTCGTGGTTGAAAATTAGGATCCGTTTACTTCGCGGATACGGAAATAGTTTTGCAATACCCGTACCCGCGAAACCCGTATACCCGCGAAAACACCCGCGAATTACCCACGAATTACCCACGAACTCGCGAAAAACTATTCGTATAATAATTATTTTATGATAAAATATTAATATTCTAATTTCTAATTAGAACTAGGAAGCTCGAAGCCCTAATTTTACCCTAATTGATTTGTGGATTTGAACTTTATGGATTTGAATGTGAAATTATGGATTTGAACTTTATGATTTATGAATTTGTTAGTGATATTTTCGTGTTTTTTGAAATGCTTGGTTTCGCGGATCGCGGGTGGTCCGCGGGTGAAGGTTTCGCGGGTATCCGCCAACCCACGGGTATGGTGGGAATCTCCTACCCGTCGCGGTCGCGCGGGTCGCAGGCGGGGATCATTTTCGTGGTATGGAAGTGGTTCGGCACTATCCGTGCCCGCCCGACCCGATTGTCATCCCTATTTCAAACACTCTCAAAAGGTCATCCGAGTATCTTGATGTTAACTTAGAAAAAGGAGGAAAAACGAAGAGGCACGAACCAACAAAGTTTCCAGATATGGAAAAGATTGTTTATGAGTGATTTCTACAATACAAAGATCGTGTGAATATATCAGGAGAGCTCATTTTGAAGAATGTGAGAGAGACAATGAAGATGTTATATCTTCAACAACCTGATGTGTTGTACAAATTTTCTCAAGGTTGGCCGAGAAGTTTAAGATGAGATATGATATCAAGTCATTTCTTTGTTTCGGAGAAAGTGGCTCTATTGACACACAAGAAATGGATAAAAAATTGGAGTTTATAAGAGAGAAAATAAACCAGTTCATTATGAAAGATGTTTTAATATGGATGAAACTGATTTGTTTTACTGGTTACAACCGATCATTCTTTTGCAACGAAGCAATTGGAAGGCAAGAAACAGGATAAAGAAAGACTTACTTTTGTTATCTGTTGCAATGAAGATGAATCAGAGAAAATTCTTTTATGGATCATTGGTAAGTATGTTAAACTACGTTGCTTCAAGAATGTGAATATGAGTTGCTTAAATTGTGAATACCGTGCTAACAAGAGATCATGGATGACTAGTGTTCTTTTTTATGAATATGTTCGTTATCTTGATAAAAAATGCATGTTAGAAAATTTTGTTGGTGGTAGATAATTGTTTTGCCCATCCCAAAATTGTTGAAGGACTACAAAATATTGAGTTGTTCTTTCTACCACCTAACATGACATCAAATATTCAACCATGTGATGTTGGGATAATAAGAGCTTTCAAGATACACTATTGTAGGAGGCTCTACCGTATGATACTAGAAGGCCATGAATTGGGACAATCCAATCTAGAAAAGTTTAATGTTCTAGATGCCATCAATCTTACGGTCTCAGCCTGGACTATAAATGTGAAGCAAAAGACAATAGCCAATTTTTCAGACATTGTAAAATTCGTTCAGTGAATGAAGAAGATTCAACAAATTTACATGATGCAGATACTAAAGCAGGTACTCATGAACTCGCTGCATTGATTAAAAATTTTGGTCATCACAATCAAATGGATGTCAATCATCTATTGAATTATCCCGATGAAAATGAAAGATGTTTATAGATCCAAAGCTTAGAAGAAATTGTTGATACTATTATTTAAAATCCAATTGACGATGAAGCTCAAGATGATACGATACCATTAGAGCCGATTACGCGAAAAGAAGCAATAGCAGAGGCGAAAATCCTTCATAATTTCTTTCTGCAGTCAACGAAAGCCACACCAGAACTTTTAAGTGCCATGAGAAAAGCAAGAGATGAGATTCATTTTGATTTGAATTTCAATACAAAACAATCAACAATAGAGTCATATTTTACTAAGTTGTCTTAGTTATGTTTATAATTTTATGAGATTATTAATTTATGATGTTGATGGGACCCTTGTATTATATAGGTGTCTTTAAAAAATTATTATCTTATTAATTTATCGAAATTATTAATTTACGCTTGGGGCCCAAGTCGGGGCCGGAGAAAATATTATTTTAGAGAGGTTATTAATTTATCGAGTATTAATTTATAGAGGTTATACTGTATATGAATATCAGTTCATATTTATCGGATTATTTTTTTCATATAACGGCCGGCGGAATGCGGCTACCCCGCCCTCAAACTCGACTGTCAGAACAGCACCGGCACCACGATCCAGATCAACGACGTCAATTACTGCGTTCTGGACCTAAATCAGGAAAGGAAAATTCTCAAATTGCCAGAAACGACCTTCTGCAGAGCCGCCTCTGTCCGCCAAAGCTCGTCAAACACAAAACGCAACTCTGGATCCTCGGCTTCTCGTGTACGCCTCCGGATACTTGAATCCGACATTTCTCTACGCCTGCCCCGCCGTCGATTTACCGTTCCCTACCCACTCGAGTGTGTTCTGAAGGGTATAAAGGATAGACTGAGGTATGTGGAGTATCATGGATCGCAGCTGTGGGGGATGTGCCACCGCAACGTCGTCGTTCCGGTTACCTATGCATCTTTGATCAGTTTGGAGGCGCTGATCGAGAGGGATTCAAGGTGAGGATAGCGGTGGCTGCGCTAGCTGAGAGAGAGAGTCGCAGAGAGGGAAAGTGTGTGAGAAAGGGGAGAGAGAGAAAGGTGAGATGGATTTTTTAAATTACGTTTTGATTTTTATTTTAGATTGTCATAGTCAAAATTACAATGATGTGGCACGTGGAAACCATATCCGTTTTAAATTTTGATCAAAATTGAATGAGAAAATTGAAAATTTGTTAAAAATTTATGTATTTTTATATTAATTTTAAAGCTTGTGTGTAAAAAAATAAAAAGCAAAATTTGTATATTTTGACGTCAACAATTATCATATATATTTGATGGGGAGGATGTAGTTTTCCGTGAACTATAAAAACTGAAATTTGTTACGAAACTAGCTCGGTGTAGATGAATCCACCGGTCCCATTTCATCATCATAAATTAAACACCCGTTGTTTGTTGGTGCACTTTAAGAAAAAATTTATTCAGTGATAATAAAACTATGACGAAAAGGTAAATACGAGCAATTATGTCGGTGAACATGAACGCAGTCGAATTTGATGTGATATAATACAATAATAGTAAATGAGTGAATTAATGAATTACCCTTTTAAATATAATAAAGACAAAACTATTTACTAACACAAAAAATAAAATATAATCACTTTTATTATTTTACTCTAAATACATTTCACAAGTTAGCATACTCATTATTTCACCTTTATTGCATTCTCACAAGTTTAAAATGGTATGTAATACTAACTCGTCAAATAGATGCAAAACACGTCATTTCAAGAATTAATGTGTACTAACTCATGAAATGCAGTGCAAAATCGTTATTTCAGGAATAGAAAACTCTCAACTCGTGAAATACCAAAAAAAATTGTATTTCCTTATCATGAAATATAGATTCTGCATTATATTCACGGACGTCCTAGTGTAACTTGTGGATTGCATCGCGAATCTAGGATTGTTCGTGAATTGATGAACAATCTTAAGTATTAATATAAACAACATTAAGAATATCTTCAAATGAAAATATAACATACTAACTCATATATATATATAAAATAGAAACTCACTTGGAAAAATTAAATTCGAGTAAAAATGAATTTGTTGGAAAATAGCCAAAACTTCAAAAATTTAAAAATATATTTCATTCGTCTCTCATATTTGTTCATAGTTTTCATTTTTGGTATGTCCTCAAATTTGCTCATGACATTTATGAAAACCATCTGACTAAATACTCCCTACTTACTACTACCAACTAAGGATGACAATGGACTGATTTTAGTCGGATCAGAACTAATAAATAAGTATCAGCTCTGGTTCTGGAATCGATAAATTAGATAGCGGACCTGGACCATCAACTATGGATCTGAAACGGTCCAAATCTGAGCTTGTCTAGAACCAGAATCGGAATAGAATCAAAACTGAAACCAAAATCGAAACTGAAACCGTTGCTTTAATATTTAGTGGGATATGATTGATTCGGATCGGTATGAGTAAAATCTATTCACTGACAATACTTAGACTTACCAATAGACGAGTTTTACTCGGATATGGTTCGAATTAGAACCATAATCGGACTTGATCGGACCATCTAACTCTACTTAATGGGCTACGAGTGGTTCCAGATCGGTCTGAGTAAACTCACCAATTGACATCCCTACTATCATTGACACTCTTTATTTGTACATTTTATCATTCATAACCCAACATAATCTCTACTTATTACCCTTAACTAGAGGTGGTAAATGAGCGGGTCAGCCCAAGCCCATCAGGCTTTTCCAAAAAATCAGGTTAGATCGGGTTGGGCTGCAAATCCATCATGCCAAAATCATTAAGGCCCAAACAAGCCTGAAACATACTTTACAGTATAAATTTTTTGGATCGGACCGGGCTAGCCCGAGCCCGTCGGGCTTTGGCTAGTTGTGGACGAGTCCGGCCCAACCCAAAATTCCATCGAGCTTACTTTTATTGAGCTCAACCTGATCCAAAATCGGGCTGAGCCATCAGACTAGACCCGTTTTATCACCTCTATCCTCAAACACAACATATTTACACATTTTACCACTCATATCCTACCACTAATTAATTTAACACCACACTAATGTGTGACTCTTACTCCATTCACAATACATTTTACAAAAACAAGATCATCTTTCCTTGGCAACAGAAGAAACCGATGGAGTGGCGTCAATTGCCCGGTGAACTGCCTAGTCTCCGGAAGATGAAGTTGACCAAAAGAAAAAGGGTTGCGGTCGGATTTGCTTGAATCGTTTCAACCCGCCCTCTAGTTGTAGAAGCTTTTCGGCCTATCGAAATCATTCGTGGGTGATAGAGGGAGTATTATATTTTGGGATGAAATCCACGAGTCAACAATGAAATATTGTGACTTACAATAGAAACTAATAAAAATTAAATAACAAATAAATATCAAGTCATCATCATTACCTTGTTGGAAAATTTGTCAGAATTTTCTGCAAAAATCTTAACTTGAAGAATTAAATAAATGTTGTGATGAATCTTGGGTTAAAGGAGTAAACAAAAATCTTAGTTTGCCGAAATATAGTTGAATCTTAGCTTGAATAGATAAATTAATCTAATCTAATTTTTTGATAAATTGAACAACTTTGTGTTTGTATGATCATATATATAATTCTTGAATTACTCAATTTTTATATACTCCATCCGTCCACCAAAAACGTGCATTTAATTCCTTTTTGGTCCGTCCACCAAAAATGTACACTTTCCTTTTTTAGAAACACCAACTTTACATTTTTACCCTCAACTTATCCACTTATTTACAAAAAAAACACTCATGCCCACCTTTTTATACTCACAATCCATTAATATATTCATTTATTATCCCAATGACACACCTTTTTATACATATTTACTTTACACTTATTATAGTTTTCTTAAAACCTGTGCCACCAAAATCGATGAATGTTTTTGGTGGACGGATGGAGTATTATCAATCTAATTCATCGCCAATGCTAAACGCCCAATATTATGTACATGTTTAAGTTTTGATATGTTACATGAGCATAGATAGAATCGATCGACAGTTTGACAGTTTCGATGACATAACTAAGAGAGAGAGAGAGAGAGCATCTAATTTTCTGTTACTGATGAGTTGGTTTTTTTATTTTTATTTATCTTTGAGTTGGGCGAGACAGTGAGTTATAGTACAACGGGATTAAACGGCCGTAGACCTCTTCCATTATGTAAGGAAGATTCAACTTTTGAGTATTTCTAGAAGGGCAATTGAATAAATTAATACGGCAGAAGCAAGTGCCACATGTTTTCCCTCTCTGGATTAAACGGCCGTAGACCTCTTCCATTACTAGCTAGTTTAGTTTTTTTTTTTTCTTTTTGGCTACGTGCATTAGTAGGTTTATTTACTTTATATATTAATTATGGCTTTTTCTTACTGTACTTCTCACATTTATAATTTGAATTATCAAAGTAATCCTTTCATCTCACTTACAGAGTACGTACATAGTCGATTTTCCGTCTTTAGTTATCTTCGTAAGTACTCCTCTGTTTGTTTCTCAACATAAAATTTTTCATTCTGCACTAAAATTAAAAAAAAAATTAACATCAAATTTAATACATTCTACGTTCATCAAATACGTTTATTTAATTCCATTTTAGTTTATTCAAAAAATGTTAACTTTCTTTTTTAGAAACATCAACTTCATATTTTTACCCTAAACCTATCCACTTATTTACAAAAAAAATCACTCATGACTCACCTTTTTACATCCACTATACATTAATATATTCATTTATTATTCTCATGACCCACCTTTTTACACTCAATTACTTTACACTCATTATAATTTATTAAAACTGATTTTGGTGGATGGATGGAGTATATTTTTTTCATTTTTTCTCTCACTTAAAAATGCATTTTGAAAGAGGAAGAAAGAAAGAAAAATTATTGAGTATTAATGAGAGAATTGGAAAGTGTAGAATTCCAATAACAAAGAGTATATAATTAACGTTGATAGAAGAGAACATCTTATATTAAGAAACAATTGAAAAGGTTCAAACATCTTATATGGAGAAACCGACGGAGTATATATTAACTTGGCTGATGTAATCTTGTTTGGTATGGTATTACTCGTCACTTTTGGCTGTAACATAAGTTCAGATGATTTCTCCATTAAGTATTCGAATGTAATAAAGATTCATAACCGGGATTAAAATAAATAATTTAATTAATATTGATATATACACCGAATTTTGGTATGTTCGTTGCTCTTTTTCCTTTTTTTAATTTGCTAAACGAAGTTTGAAAAAGTAATGTTGAATACACAAGTGAAACGTTTATTCCTTGAATTTTGGTACTGAAATATATGAAATACTTACAGATTTATTGCATGCAGGGAATATATATGAAATACTTACAGTATTTTTCTGGACGTTGATGGATCCCTGAAAATAGAGGGTGTAATAATTTATGGAGTTCTGTTATTGATAAAAAATAACAATGCTTTAGGGTGACACTCTTCGTTTATGTTCTAGCTTTAGCTTCACAAGTAGACTGTTAAACTTGCTTTTTATATTAAAAAAAATGTTTTACATCTTCTATTTTACTATATGAAAATGAGCACAACTCAATAAAATACAAGTATATTTATGATTCAGTTCTTACAATAAAAAGTACATAACTCAATTTTCAAATAAAGCAGAATGAGAAAAGGATCAATACATAAAACTTTAACACCCCTTAAACAGTATTTAAAATGACGAATGTAATTAATAGTTTATTAGTTTTATATTGCAGAAGTAGGGTTGAGATGTGGTGTGGTCGTATCTTAATTGACTCGGCCCGATCTTAGTTATGCGGTTCAACAACTAAGTCGAGACGTTAACAAGCCATGCAACATCATTGGGATGCAGCCATACACGCAGCTAAAGTACTTAAAAGTGTCCTTCTCTTGGCCTTTTTATCCTCACTGGTGGTAATCTATCCATTAAGGCTTATAGCGATGCAGTTGGGGTATGTGTTGATACGTCGGTCATTAATCGGTTTTGTGTATTTCTCGGTGGGTGTTTGGTCTCTTGGCCGCGAAAGAAACAAACAATCTCGGCCTCATCTGCTTTGAGGTCGAATATCGAGCCCTTAGTACACTTGTCACGAGAATTGACTTGGCTCACTTACCTCTGCTCGATTTTGGTGTTTCATCAACTCGCTTATACCACTTCATCGTGATAATCAAGCCCTATCCACATAACAAAATAAGGTGTTTCATGAACGCACAAAACACTTAGATATTGATTGTCATTTAGCACGGATCGGTTTCACTCGGGTTTCTTGGTTCCCTTCTTATATCTACTACAATACAACTTGATTTGTTCACTAAAGCTCTCCCGCCACGGTTTCGCTTTTCTTATATCCAAGCTTGCTTGGTGGATCTCCACCGTCTCAAACTTGGCGGTGATGGCGAAGATGTGGAAGATGGGTGCGAGAGAAGGTTGTGGAAGATGGGGACGAAGAAGAAGCTCAGTGCTCGTGATTAAGCATGATGTCATGCTTTGTCTCGTGTTCATTTAATAAAAGCGTGGATACGCTTCTTGATTAGTTGTAATTTGTGTTAGTTAGAGTTTGTTACATCGTTAGCAGTGGAATGTATAAAACCACTGCGGCACTCATTTGCCATATAACCGAATATTGTTACAAAATAAAAATCAATCCATTTCCTTTCTCTCTATCTCTCTCTCCATTCTGTTTTTGCGATAGATTTCATATTGAAATTCTACATGGATCCTCGAAAATAGAGGGTGTAATAATTTATAGAGTTTTGTTATGGATAAAAAATAACAATGCTTTAGGGTGTGATCTTCGTTTATGTTCTAGCTTTAGCTTCACAAGTAGATGTTAAACTTGCTTTATATTAAAAAATGTTTTACATCTTCTATTTTACTATATGAAAATGAACACAACTCAATAAAATACAAGTATATTTATGATTCGGTTCCATACAATAAAAAGGGGAAATTACCGAAAATGTCCGAAATTACCGAAAGTCCCGAATTACCCGAAAATATCCGAAATTACCGAAAATGTCCAAGTCGAAATTACGAAAAGTCCCGAAAGTCGAAATTAAAATTAGATATACGGGACTTTGGATTTCAACGGGACTCGGGACTTCCGATACCGAAAATCAAAATTTCCGATCCCGGTCCTGTTCGAACCCGTAATTTCGGGACTCGGGTCCCGAATCCCATCGGGACTCGGGTCGGAAGTGAATTTCCAGTCCCGGTCCCAAATTCTCACCCTAGAGAAAGGATCAATCATAAAACTCTAACACCCCTTAAACAATATTTAAAATAGCGAATGTAATTAATAGTTTATTAGTTTTATATTGCGCCGAAGACGCTTTCAGCCGCGGCGGCGCCACCAGTCCTCTATCCTTGCTACGTCGGGACAATATTAAAATGTTTGCTGTCTTTTCTTTGACACGTGGAAAACTCCTTCTACTTAATTAAATTCCGTCAAATAATCATATATTATAAAATATTGTATAATCGATAAATTTCAATGGAAAATCATTTTACGTTATGTTTATGATAATAATAAATGAGATAGTCTTTATATTTGGACGATCATCTGTATCTAATATATAGAAATTATATTCTTCTTCTTTTTTTCATTCAACCAATATATGCTTAAAATATAAAGAGATATAGTTTACTATATTGTAAAACTATGTTATATCAAAAGTAACCATATGATATAAACAAATCTATAAATTGCAGGCCTATTACGAGATGCGATGTGCATGTATGTCATGAACTATGGTCCACATTCCTTTGCGACATTAGGCGACAAGCCCAATATCGTTATGTGGGCTGTAGACTGAAGATATGGGCTTGAAACCTTTAGACCCTATTCGAAGGCAGAAATAAGTTCGGATTCTCTTTTATCTCGCCGCATCTTCTTATATTTTTATAGTGACAAAATGTTATAGGAAGACGTCTTTACATGGGAATATATGGGGAAAATAATTAGTTAGAAAATTCTAGTTGTGTATGACTTATATTTTTCTAACTAAATATGGTCTCGATTCCTTATTAAGTCTAGTTCCATATATCTTCATGTGAGGACGTTTTTTCAAGAAATCATATCTTTTATATTTAGCACATTATTTCATACCCCATGTGTCCACTAAGAATGAATCACAATTATCTTATTTGTCATCTACAAAAAGTTTGTCACTTTTCTTTTTGATACACCACACACTCAATTCTTATAATTCAACCTCATAACTACTCATTATTTATAAAAAAAACCATATGACCTAATAATCAATTTTATTTATTCATTCTCACAACCACTCATTATTTACAAAAAGATCACAATTTCTCTACTCAAAAAGCATCTATAGTGAGATCATTTATCCACTCAAAAAATATCTATCAAAATTTATTAAAACTTGTGTCGTCCACCAAGTGACACACTCTTGATGGACAGATATAATTTAAGAAAAAAAAGAAGTAATATATAATTACATTCCTTAACTCTCTCTTTTTGGATAGCTTTTGGGTTTATGGACATTCACTTTTTGTGATTGATAATATACATGATTGGGTATTTTTATCTTCAGCATAAGAATTTCTCCAATCCTTACCCCTTTCATTAGGACATATATTAAGAAGTTAGCTCAAATTCTAGAAATTATCAAGAGCCTTCAGATTTTTCAAAGATCTAATACATGCAACTTAGTAAATAATGGATTAGCTCATACTATTTTAATCTATCCAGGCTATATAATCATCAATAGTAAAACTTTCCTTATTGTTTAATTAGTATTTATATTAGAATTTTAGTACTCTTCAACTAAATTTATATTTGTATTTATTCATTATCAATAAGAATTGGTTAATCTAAATCCTAACTAAGATTTATTAATCCAAATTAAAAATTAATATTAATAATAAACAAATATTAAAAAAAGGAAAAGTGGTTGGCTGCACAAGACAACCCTTCTTATTTTTATAGAAAAAGAAATTAACAATTCAAATTCGTCCGATTTTCTTTCTGTAATTTTTGGAATGGGACACCATCATGTAGATCCAACAGCATTCAGACAGCCCATGTAACCCACATTAATATGTTATCGGTTTTAATTAATGTAATTATCCAATTCAGGTATTAGGGCCACAAATTAACTGGGACCACTTCCATTTGAACGATTGTACAGTTACTAATTACTTCGACTGATATGATAATATTCATGGAATTTCATTTGCATTCTGGACATAATTTGATAGTGACTAGTAACAAAATTAGGTAAAATCAGATCTGGTTCGACCAAAAATGAAAATATCCGGAAATTTTAGAAAAATTATCCGTTTACGGGATTTTCAATGTCAACAGTGGGGTATGGAAATTTATGCCAATGTTTCATTGAATTATTTGTTTGAACATTATTGACGTTTAATCTGTGAACATATTATAAAACAAGTATTTGGGAAATACCTAAATGTGTTTAGAGATTGCAAGGAGAGTAACATCTACTTAATTTTTATTTTTTTTATATACATGGTACTCTAAGCTTGAAATTTATACATTCTGATGATGAATTATAGAGATAATTGTTGCTCCATATAAATGTCATATCTCATAATTTCATGATAAAATGATGTCAAACTTGTCATTGTACATTTGTCCTTAATGTTTTTTCTTTTTACTTTTGCAAACTTTCATGCAATAAATACGCCTAATTAAAGATGGTAAAATTATTTACTTTCTTGGTATATATGTTTTGACGGTTAAAATTATTTATTTGGGAAACAATGAAGTATCCACGCTACAAATGATACTCCATTCGTCGCCCATATTTTCTTCTTAGTTTTCATTTTTGATACATTCTCCAAACTTATCATATTTTATTTATGGAAACTATCTTACAAAATACTCATATTTATTACCTTCAACAATATTTTTTATTTACATTTTTTACCGTACATGACGCACTACTATTCATCATTCTTATACTCAACAACACCACTCAGTTACATTCTTATCCTCAATAGCACCACTCATAGGCGGATCTAGGTGGGAGCTGCACCGGCTCAAATTTCAAAGTCAAGCCCCAAACTTTTTCTTCCGTTTATGTATTATATTAAGTCCAATTCAAAATTACCACCAAAATAATTACAAAATTAAAACAAAATTGTTATTGTTGGATTTTCTTATATTTTTGACCTATGAGAAAAGCCCATGAGAAGGTTATAAGAATGAAAAGGGTCAACCACCATTTTGAAGGAAGAAATTGAAGTAGCCAAAACAGAAAAATTCATGCCTTTTTCCTCTCTCGAATTTTTAGTGCAGCCGGAAAAATTCCTTTTCCGGAGATTGAACCGTTAGATCATCTGTGATTTTGGACGAGCTTCACAGCTTCGGGCCAACGTTTTGACGGTGAAGATCGCATTTTGAGTTTTGAAGGTCGGGTTTTGATGTGCTTATTTTCGAGTGTATGATATTTTGTATGCCCTAATATAATTTAGAGAAGATTGTGTCTTGCTCCATTGTTGATTATAGTGGATTTAAACAACTCTAGTACTCCGTGGTTTTTTTCTCTTCGCTTTAAGAGGTTTTCCACGCTAAAATTTTGTGTCTCCTTATTGTTGTGTGCCTACTATTTTGAACGACGTATATTGATGCTTTTGGAATACCCTATTTGTCTGAATCCTCAAAGGTTCATACGAGTCGGGAAAATTAACCAAACAAATGTGTCATATTCTTCCTCAACACTGCATCTGCTCAAGTGTTTCTTGATATTGCTCTCATCCATTCGAGTCGTCAAAGTTTAAGTTCAATCGCAGCCAAATTTTGCTAGTGGTTTGGTTGATTGGATTCTCTAAAGTTTACGCTAAAGAAGTGTTTATATTGAAAGAAATTTTATTAAAAATATAAATATAAACTCAATTATTGATGGATTTTGTATATTGAAATCTCGAAAGACAACTTATGAAAACCTAGAAATATTTTAGCATTTATGATATTTAATACTCCAAAGTATTTATTTTCAGCCCACCCCATCATCAACTTCTGGATCCGCCCCTGGCACCACTCATTTATCTCTTTCAACATTCATAATTCATCATTAATTAATTTAACACTATATTAATGTATGATCCATATTCCATTTACAGTGCACTTAACAACTTTTATTAAATTCATGTCGAAGATTCACCAAAAAAATTTGGAAAACTAAGGGAGCAGTAGATTTTGTAAAATATTGTCGTGCAGGAAAATGTCATCTTACTGGCAGCTCAATCATTCTAGGTGAATGGATTGACACCAAATTTCATTAAGTATGTGCCCAATCACTCCAACTTACCTTCCATTCGTTGAAAATTGGCTCATTTTCCCCCAGTTTTCGTTCGAGCTATATATTTTTTATTTAATATATTCTAAAGCACTTAAAAAAGAATTAATATACTCTAAACAGAAGATTGAATATCAAATACTGCGGATTTCTCTCGCCAATTGGAATGCGTGGCTAATTATGGTAACAAAAGAAAAAAAAAAATCCAGAATGTTACAAAACAGAAAGAAAACAAGAAGAATTTGAACCATGTCAGAAATTCACACTACTTTGAGAATCGAGTAAAAATTGGCAAATAATTTCCGAGAATCTAGCTACAAACTTTTGCCATCAAAGATACCCTGTTTGCTCAAAGTTAGAAGAAAAATAATGTGTTATTAAGTAGCTCTCAATTTCATCAATATAGTCAATCATATACTATACAAAAGAATATATGTAGTGGGTCTCCCAAATAAATATATATATATATATATATATAAAGTTGGTTATTGTAAAAATCTTATTTATAATAAAATTATCAATTATGAGAGTTGATGACTCGTTGTGAAAATTGACGTATTTGTCATAAAAGTTGATGTATTCAGAGAAAAGAATTTATATCCCTAATGTGATTCGAACTCAAGTAGTAAATTCATCCAGTAAAATGATGTATTAACTGTAGATCTTCACAATCGAAAGTTTGAAACTCTGGTTCTCACTTTAAATAAAATTATCATTTGATTCTTCTTTTATAATATATAAGTGAGAACTATTTCTATCGTGAGAATAAAAAAATAATGAATTTGGTGTGAAAGTTGATGAATCCGCTGGAAAAAATATTGAATTAAAAAAAAAAGCAATTCTCCCTCATGAGATTCAAACCCGGTGTAAAAAATCCAAATTTTAGAATTCAGTAACTTTCACAACAAATGCATTATTGAACGGTGCAAGCCAAGGTATTCCTTTATTTCACGTGCTCGCCCCGCACGTCCTTGGCCCAATGCCAACTCCCATCGGCCAAGTCCCCCGTGTCTCGTGTCGCTCCGCCCCGACACCCGGCGTGGTGCCATTTCTCGGCCCCAAGCGCCGCTCACCCGTTTATAGCGAATTTATTTTGTTCAAAACGAATTTCCGTAATTCTTAATTCTCATATATATGTATAAAAGTTGGTTCGAATACAAACTATTATAAAAAAAAATAAGAACATATCTCATTCCTTGATTTAAGGAGATGAACGGTCATTATAAGGGATTTTACTTCCATATTTTATTTATTTTAAAAGGCAGTAAGGATATATTGGTAATTACATTGTATCTTAATAGTTAAATATAGGGATCACTTTATTTATGATAGGCCTCTCTCCTCTCTTCTTTCTACTCACGTCTCTTTCTTCTTATCTCCCTCTCTTCTCCATTTTTTCCTGTCCTACTACAAGGGATGAAAGCCTCCACACTCTAATTCTAAAAAAATATGATAAAATAAATCAGGATAACTCAATAATTTAAAAATTAATTTTTTTTATATAATATCAACAAGGATAACTCAATAATTTAAAATTTTAAAAATTCTTTTATATAGTATCAACAAGGAATCACCATCATGTCTCTTTACTATATACTCTCTTTTGTTGAAATTAACCAATAATGGCAATGTTTACTTCAATGAATTTAAGTTGCAATTCAGGACACAATATTTTACAGACATTAAATCTCAACTTTGTAATTAACAGATTTCATCTTACACATTCATTCATTTCTACTACAACCAAACTAATTTGTAAATAAATGAAAAACATTTTGCAACGACTCTCTCTAGTTTTCAATCCAGCAAAAAAAACATATCCCTACTTTTTTTTTAGTTGCTATTAAATAAGCAACAATTTACAGACATTAATCCCAACTTTTTTGGCTGATTTAGAGGTGTTTGGCTAAGCTTATTTTAGAGAGCTTATAAGCTCAAAGAGCTTATAAGATGTTTCAAGAGCTTATAAGATGTAATGTCTCAAGTGCTTATAAGTTGTTAAAGTGTTTGTATAGTTGATCTTATAAGCTAGAGAAAGAATCGTGAGTTAGAGATAAAATTGACGAGAGATGAAGTTGATAGTGTATGTGTAGAAAATAACGAACTATAATAAGGTTATTTTGGTAAATTTCATGATTGCTTATAAGTTTCTGAAAAAATAAGTTAGTGTTGACCAACTTATTTTTAGTGGAGCTTATAAGTTGTTGGAGCTTATTTTCACTGTTTATAAGCTGTTTAGGAGATTATTTTGCCAAACACTTTTCAACCGTTTATAAGCTCCTAAACAACTTGTAAACTATTTTAAAGAGCTTATAAGCTCAGCCAAACACCCTCTAACTTTGAGAAACTGGCCGTAGAATGAGTGAGTGAGTCATTAAACATCATCGAGTTCTAATTTCACAATAGTAATATGAGTAAAGCTTTTATATAATAAGCTCAAAATAGTCATCAATTTCTATTTCGTTTTTTACTGCGACAAATTGGAAATTGATGGTAATCAAATAGAAAGAATAAAAGAAACGATAGTAGAGAATAAAGCAAAAGACTATATCCCATTTATATAAATTGATTTTTTTAATAAATGACGTTATTGGGATAATTTGTTATACATTATATGTAATCGCAACAAATAAATCAAAATTTCTAAATAATCAGTAAACAGTTTCTCTCACTTCATTTATCACTCATGCCAGTACACATTAATTCCAATTGGTCTTGATTGGAGGACCATATCCTGCTTTTGCAAAATCAAAAAATAAAATAATATTTGTACATAACATGCAATATATGTTGGAAAATTAAGTATCAAATCCAAATTAGGACGAGGATTTAATAATAGGCACCGCCTGAAATTATCTAGTCTATTTATTGTCTTGAAATATATATTATTTTTAAATATTTGTAGAGCTGAGTAGTACTCTAATTTGGAGTGATACATTATGGTGCAAATTTATCTCACTTATCCAATCATAAAGTACATGAGCATAACTCAATTGATAAGATATTTTGACTAGAGCTGAGTAGTACTCTAATTTAGTACTTCACATGCATCACTTGTTTTGGTTAAAATTACTAATTCAGGCCATAAAAAACATTATGAATCCAAAACTCTAGCTTCATCATTTATCCAAAATGTAGTATACTAATTTCTTGTATAGCAAACGGGCGCCTAATTATATAAATTATGTCATTATAAGATGGATCAACCCATATATGTAATCTAAACTTAAACAGATATATAGAAGATAAATGCCATTACAAAAATGATTTTCTTTTTTGACGGAACACAAATGATTTTCAAACAGTATCACAATTTCCCTCGTTGGGAAAAAATGGAGTTTTTTTTTTTTTTTTTTTTATGTTTTTGCTATTTAATGATAAACAGAAGCACTGTCGGTGATGCAGTATAGTTCCCATTATGTGATATCAAATTGACAGGATTAATTAGTGTGTGTGTTGGCCTAGTGGTAGAGTGGTTAATGCCCGAAGCCAAATGTCTCGGGTTCGAGTCCACCGTGACGCAGCCTTTAAAAATTTCTGTATTAATTGAACAAAAAAAAAATGACATAGATTAATGATGTCTTAACCCTACAGGGGTGTAAGTAAGCTAATTACGCATCAAAATAGTTGTTTTATATAATCATTATATATTTATTCTATTTTCTTTTTTGTGATGCCCGCAAATAATTATTTCCACCAAGTGTGGTTTACCTGTCCTGTGTGGTTTGCAGGCTATTGCAAAGTAACGTGGGATTTACCCAGTACGCACTTAAGGTAGCGGCTATGAGTAGAGCTGCCCACGGTTCCGGTTCCGGTTAGAACCGGAATCGGAACCGGCGGCTCCGATTCCTTCATGGTCGGAACCAAAACCGAACCGTGAAATATACGGTTCCGGTTCCGGTTCCAGAACCAGCGGTTCCAGTTCCGGTTCTAACCGGAAAAGAACCGCCCCTTTTTTTTTTTGGTTTTTTCGTTCGATTATGTCACAAAAAAGAAAATAGAATAATTATATAATGATTATATAAAACAACTATTTTGATGCGTAATTAGCTTACTTACACCCTCGTAGGTTAAGACATCATTAATCTATGTCATTTTTTTTTTCAATTAATACAGAATTTTTAAAGGTCACGTCACGGTGGACTCGAACCCGAGACATTTGGCTTCGTGCATTAACCACTCTACCACTAGGCCAACACACACACTAATTAATCCTGTCAATTTGATATCACATAATGGGAACTATACTGCATCACCGACAGTGCTTCTGTTTATCATTAAATAGCAAAACATAAAAAAAAAAACTCCATTTTTTCCCAACGAGGGAAATTGTGATACTGTTTGAAAATCATTTGTGTTCCGTCAAAAAAGAAAATCATTTTTGTAATGGCATTTATCTTCTATATATCTGTTTAAGTTTAGATTACATATATGGGTTGATCCATCTTATAATGACATAATTTATATAATTAGGCGCCCGTTTGCTATACAAGAAATTAGTATACTACATTTTGGATAAATGATGAAGCTAGAGTTTTGGATTCATAATGTTTTTTATGGCCTGAATTAGTAATTTTAACCAAAACAAGTGATGCATGTGAAGTACTAAATTAGTAATTTTAACCAAACGAAGTGATGCATGGGCCTATTGCTACATGGTAGGTATAAATGATACAATGCAATTTTAGTTCAATAATATTAAACAAATAATCTTCTCAAAACAATGTATAATTTTAATTTCTTTATTCAAACGCCTTCAATAGTTATATCTAAACTATTATATAAAACGAATAATATATTTGATAGGGAATCTCAATCATGCCGAGAATCTAGACTTTTTTACTCTCCTACTCACACTTGCACACACTAATTCAGGCGACTCGAACTCCCCAACTTATCACTTTTTTTTTTTTGAAAAAACCGCAACTTAAATTAGATTACCAGGTCATCTTTTACAAGATCAACTAGCCAACTAGGAAAACTATCGTACCAACAGACTGGACGATTACAAATAAGAGCAAATTGCGCCAGAGAGTGTGCCGCCTATTAGCCGACCTATACATATGAGAAACACCTACCAAAAGTTCGATCGAGCATCCAAAAGGATGTCACAAACCTCGTCAGAAGTAGGTCTTTATCCTCTTTGGGATTAGCCATGAGCCGCAAACCAATATAGAGTCAAGAAACCTCAATAAGCGAAAAGCCATTTTCAACACAACACACAATACCAAAGATGATAATTTTAATCTCACCATCATGATACTAGTCGATGGAGCCGCTTATCGAGATTTAGCAAGGATGATTGTACCTTCGTGGTCCCGGATGATAATACCAACACGAAGCCTTTTGTCCAGGATTATGAAGCGCATCCACATCAACCCGAAGCAACCTTTTTGGGACGATCCATTCTCGGCACCGCAAGAAACACCAAGCTCAGAGTCAGCTTCAAATTTGGGACGAGCACTCTTATAGTTCTCGAGTAAAGCAAGATGCAGATGATTCAAACTCCTCGAATCTCTTCTCATTATGTGCATCCTTGCAAATAGCCTCCACATTTGCCACAAAGATGATACACCAAAGCTCATAATCCTCTATCAAACTCTTTCCATGTAGCAAACGCAATATCCATCAACCTCGGCTCCTTTGCTTGACGAAGAAGAATCCGAAACGGCTTTGTTTCCAAAGATATTTTGCTCCGAGGATGTAAAAAGGAGTGTTCCGTCGTCACCAATTGCCAAAACAACTCTCACGTGCCTTCAATCGAACATGGTGATGCTTAAGATTTCCAAATGTAGGGATGAGGTCCAAAAGACTCTCCACAAGAAAATCTTGGCTTTGGGGATAGAAAGCGACCAAATCGACTTATTCCATAAATTATGGTCTGTGGTGCTAGTCGGATGACTCTCATAATACCCTTTGGAGAGGAGGTGTCGATTTAACCGAGAATGTACCATTTTGTTCAAACTTCCGTAAACGAGCATCAACACTACCTTTCTCCCCAATCGAGTAATAAGAATACCTCACTCGTGCTTAGCAAACACCCTTCGATTTCAACTTCATCCCACTTACCCTATAATCGATCAAACCAAACCTTAATCAAATTGCTCGCTCACTCTTTTGCAAAACACCCTTCCTCATTCAAACCGCTCACCCATCGGTCCTCGAAAATAGAGATAGTCGCCATCTCCACTCTCCATCTCATACCGCGATCCACCGGATCTCTACTCCACATAAGAGATCTCCAAACAAAGCGAGCAATTTGGTTTTAAGGGCAAGTGAGGATCTCTCCGCTTTAAAATACTTCGCCTTAAACACTCGGGCAACAAGAGAATCGGGATTAGAAAGCATTCTCCAAACTTGCTTAGCCAAAAGGGCTCGGTTAAAATGAGCTAAATCCGGAAGCCAAGACCACCCCACATTTTCTTGCACCTCTTTCCATTTCGTCCAAATGAATGTGTTTTTCTCGCCTTTCTCACCCCACCGTAACGCAGCGCACATACGGTTAATGTCATTACAAATAGCGTTAGGCGTAGGAAGCATTGCATTGCATAAGTCGGAATAGCTTGAATGACCGCCAGAGAACCTCTTTGCCTCGCTGAAAAATCTCTTCGTTCCACTCAAACGACTTCCGTTGGATTCTATCCTTAATATAACCAAACCGAACACGTTTCGACGCAATGAGAACGCCAAGCATCCCAAGATACATCTGCAGACCCTGTTCCGCATTGACACCCAAAATATGTTTTACCCTATCCCCAATGTTTCCTTGTGTATTTGGGCTGAAACAAATGGACGATTTGGATTTATTGATAAGTTGACCCGACGCCCGCTCATACGCCTGGAGGATTTCTTTGATAGTCGACGCACCTCCAGGGGTAGCTTTAAAGAAAAGGAGGTCGTCATCATCATGAAGAAGAGATGAGTAACATCGAGCTCCCAGGAAGGATCGATTCCTTCCACTCTACCATATCTCGAAAGATTTAATAAGAGAAGAGAAACCTTGAGTGCAAATCACAAAAGGAGCGGCGAAAGAGGGTCCCCCTGTCGGAGTCCACGGGAAGGGGTTATAGAACCATAAACTTTCTTGTTAAGGATGAACGAAAACTTGATCGAGGAAACACATCGCATAATCACTTGCAAAGCGATCTGGGAATCCAAGTCTTTCCAAGACCGCCTTAAGATAAACCCATTCAACCCTATCGCACGCTTTACTCATGTCCGGTTTAGAGCGTACCCATCCTTTCCTTCCTTCTCTTACGAATCCAATGTTGACATTCAAAACTTACCAACACATTGTCGGTAATAAGCCTACCCTTTATGAAAGCGATTGAGCCTCGATCGATGACTCGTCCTTAACCCGTCAAGCTCGCTCGCAATCACTTTGGAAACAATTTTATAACTTGTATTACACATGCTAATAGGTCTGAAATCGGAAGCCATCATCGGTTTGCTAATTTTTGGGATTAAACATAATAAGGTATCATTCCACTCCTTAATCGGCGCCTCCTCATTCAGAACAGCCAGTACTTCAGCCGTAACAAAATCCTCCATACTCGGCCAAAAACGCTGGAAAAAACGAGCATTAAAACCATCCGGGCCCGGGCTCTTAGTCGGATGCATGTCAAAAACAGCTTCTTTAATATCTTTAGCCTCATATGGACGATTCAAGAGGGAGTAATCCTCCGGAGAGATGCATTCTCTAATATTCTGAGTCACCTCCGTAACATCCTGCAGATTGGGCGCACTAGAAGTAAAGAGATCCTGGAAATAATTATTAATAATCCCGGCCTTATCCTCTTCCTTCTCAAAAATCCTCCCACTGTCGTCCTTCAGGAAATGGATGGCATCTTTTCTTCTTCTTTGCGAAGCTCTAGCATGGAAAGCACATGTATTTCGATCACCATTTGCCAACCAATTCAGTCTTGCTCTCTGTTGCCAATGAATAGCCTCAATCTCGACAGCATATTCTATCTTCCTGCTAATATGAAGGATTTTTTTGTTCGTATCCATACTACCCGCAAGCCTCATAAGCTCGTCTCTCTTCCCGAGTCTCACAATATCTTTTCCTTCTTTATTGAAAAATTAGCGACCATCGGGCCGAGGAAGCTCGCAGATTTTCAAGCAAACAAGGCAGTTTTCTCCTGCGTGTGCTTCAACTCACATGAGGTCGGGCAAAACCTTTATCCAAAGATCCATTTATCCTCAAAGTAAAACGGCTTCTACCCCGAACCACCATTTCTCGATCATGCAGATTCGTAAAATGATAATGTGACGGTGGTCGATCCATGGAAGTCAAGAACTTTCGATGCGTGATTCGGAATGATCACGCCACGCT
Organism: Salvia rosmarinus; assembly: GCA_036937905.1. Lineage (NCBI taxonomy): Eukaryota > Viridiplantae > Streptophyta > Magnoliopsida > Lamiales > Lamiaceae > Salvia > Salvia rosmarinus. The sequence continues at coordinate 63,646,910 of CM072818.1, read as the reverse complement.
ATGCTCCCCATGAACCTATCCAATCTTTCAACATCATTCCATTCTCCTTTTATTACTCCAAGTGAAATCCGGTCGGGATAAGCGATCTCGTGTAGCCCGCAATCGAGATCGCCTGCTTGAAAGACTCCATCTGAACCAAGGGGCGTGGTCTGCCTCCAATTTTTTCTGAATCGAAGACTATCTCGTTGAAATCCCCACCTAAGAGCCAAGGCATATCTTTCGACATATCAACATCACAAAGGCGCGCGATAAGATCCCACGAGAATTTTCAAGATCCGCACAGATTACCATAAAACCCGTGATAGCGCCACGTCCCTCCATGCAATTCACAAGGTAATAATATGTCCCAAGAGTAAGACAAAATGCTCACATCAGTTTTTTCATCCCACATTAAAACAAGCCCCCCTCTATGACCCACCGCATCAACGAAGAACATACCTTTGAAACCGAGAACAGCTTTCCACCAAACACATCTGCTCGCAACAAGCTTAGTCTCACAGATAAAGACTAGGCTTGGGGAATTACCGGCAAGAAGTTGCCGCAGCTCATGGAATGCACGTGTGTTTCCCAATCCACGCATTCCAGATTAGGCAATTATAATGCTCGGCGGGTCATGAGGCAGCCACCGCCGTTGATCCGGCTAACAACTTCCATTTGTGCTATTCTTTGATGTTTCAAGATTGGTATATCTACCCCCAACTCACGGCCTGACCGCCCGCCTCTTTTGCTCCTTCCGCATATCACTCCTTCCTTCCTCTTTATTCACTCGAGCTCTTCTTTTCCATCCCTCTCTCCGTCCTTTCCTTTTAGTTTTGTAGGGACTCCATCTTCTTCATGTTCTTTTCAACCTCAGAAACCCCATCAAGGCCCCCCTCAATACCCACGAAATTTTTTCCACTGAAACCTTGCTGATCTTCAACAATTTGTCCCCCATCAGGATCCACGCTGCCTCTACCAGATTTCAAATCCCCCGAGATGGGTACAACATCCACGGCAAGGTTCTCGTCTACATTCCACTCAGCCATCTCCTTATCCGATTCTACTTGTCTACCTTCTTCTTCATTTGATGTTGAAAGTATCAGACTTTTCCTTTCATACACTCCATTGCCTTCTTGTCTTCTACTGATATTAGACGAGGAATTTTCGTCTGTCCCAGCCTTTCGTCTATTAGGCACTATCCTTCCCGCTCGTAGCCACGAGTCAAACTGAAATTTAGAGTTTCTCGCTCCTTCGTCGGAGCAATCTTTTGATATATGCCCAATCCTCCCACACGCATAGCAAAAGTCAGGCAGCCTTTCGTACTGACACAGAATTAACGTTTCATTTGCAGTTCCAATATTTGAAAGAGGGACACAACGGATTAGGGGAGAATCGATCTTTTTGGTAACCCTAATTCTAGCAAATTTCCTCACGCAGTGTCCACCCTCATCCATGTCAATTTCATTCACCTTACCTATTCTTTCCCCAATTCTTCTGATAATATTAGGTTCCATGCAGGAAATAGGTATATTATAGCATTGAACCCATATTGAAATTTCATCAAAGCAGACTTCATGGGGGGTTTGCATCTCTTCAGTCTGTTTAAGAATCATAAGGTCTTGGAAAAAATGCCATGGGCCCTCCTCAAGAGCTGTGTTTCGATCCGTCTCAAGGGAAAAGGATATAACAAATAAGTTATGCCCTACGATCTCAACATTCGTTCGTCCTCTCGATCTCAGAATTCTGGGCAAATTCGTTTTGAGTGTTTCCTTGTTAACCATTTTCCTGGCAAATATCTTTCCCACCACCACCTTTGCAATTCTTTCCCTGCCCCTTTCTGCCTCCTCACTCGTCAGGACCACAACCTCTCCTTCGCGTCTGTTGTTAGTTTCAATACACTCACACGGTTGGCTATCTCGTCTGCATCCATCCTCGAAACGCCCAACTCCACTCACCACAAGACGATGACCCTTCAGAGGAAAAGGGAAGAGAAAAACCTTCCAAGAAGAAAGGAAGACAGACTCCAACAAACCCTAGCCGCCTAGGGTTTACAGAGAAAAACGACTAAAACTCTAGTCACTTGTTTTGGTTGGATAAAGTACATGAGCATAACTCAATTGATAAGATATTTTGACTAGAGCTGAGTAGTACTCTAATTTAGTACTTCACATGCATCACTTGTTTTGGTTAAAATTACTAATTCAAAGCCATAAAAACATTATGAATCCAAAACTCTAGCTTCATCATTTATCCAAATGTAGTATACTAATTTCTTGTATAGCAAACGGGCGCCTAATTATATAAATTATGTCATTATAAGATGGATCAACCCATATATGTAATCTAAACTTAAACAGATATATAGAAGATAAATGCCATTACAAAATGATTTTCTTTTTGACGGAACACAAATGATTTTCAAACAGTATCACAATTTCCTCTTTGGGAAAAATGGAGTTTTTTTTTTTTTTTTTTTATGTTTTGCTATTTAATGATAAATGTATAAGCACTGTCGGTGATGCAAGATAGTTCCCATTATGTGATATCAAATTGACAGGATTAATTAGTGTGTGTGTTGGCCTAGTGGTAGAGTGGTTAATGCGAAGCCAAATGTCTCGGTTCGAGTCCACCGTGACGTGCCTTTAAAAATTTCATTAATTGAACAAAAAAAATGACATAGATTAATGATGTCTTAACCATACAGGGGTGTAAGTAAGCTAATTACGCATCAAAATAGTTGTTTTTTGACGTTAAGATGTCAATATAGTATATATAGCAATACATAATGTTATAAATATCAATATACAAATACCCAATAAAAAAATCAAAGAGGATCCGAAGAATGTGAAATAACTATCGGACATAGAATTAAATATATCAAATTAACTGTAAGTTTAGACTGTTTTTTACTGGGCTTTTCAATTGTGAGTGCCTCTCCAAGTGTTACGAGTTCTTAGCGTGAACCATATAAGGAAGTCCTTATACATGAGTAGTCCAAGATGAAAATGATTTCTAGCAGATCATACAAGATATGTCCAAGTCTTATATGAAGACCTTTCAAGATATATATATTCAGATTATATTTCATTTAATTAGAGTTGGATTCGAGATCTTTCTCAACAAGGAAAGGATTTTACAAGTGAACTATATATAAGAGAATCGTGTGAAGCTTTTAGAGCTTCCGCCTTGATTATATTTGTTTTGATATTCGTGCTTGCAATTTTTCCAATGGGTTGTGAATATAATCACCTATAAAAGAATTGTTAATAATATATGTATTCCAACTAGTGTTATGTTTACTGGTACTTATTCCAATTTTTATTCTAACTAAAGAGTGTTTGTGAGGTAAACACTATTGAGCATTCTTTGTAAAAGAGTTGTTTGACTCTTGGTTATGAGTTATTTAAAATAGGGGTTGGATGGTAAGTGGATCTTGTTTACGTCCATGTTGTGTATGGTGCATGCACAACTAATGAGTTACAGTGGGTAGGGATTTGGGAAGTTTCATAGGCAGTAGTAAGATGAAATCTTATTGTATATGTCTTTTATAACATATATCCAGGTAGTAAAGCGTTTTCCCTGTACGAGCCCCTCAGACATAGGTGTTATCATCGAACTAGGTAACTATATTGTGCATTCTTTTGGTTGCTTTCTGTTTGCTTTTATGTTGGTGTTTTTATTAGTATTTGTTACACTAATTATGCTACTAACGCCTGGAATTGTTTTTTGTTTGTACAATTACAAGGATTAGAAAATTTCATTAATATTTTTGAGTTATACCAATCTTAGGATGATATTAATTCGAACATGTTAGCTCTTTACTAGTTTAAGGTCATCTTCAATACTCAGACCAATCTTTAACTCCATTTTGTATTTTTACATCAAAATAGTAATTTATCTCTAACTCATAAACTCAAATTCTAACTCAAAAGAATATTTTCAATATGTTCCTCCTCAATTAATGGATTGTTTCAACTGAAAAAGAAATGTATTTATAAACAGTGCAAACTTTTTCTTTTTTTTTTGTATCATGGGAACCATGATACCGCTACCTTAGCACAGACCCAGAAACCCCATACCCCGCTGTAATAACCTGCAAACCACACAGGATATAAACAGTGCAAACTTATTTATGAGTTTGGAGAAGAGAGAAAAGCCATAAAACTCCAAAATGAATTTAGTTTGCAGTTATGTTGGAGTTTATCTAACATGAACTCTTGCACATATTTTGTCTTTTACCAGCTAGCTTGTGCTTGAATCGAGTTGAATCAGGATGAAACAACTTACACCGTTTCATCGTGAGTGGAAGTAGAACCGTAAAACTTCAGCTCAAAAAAAGCAAAAGAAAGAAAAGAAAAGGAAAGTAGTAAACTGCAAAACTGAAAATTCAAATACCGAACACTCCATTTAATTTCGATGAGAATACATAAAAGCTGACGGATTTTACTGACTCGATCAACTAAGAAACTGACTCGATACAGAACTAACAGAGATGGGTAAGTTTAACTTTTACCCCACGGTAAAAATAAACCTTGCCCACTGGGCCCCAAAAACTCTTTTATTTTTACTGATCATAAGATTATTTCATAACAACAAACATAGCGTAGACGACTCCTGCAAAATGATCTCCAAATTCGAATTCACCTCACCCTGCAAAAACAACAACAACCGCACCAATTAATATTCAAGTCAGTAGCATCCAAAATAGACTAGGAAAAAATATGGTATCAACTCCCATGTTTAAATATTTTATTAATTATTAGTATTATTAATGCACGACACGAAAAGAAAAGGACTTGCACTTACTTAGAGCAGTCAGTGGAAGGGCTAATCTTGTAGGGGATGTTAACACCGCATTGCTTAGGAAGTCCGGCGGCCTTGCCGAGGTTGATACCGGAGTAGGAGCCGGCAAGGGATTTCAGACAGCCGCACGCCGCCTGGCGGTCGGAGGTGGTCTTAGCGGCGCCGTACAGTCCCTTTACTCCGCCGCAGCAGCCACCAATGGGACCGCTGTTGGTCACCCACGGGAGGCACGGTCTCAAGAATGAGATCACCTGCCCGCAGCCTATCGCCGCCTCAGCAGACGGTGCGGCCGCCGCCACCAGCACGGCGGCGATGAGGGCCACGCACATTGCCTTGGTCATTGCAGCCATGATCGTATACAGTTTTGTTTGAGTAAAAATAGTGATGGGTGAGATGATTTTGGGTGTGTGGAGATGGGTTGTGGAGGGGGGTTTTATATAGGAAAAATGGTGGTGCGATTTTGGGGTAATAAATAAAATTATTTGAGGAAATAGAAAAGGTGGTTGGGTGAAATTAATGCTGCGTGTAATTCGGGGTACAAATTGATGAATGCAAAGTCCAATTTTGAGGCCCTGACATTGAATCAAATGTGTGTACCATACAATTTACATAGTGGTACATTTTAAATGTGTGACATCGGTCTGTGGAAATTGATACGTGTTAGGCTTTTTTTTTTTTTTGGTATCATTGGGAACTCGTAGCTAGAGGTGTCCATCGAATCGAACCGAACCGAACTGTCGGTTTTGAACCGAACGAACAGCGATTCGAACTGCTTTCGAGGAACCGGTGGAACCGGCGGTTCGATTCCTGTTATGAAATCTAGGAACCGGGAACTGGCGGTTCGATTCCGGTTCCGGAACCGTATGGAACCGTGTATTTTTTTTTTTTAAATTTAATTTCATTTTATGTTTCAATATTATACTTGTAAATTGTAATGTAAATTGTATACTAATTATTTGAGTGAATGTGTCGTGGAGATGATGAGTAAATTTTGTTTTTTAACTTATAAATTGAAAATTTCAAAGTTAAACTACCTAAATTAAATAATAAATTAAAAAACCAAATATTATATATGACAATAATAAACAATGTCACATGATAATGAAGAATTGAAGTACAAGTATTGCTCAAGGACTACACTCTAGCCGAGGCCCGTGAGCAAGAGAACAAATGGGATGATGTCTTTGAGCATCCTCCAATCAAGACCATCGGTTCGAAACCGACACCGATGCCTCTGAAGAAACGGATGAGTTCGATGACGATTTCGATTTTGACAACATGTAGTCGTCTCGAAAATGCTTAGACGAGTACTCTTTTTCCTCACAGAGGTTTTAACGAGTCTCGATCCTTGGAATCGATTTGTTATATCCAAGGGTTTAGGATTTATAAATAAAATAAAAATTAAACAATCTTATTCTCACTTTCTCAAGTATTTTTTTACATTTTACACTTTGAAGTTTGAATTGTCTTACGATTAAACTTGTATCGATAATCAACGAAGCATGAATCATAATCGAACGAAAAAACCAAAAAAAAAGGGGCGGTTCTTTTCCGGTTAGAACCGAAATCGGAACCGCTGGTTCTGGAACCGGAACCGTATATTTCACGGTTCGGTTTTGGTTCCGGCCATGAAGGAATCGGAACCGCCGGTTCCGATTCCGGTTCTAACCGGAACCGGAACCGTGGGCAGCTCTACTCGTAGCCGCTACCTTAAGCAAGACCTGTAAACCCCACGCGTTCGCTGCGATACCGCAAACCACACAGAGAGCGTGAAACCACACTTGGTGGAAATAATTATTTGCGGGCATCACAAAAATAGAATAAATATATAATGATTATGGGTGGGGTAAAAAATCATAATTCTTGTCATTGCATGTTAAGCAAACAAACTTGCGACTACGGTGTTATTTTTTAAATCTTGTGTCGGTGCAAAATAATGTGGGTAAAATGCGTCGTTTTTTCTACTAAAAAACAAGAAATATAAAAAAAATAGTAAATAAAAAACAGGAGATGATGGCCGCACATGAGATTACTGTATATATGTCTATTCAGTATTCAGTTTTAGATGTACATGGCGTGACGAAAATAAATACAAATTTAATTGTAGTAAAATGAAAAATCATTCGCCCTTCTTCCTCTCTTTGTCTGTTAACACGCATGCACTAGTATTTGATAATTTCTTTTTATTTAGCTTGGACATTTTTCCCTTAAAAAAAGTGCCTGGAAATTTTTAATTAGTTTTCTTAGAAGAATGACCAACAGATTAAGTAAGATGTGAATATAATGATATATACTATAATTTCAGCCAATAAACGCCCCTTTTGTCGAAAATAATCCAATAATAAAAACTGTATCATAATATATGTGTTTATAATTGCAAATCTGAACTAGATCGTGCCGACGTGGTTAAGTTGTGGAACAAATTTATGCATATTTATTACATACCTAATAAATTCTTTTATATATTGCTCTCTCCATCGCTCAAATTAAAGTATTTTCCTTGTATGTAGAAATAAATAAATAAAACAAAAGGCTATATGCATGTATATAATAATATATTTAAGTTTTATCGGAGAATATAAGGTGATAGCTGTGAGCAGTGGCGGAGCTACGTAGGGGCCTGGGGGATCCATGAGCCCCCAACTTTTTTCGAAAATATTATTACTATATACCTATTATATAGTTCAGAAAGTTGTTATAGTGCAATTGGTTAAGAGCTTGAATTTGTTCCCAATGAATCCGTGTTCGAATCACTGTCGCTTGCATTCTTTTCTTCCGTTTCTTCTTCCCGTTTTCTCGCTCCCTCTCTCTTTTTCAATTTTGTTACTTTCTCATTCCCTTTCTCACTTTTGCTATTTTTTCCTTTTCCCAATTTCTCTTCTATTTTTTTTTTCCCCTTTTCAGCTCCAGCTCTTTTCCTTTTCCCAGTTTTATTATTTTTTCATTTTCTTAATTTCTCTTTTATTTTTCCCCTTTTCTCTACTTTATGCTCTTTCTTTCTTTCTTTTTTATTTTATATTGATAAAACAAAAGATATATGCAACTATGATCAATTTAATTTTAAAAAAGATTATGATAAACTTATTCTAATAATTATACATGATATTTATTTAAATTTTAATAAGCTTTATATGTGAATTAATATGATCAATACAAGTTTTTATTTATAACTATTATTGATCGGTTGTTTAGTTATTTGTTAGTAAATTTTATTATTTTATCTTTGCAAGATATTAAAATATAATAAAAAGAAATTTTAATATGAACAATTACTCTATTCAAATAATATTATATATTATTTAAATTATTTTTTTTAATTTTTTTAAAATTATTTTATTATCTTTTAAAATTATAAATAGTTGGGCCCCCCAACAAAAAATTCCTGGCTCCGTCACTGGTGTGAGGTTGGGAAAGGGAGGAAGAAGAGAGAAGACAGAATAGAGTTCAAGGGTGTGTTGTGTTGTGTAGCCGTGTGTAGGCAGTGTGCCAGTGTAGGGTATTAGGGTTCATTTTCAATTAGCATTAAATTTTATATTTTTTAATAACTATTAATATATTTTATATATATAAAAATATATAAACTGAACTTATATTAAAGTGTCGGGTATTCGGGTATACCCGATACCCAAAAATATAGCATGCTTGAATACCGATCATGACCCTAGACCCGATGACGGTAATCGGCACCGACACCGATATTTTTCGGTCGGTATCGGCACCGACTACCCGACATCCTAATAACCACCCCTAATTTAAGTAATAGATATTACTTGTTTTGTTTTTCTGCTCTAAATATTTGCAGCTTCTACTATTATAAAATGCATAAATAAGAACACACCAAAAAATGGCCATGGAATATCAAGAAGCAGTGGATTAGGTTGAGCAACTTGAGAGATTGCACAGTTTTTGTTGGTGACAATTGCTCTGTTGCTGCTGGAGCATTTGAATTCTTGAATTGCATGAGCAATTATGTTTATTCTTCGAAAAGGTTTAATCTTTGTTTCTTGATTACTGGCGCAATTCCCACGAAGATTAATTCTTCTTTTTCTCGCACTCTGCTTTCGGTATCAAGATTGCTTACTCTCTCTTCCTTGATTTGAATGTAATCTTCTTCACAAATATGTTCTCAATTCCAGTGTCTCAAGAATTTGTTTGCAATTATCTTAAACATTTTGTGGGATTTTACAGAAGCCGTGAGATGAAAGACCCGATTCTATTTTCGTAGATAAACATTATTTATTCGATGAGTTATTCAGCAAGAAGGAGAAGTGCTACGGGTTTTGGAATTTCGGAGAAGAAGGAGAAGGATTCGGAGAAGAAAGAGCGAGTGTTCGGTGTTATGGGTTAAGAAGTTTCTGAGTTTTCTGTCGTCTAGCGCCAATGGCTCACAGTGAGTTAATTATTTTCCAATTAAAATCTAAAATTAGGGCTATAGGAATAAATTAGAGCTTTTAATATTATTTTTATTGTCTTTTTAGATAAAACGGGAGCTAGGAATAGAATTGTCTAGGGATGTACATCGGTCGGTTCGACCGACCGACTATAATGTACAAATCGAAACTGAACCCAAATATAATTTTTAGAACCGAACCGAACGTTATAAGTTTATGAACTGATTGAAAATCGAATCGATAAAATTGATCGGTTTTGGTCGGTTCCCGATAACCGACATATTTTTTTTTCTATTTTTTAAAAATACATATTTTTATTTTTATTGTATCTCAAAATTTCAAAACATCACAAAAATATAATAAAACATCACAAATTTAATCCCAATTTCAAAATATATTACAAATATTCAATAAACATCACAAATAAACAAATAGTTAAATAATAATGATATATATTTATATTAATAGGTTTCAGTCGGTTTGATTCCCGATCGAACTATTTTACCATGAATTGATAACCGAACCAAAACCTATTAGTTTCATAATTTTAAATCGAACCGAAAATCAAAACTTACAAAAACTAAACCGAACCAATCGAAAATGATTGATTTAATCGATTTTTCAATTTGGTTTGATCCGTTACCACTAGAATTGTCATTTGGTATTCAGTGATGCCAGCAAGTTAAACACGTTGAGTTTGAACCCAAGAATCCAAACTGTAGGTTGAGGCAGTATTTTGGGCCCAGGCATGCTTGGTGAGCCCATTCTACGGAAAAATTCCTATTTTGCAAGTTCGCGGTCTAGTTATCGTTATATCCTATTTCTTCAGAAAGACATATTACTTTACAATATACTTTGAGATTTCTAATATACATACTGTGCTGTCGCATCTTATTTTTAGTTGGAAAATGGACTGGAGAGATATAGAAAATAGATCTCATATTTTATACAGAGCGTTCATCGGATAAACTTGCATTTGAGATCATGTATCATATTTGGTGTCTCATTTTAATTTTTTTAATTCTCTTTCATCTTTTTTCTTTAATTTCAGTTTTAAATGCTTTAATTTAAGTTCTAAATTATTAATTAGGATTTATTCAATCAATTAGGGTATATAGTTTTTTTTAACATCTAATTCTACTTTTGTTAGTTAATAATTCATTATTATAGTTCATAAATCCAAAGTTAGGATATAGTATAATTTTATTTTTAATTTCAGTTTTGAAATAAAATTTAAGTATGCTTCATGTTCACCCTAGATGATCGTGTTGGGTGATATTATAATAAAATTATTTTTATAAAGAATGTTATTAAAATAATATATATAACTGTGAGATATGACACACAAAATTATGGGCTACTGCACTCGTTCAATAAACTTGTATTCTCGCACTTTTTGCATTAGAAATCCCTTATTACATGGGACATCCAAGCACTAGACTTTCTATGTATGAATCTTGGATTCAGTTATACCGTTTTCACTTTTGATCATTTATCTAATTACTTTTTGTCTCACTTTGAATCTTTTGATTTTGTTTTTCTTCATTTTCTTTTGTTGTAGTATAATTTTATAATTATTTATTCAGGATTGATTTTTCAATTTGTAGTAACAAATTAATTAGTTTATTAACAAACGTCACAATGCTTATGAATAAAGATGAATATTCTTTTATTAAAGTGAAAGTTCTTGTAAATAAAGTGGCACTTCTGAATAAAAGTGTTAGTTTTTTCTAAAAAAATTAACAAATACTCTTACCAATTATCTAATATACAAGTGATAGTTTCATTGCGAAAAGTAACTTTTTTTTTTATCTTTTACTAAAAAGATAGTCATTCCAATAAAATTGATAGTTGTTATGAATTTGAAAAATGATTGTTCTAGTAAATAAAAATGAATCGGTTGGATCCGGGTCGGACACGATTCACGTATAGTGAGAGAGAACGCACGAGAGTGCGTTAATTACAGTTTATTATATTAAAATAGTTTTTATTCTTATAATAAAATATTATTAAAGTAATAAAGCACTTGCCATTCGTTGGTTATTAACGGCATCCCGAAAACGTCCGGGTCGAAATATGATTTTCAAATTAAGTTCTGAATTAGTGTATGCTAAATTAGTGAGACAACTAGGGACGGAAGGTTCGAATATATTACAAGCCTCATCTAGTCAAATTTAGAACCGAAGGACAATACTAGAAAATAGAGTATCTTCACAACTGACCGGTCGGCAAAACTACTTTATTCGGAATCCATTATGTTTGTCGGCTAGCTACTTGAACGATCATTGACTACGATATAAGGTTTCGAATCGATTTCCTCTCAGATTTTTTTCTTTTTTCTGAAAATGTGCGAACATGATATTCAATGAGTGAAAAGGTAATGTTACGTGAAAAGTTATGGAAGTTTGGAGAAATTCGTGAAACGAACCTTTTCACTTATTAACTCGTCTATGATTCTACTTTACCGACGATATATGACGCCTTAAGGGTCGTGAAACAAAATTTCAGAGCTCTTTCTTTAAAAATAAATAAATAAATAAAATTAAACGCCAACTTTCGGTTGAAATCAACGTATATATATATATTATATATATGGTCAAGTTGTCAGGAAGTTACTTTGACCAAGATTTTGAATGACGTAACGTTTAATTTTGTAAAATTAAATGGCATAGGATCGATCTACGTTTTGAGTAGATGATCGTAGTGTATTCACATTCTCAAACCGATTTCCGGTGAGTGAGAAATAGTGGATCAAAGTTGGTCACTTAAACATGAAGTTATGTGATTAAGGGATAAGCATGGATTAATTAATCCTTATCCCACATTGATTAATGTACCTTCATTAATTGTCTATATAAGTGGTTCATTGAACACTTAGTATAATTATGTGCACAAGTGATGGCCGGAAAGCCCACGCCGCCGCCGCCGCCGCCGCCGGGCCGGTGCCCGCGCGCCGCCCGTCGGCCGGCCCGGCCCGCCCGGTTCGGTTCCGTAGTCCGTGGTCCGTGGTGGATCTTGGATCTTGGCAATTGGCATTTGGGTGGTCTTTGGGGCCTGCTCGGGCTCGTGGTTCCGGCCCATCGCTTATATTTTGGATCAATGTTTGATCGAGCCCAAAGATGGAGTTGGTCCGAGGCCCAACTCGTGTAGCCCAATCCGCTGGGCTCGCTGTGCGATGGAGTTGGTCCGAGGCCCAACTCGTAAGCCCAATCCGCTGGGCTCGCTTGTGCATTTGAAGAGACGCCCGGATACGTCCAATGAACCCGACGCACGCGTTGTCAGATTCGTCGTAACCGTCGGTAACGCTCGACATGATGGCTCTGCGGAAAAGCGTGCCCACGTTGTCTCCGTAAACCGCCAGACTCAATGGGGACATAACTCCGTAACACCCGACATCAATGCGGTGTTGACTCAAGATGTTTCCCGTGAGGGACGACGCCTATAAATAGGACATGTCTCAAAGATTAGCCACCCATCGCAAAAGCATTCTAGCATACCTAAGAGCACTCTCTGCATTCACATTTTGTGTCCAAGCTCGCCCTCGCCTCGCCCGGTTCGTCGGAACTCGTTGGTTTCTTGGTGCCGCCACCCACGCAGACGCTGCTTTTATCTTTGGGGACGATACGTCGAACCGAGAGCACTACCGGGCGTATCTCTTCGAGGAAAGAGGCCTCCTCGACTCGGCATCTAGAATACGGTTTTAGTTTCAATTGTATTTCAATTCTATTTTAAGTTCATTGTTGTTTGATCTCCTACTTCTACATTTCTGTTAAGTTGTAACACGCCCGACAAGTCTGTACTATTTTTGTACACGTATTCCTACAATCGTAAGACGAGATAACACTTGCCAAGGAATCCAGACATTAAAATTGACTTAAAACATTCCAAACTAATACCTTTGCTTGGAGATGTCGATAGCACTGCCACCGACCGCCGCCGCCGCGCCGCCGCTCCTCATTCGCCGCCACCCGTACAACGGCTTCGTCATGTTTGGTTCGATGCCTTCGGTCAACCATGGGACCCTTTCGCTCGACCGTTGGTTTCACTTTTAGTGGTTCAACAATTGGTTCCACTTTTAGTGGTTCCTTTGGTTCGACGACTGCACTTTTCAGTGGGTCCACTGTTGGATCCATGTGATCTAACACCGGTGGTTCTCATTCGAGTTCCATGTTCCAAAGACACTTCAAGTGGTGTTGGTGGATCCGGTTGGGATCGATCTCGGCCTGCTCATACCGCGAGGATGATGCACCACGAGAAGCCGCCAAAGTTTGGAGGATCCGACTTCAAGAGATGGCAGCAAAAGATGTTGTTCTACCTCACGACGTTGGGCTTCGCCAACCTTTTGGTGGAAGATGAGCCCGCCGTTCCGGGGGCTGAAGTGACGGACTTTCACGTCCGAGCAACATATGATAATTGGCGCACTGGAGACTATCTTTGTAAAAACTTTATACTTGGTAGTTTAGAAGATAGTTTGTATAGTGTATATGTCGTTGTAACGACATCCAAATGTATGTGGGATGCGCTAGAAAAGAAGCACCGTAGTGATGATGCAGTGCAAAGAAGTTTATTGTAGCCAAATATTTGGACTACAAGATGGTCGATTCTCGACCGATCATGGACCAAGTGCAAGAGTTTCAACTCATTGTACACGAGGTTCAAGCCGAAGGGCACATCGCTTTGAGACGGCTTTGACGCCGCTATGTTGATTGAGAAGCTACCCCAGGTGGAGAGACTTCAAGGTCTACCTTAAGCACAAGCGAAAGGATATGACACTGAAGAATTGATCGTCAAACCGCGCATCGAGTCCGACGTGAAGAAACAAGATTTAAAAGCGAAAGGCTTGATCGATGCTAAAGCCAACCTGTTGAGAGAGGCGGTCCTCCAACAAACGTGTTCGTCCCAATGTCAAAGACAAAGGCAAAGGGAATGTGGTTGCCCGTAAATTTGACGGGGACTGTTACAATTGTGGCAAGCATGGCCACACGAGTAAGGACTGTTGTAAGCCAAAGAAGAAGAAGGCTAAACAAGTTACCAATGTTGTCGAGAAGGACTTGACAAATGGGACAAGGATGACTTTGCTGCTGTGGTGACCAAGAAGTCAACCACGCCGAGAATCAAGGTGGATGGTTCATCGACACCGGCGCAATCGCGCACGCCCGTGCCGAAAGATGCGTTTCTCCACCTACAAGCCTGTTGAGGGGAGGAAGCTCAACATGGGGAACCAAGCTTCGTCCGAGGTTGCCGGAGTTGGTGATGTGGTGCTCAAGATGTCGTCCGCATTGAGATCATGTTGAAGGATGTGTTGCATGTCCCGACATCCGCAAAAATTTGGTGTCGGCCTCATTCTAGTTAACAAGGGTTTAGACTAGTTTTGAGTCGGACAAGTTTGTCTTGACTAAGTTTGGGAAGTTCCTTGGTAGGGGTTATCTTACCGGGGTCTTTTCAAATTGAATGTAATGGTGGTCGCCGTGTACCCAAGATTGCTATTAATGAAAATACATCTACTTCTCTTACTGATGAGTGCTCGATTTATGGCATTGTAGATTAGGAAATTTTAATCTAAATGCAATAAAAGATTAGTAAATTTAGATTTACTAAAGTTAAATGAAGTTAATACACAAACGAAATGTGAGGTTTGTGTGGAAGCCAAATGGCTAAGTTACCATTTCATTCGGTAGAACAGAGCACTAAGCCTCTAGAACTTATTCACACCGATGTGTGATTTAAAGTTTGTACAAACTAGAGGTGGTAAAAGTACTTCATCACGCTTATTGATGACCGTACAAGATATTGTTATCTTTACCTTCTAAGAAGTGAAGACGAGGCTATTGAAGCTTTTAAAACTTCAAGAACGAAGCCGAGAATCAACTGTCGTCGAATTGTTGTTCGGTGATAGAGGGAGAATATGTAGTCCGCTTGAGGCATTATGCAATGAAAATGGTATAATACATCAAACGACAGCCCTTATTCACCTCGGTCTAATGGCGTTCTTCGAACGAAAAATCGAACACTTAAGGAGATGATGAATGCTTTGTTGATTAGTTCGTGGTTGCCCCAGAACTTGTGGGGAAGTCGCTTTGACACCAACTACATCTCGAATAAAATTCCTCAAGAGTAAGGATGTCACCCCACGAGTTGTGGAAAGGAAGAAAGCCATCGACAAATATCTCAAAGTGTGGGGTGTTTGGCGAAGGTTGAGGTGCTCTTCCTAAACAAGTTACAATTGGACCTAAAACAATCGATTGTATCTTTATTGGTATGCATCAACAGCAAGCAGCTTATCGTTTTCGATCCACGTGTCGAGGTACCGGATATGACCGTGGGGATGACGATTGAATCAAGGAATGCTATATTCTTTGAAAGTGTTTATCCTCAGAAGACAAGGATAAAGTGAAGCCACTCTAGCAATAGAGGCGATGGTGGCTTCGAGTTCTAAACCTTGGAGGAAGAACCGATATCGCATAAGCGATCGAGGTCTCATCCCGAGGGGTCGGAACCGAGACGAGGCGAGAGAGTCGAACGCCAAAGGATTTTGGTCCCGACTATGTTGCGCTCATGTTGGACGAAGAACCAACGTCGATCAAAGTAGCTTATGCTCGGCCAGACGGGATGCTCGCGAGAGGTCGCTCAGTGAGATTGATTCTATTTCGCAAAACCACACTGGGTCTTTGGTTGATTTGCCGAAGGTTGTAAGCCCTTAGGATGCAAATGGATCCTTAAAAGAAAGTACAAGGCGATGAATCAACCGAAAAGTATAAGGCCCGTTTGGTTGTCAAAGGGTTTAAACAAAGAGAGGGTACGATTTCTTCGATACCTATTCACCGTGACGAGGATTACGTCTATTCGGTGCTTCGCAATTGCCGCTTTGCAATCTTGAGATTCATCAAATGGACGTTAAGACTGCGTTTTGAACGGTGACCTCGAGGATGAGGTATATATAGAGCAACCCGAAGGTTTGTAGTACCGGTCAAGAGGCAAGGTATGCAAACTCGTGAAGTCTATATGGTTTGAAACAAGCGCCGTTGAATGGCACTGAAATTTGACAATATAATGTTGGCAAATGGTTTCAAGATCAACGAGTGTGACAAATGTGTCTACGTTAAGAACACCGATAATGGTTATGTTATAGTGTGTCCGTATGTAGATGACATGTTGATCATGAGTAGCAATACTCAAGTCATTAATGACACAAAGCGCATGTTAAAAGAAATTTTGACATGAAAGACATGGGATTAGTCGATGTGATTCTTGGAATCAAGATTCTAAGAAGATCGAAGGAATTATCTTGACACAATCTCACTACGCCGAGAAAGTGCTAAAGAAATTCAACGCGTTTGACAGTTTAACTGCTAAGACCCCATTGGAGCTCAATGTTCACTTGAGTAAGAACAGGGTGAACCGTTGACAAGAAGACTATGCTAAGGTCATCGGTGTTTGATGTATCTTACAAATTACACCCGACCCGACATAGCTTATGCTAGAACAAATTGAGTCGTTACACGAGCAATCCAAGCAAGGAGCATTGGAAGGCTCTAGTGAGAGTTTTGAGGTACTTCAAGTATACTCAAAATCATGGTCGCATTCTCGAGATATCCCCAAAGACTTGAAGGGCACCGTGATGCCAATCGATATCCGACACGAAGATTCACTTTCTACAAGTGGGTACGTGTTCATGATTGGTGAGGTCTTGTTTCTTGGAGATCCACGAAGCAGACGTGTATAGCCCGATCCACCATGGAATCGAATTCATAGCTTTGGATAAAGCGGTGAGGAAGCCGAGTGGCTCGTAATTTTTGAAAGATATTCCATGTTGGTTCAAACCCGCCACCGGTGATGATTAACTGTGATAGCCAAGCCGGCTATTGGAAGAGCGAAAAGTGGTTTCAGATAATGGTAAGTCTCGACATATACGCCGGCGACATAATACCGTGAGGCATTTGATCTCGAGTGGGGTTATATCAATTGACTATGTCAAGTCAATAGATAATCGCGGATCCGCTAACCAAAGGGTTGAACCGGGATCAAATGATCAAGTTCTTAGAGGAATGGGATTAAAATCCACATCTTAAGAACAATCATAGTGGTAACCCAACCATGATGACTGGAGATCCCAAGAACTGGTTCAATGGGAGAACTAAGCTATAGGAGTTCGTGTATAAACACTCGAGTTAGTCTGTTCCTATAAGGCAAACGAGTGTTGAAAAACTCGCCTAGTGATGAGGTTGAGTCGTTGACTCTTAATGATTCCTAAGATACCTCGGGAGGTTGAGTATGGCAAGATACTCGGTAAAGAATCACCTATGTAAGTGCAAGTGGGCCGCTCAAACAAAACAATTATGAATTCAAAGTGGATGTCCATGGCCAAATGGAATCAAACGTGAGAACGGATGAGGTTGATGTGTTAAAGTGTTAATACCATTATCTCGAGGCACGTTGTGGGGGATAGTTCAAGGCATCGTGTCCACTAATCCACCTGTGTACTGATGGTACTAACTATGGAAGGTTGAGGCCATAAACCACCGTCCAAATATTTTAACATCTCTTGAGGATCGAGCCGTGTCCATACATACATATGGCTATTTCCACTCATGTGGGGGATTGTTGAAATCAACGTATATATATATATATATATATATATATATATATGGTCAAGTTGTCAGGAAGCTACTTTGACCAAGATTTTGAGTGACGTAACGTTTAATTTTGTAAAATTAAATGGCATAGGATCGATCTACGTTTTGAGTACATGATCGTGGTGTATTCACATTCTCAAACCGATTTCGGTGAGTGAGAAATAGTGGATCAAAGTTGATCACTTAAACATGGAGTTATGTGATTAAGGGGATAAGCATGGATTAATTAATCCTTATCCCACATTGATTAATGTACCTTCATTAATTGTCTATATAAGTGGTTCATTGAACACTTAGTATAATTATGCACAAGTGATAGGTTGGAAAGCCCACGCCGCCGCCGCCCGCCCGCCCGCCGCCTGCCTGCCCGGCCCGGCCCGGCTCGGCCCGGTCCGTGGTCCGTGGTCCGTGGATCTTGGATCTTGGATCTTGGCAATTGGCATTTGGGTGGTCTTTGGGGTTCTTTGGGCTGTTCGTGGGCTTGCTTCGGGCTCGGTTCCGTAGCCCATCGCTTCTATATTTTGGATCAATGTTTGATCGAGCCCAAAGACGGAGTTGGTCCGAGGCCCAACTCGTGTAGCCCAACCGCTGGGCTGCTGTGCGATGGAGTTGGTCTCGAGGCCCAACTCGTAAGCCCAATCCGTTGGGCTCGCTGTGCATTTGAAGAGACGCCCGGATACGCCCAACGAACCCGACGCACGCGTTGTCCGATTCGTCGTAACCGCGGTAACGTTCCGACATGATGGCTCTGGGAAAACGTGCCACGTTGTCTCCGTAAACCGCCGCACTCAATAGGGGACATAACTCCGTAACACCCGACATCAATGCGGTGTTGACTCAAAGATGTTCCCCATGAGGGGGACGCCTATAAATAGGACATGTCTCCCAAAGATTAGCCACCTATCGCAAAAGCATTCTAGCATACCTAAGAGCATTCTCGCATTCACATTTTGTGTCCAAGCTCGCCTCTTCCGTCCGCTTCGTTGAACTCGTTGGTTTCTTGGTCCGCCACTCACGAGATCTTGCCGCTTTATCTTTGGGGACGATACGCCGTAACCGAGAGCACTACCGGGCGTATCTCGTCTTATGGAAAGAGGCCTCGACTCGGCATCTAGAATACGGTTTTAGTTTCAATTGTATTTCAATTCTATTTTAAGTTCATTGTTGTTTGATCTCCTACTTCTACATTTCTGTTAAGTTGTAACACGCTCGGCAAGTCTGTACTGTTTTTGTACACGTATTCCTACACTTTCATCATTTATGTGA
The DNA here is from genome assembly GCA_036937905.1 of Salvia rosmarinus. Taxonomy (NCBI): domain Eukaryota; kingdom Viridiplantae; phylum Streptophyta; class Magnoliopsida; order Lamiales; family Lamiaceae; genus Salvia; species Salvia rosmarinus. The sequence continues at coordinate 63,627,838 of CM072818.1, read as the reverse complement.
CTATAAGTCTACATGAAATTGAATAACTCTAAACAAACTCAATTAATCTTGTACAAACTACTTACAGTTAAATCCTACTGGTCACTTAATTTCTAAACGTACTGAATTACAAGTCCGATTTAAATATTTAGGGGAAAAACAATGACAAGAGTCAATTACAAGCCCTCAATACAATACCATCTAACTTTTAAAAAAATCTTGGTTGAAACCCAACGGCATAACTTTGAATTAATCAATGTAGGAAGTAGGAACCAGTTTTAGCTGGTTCCTCCAATCTTTAAGATCTACGATGAATTCATTACTTTGCTAGATGAATTTGTACATCTAGATTCGAATCTGTGACGGGCTAATTTTTTTTTAATTTATACAATAAGAGACGTGTTTACAATAACCGTTTCATAGATATATATATATATCGAACTATTTGAAATATTTATTTGAACCACTAACTATAAGTTTTGTATGAAAAAGGTCCTACATCAATTTTTCGCCCCCCGAAATCTTGACATGACTTGCTGGATATCACATGAAAATGCCATATAATTTAATGTGGCGTCTATGTTATTTAGTTTTTGTTTTTTACCCTTGGTATCTGGCTAACCACGTCAAAATTTCGAGAGATGAGAAGTGAATGCATGATTTATTTTTTATACAAACTTTATGTTTGATGATTTAAATAAATATTTTTGAAACTTTGAAATATTTCTAATAGAGCAGTACAATTTGAGAATTAAAATTATATCTATCCTTTTTAAAATAGTTTTTAATTAATGAAATATAATTTATTGTTCGGATGTTCCGACATTGATTAACTTTATCTGGTATATGATTTAACCATGCCGCGAACTCCGTTTCTTTGCCATTGCCAATGTTTATTTAAGAGAAATATTCTCCGTGGTGGCCTATATATTATAACCGATTATCAGAACATGTAACAAAATTTCAAAAGAGATTAAATTTAGAAGAGCTAAAGCAGATGAGAGCACACAAAGCAAGCTGATTTAGACATTAATTAAAGATAACAACTTAGATACCAACTTTTCTCTCGTAGGCAGAAGTACCCTTGAAACCCATACAAAACCCTAAATAATTAAAAACCTTATTCTAGTACCGATAGTCCTATGTTGTACGGTACTCTGCTCCATCATTCGAGGAAAAGCTCCAATGCTGCTCCACCATCTTAGTGAACTCTGCAAATATACACGTCAAAAATTGAGATGTATAATGAATGTTAAATTCATCAAGTGTAACATCGCCGACTACAAGAGTAAACCGATAAATTTTTTAATACAAAACGATATAATGACTTTTTATTTTTCATACGTCGAGCAATCAGTGGAGGGGCTGATCTTGTACGGAATGTTGACACCGCACTTGCTGGGAAGCGAGGCGGCGTTGGTGATGATGGCAGGGGTGGCGGAGCTGGCGACTGACTTCAAGCAGGAGCAGACGGCCTGGCGGTCGGCAGTGGCGGAGGCCTGGTTGTAGAGGGACTTAATCCCCTGGCAGCAGTTGACCGGAGGCATCGCGGCTCCGCCGTACATGACGTAGTTGATGCACGGGGAAAGGTCGCTCGCCACCGTGCTGCATGAGATGGCGGCCTCCGCCTGCGGCGGCCCTAGAGCGGCCACCACCATGAGCGCGGCGAGGAACAGCTGGATTGCCTTCTCCATTGGATGGCTTGGTTTGTGGGGATTAAGGAAAGTGTTTTGGAACTGTTTTCTGTTGCAAGTGTTTTCTTGATGGTGTGTAGCATATCTGAAGGTTGGTGACGTTTAAATAGAGGATTTTGGTGAAAAATACATTTATGATTTAGATGGATTTGTAGTTGGTAAGTAGTTGGATTTCATTCAATGTTATTATTTATGATATAGCTGTGCTTTGAGCAGATCGACTACCTACATTAAGAAAATTCGTACAGTTTTTTTCGAAAATTGTAAGTCGCGTGCATGTTAATACTAGCCATAGTGATCATAATTTTTTTATATGAAGTGAAAGAAAATAAAATAAAATAAAAACAAAGCATTTTGAACTACATATACTAATAAAAGAAAAGGACTCATGTAGGGACGTCAGCCAGTAGGTGTCCACATTGATTTTTTTTTTACTGTAACTAACATTGAAACTTTCTAATTACAATACAAAAATAAATGATAATTTTCTTTAAAATAATTAGATCTTTTAAGATGTTCGCACATGTGAACGTCCCGATAAAAAGTTTTTTGATAAAAGAAATATATACTTTTCCTAAAGTGGCGTAATAGTAAAGCTTGTAGAAAAGATAATGTTTTTCCAATAATATTACTATTTAGCCTAATTAACTGGTGAAGCTACATGTAAATGATCATAATTAATTAAAATGAAAAAGAAGTATCGATACATGCATGTATTTAATTACGTTACAACTATCGCAATAACCCAAAGATATCAGAAAGATATTTATGATTAGAAATGGCTACAAAATAATCGCACAACATTATCTTCCAATAAAGTGATATGATTTGCGCGTTATTTAATTTTTCCTATTTAGCGATTCGTTTTGTCCCTCAATGTCGTTTTGGCTGCAAATTTGAAGATTTAAATATCTTAAATTATTACACAATTCAAATGGTTATTATTTATCTTTTGTATTGTTATATATCGAATTCTCTATAATATTTAGTTTATTTTAATGCTTAAAATCTTGATTAAATTAAAGAAGGAAGGACGAGCGCATCTTTGAAAATGTCAGTATTTGAACTGTTCTACAATAAATTTCCAATTTCTGACCTGTTATAACATTTAACATCAACAGCTCATGCCTTGATTTTGAATCGATTTGGAAATAACAATCAAGAGTGCATGTTGTTAATTAACTCTAATTGTGTTAGTTGAATCGAGCTATTCGATTAAGTTCGAGCTCAATAATATTTGATTATAGTGCTAGTGAATTAGTGAACATAACCCAAGTTAATTAAAACGAGCTGGAGCTTAGAGTTACTCGCGAGTAACCACTAATTTCAACACTATATTGCATACGTATTGAGATACTGCTATCGTATACAACGATTACTAACGTGCAGCCTACTTTTTCACTTTCATTTGGCTAAACATTTTTCTAGATATATGCAGATAGATACATAAATACATAAAAAAAAAGTAAAGTTATTTGACGCTAAATTTGTAGTATATATTACTTTCACAATAAAATACTACGTACTTTATTTATGTTCTATTTATAAATTATAGATCTTACACGCTCTCAATTAGTACTTTATACACCCTGACCCTGCATTAATGTAAGTGCATAACATTTTCTCTTTCTTGTTAGAAATCACAATTAACGACATACATCGACCCAGAAATATTTGAAGAGATTCAAACACATGACCTATATATATGCTAGTTGTTAGCTAATATATTACTCCATCCGTCCACCAAATTCGTGCATTTAATTCTATTTTGGTCCGTTCATAAAAAATGTTCACTTTCCTTTTTTAGAAACATCAACTTTACATTTTTACCATAAACTTATCCACTTATTTACAAAAAAACACTCATGGCTCACCTTTTTACACTCACTATCCATTAATATATTCATTTATTATCCTAATAACACACATTTTTATACACATTTACTTTACACTCATTACAGTTTATTAAAACTCGTGCCACCAAAATCGATGAATGATTTTGGTGGACGGATGGAGTACATTGTTAATATAAATGTCTATCATTTTCTGATCGATCGCCTTCAAAAGGATATGCCTCACTCGTAGAGAGGCCTATTATTTGATGTACATATATTTCAAGTACTCATTCGTTGTATATATATGTGTGTGTGTGTGTGTGTGAGAGAGAGAGAGAGAGAGAGAGAGAGAGATAAAGAGGTAATTCTTACGTGTATGTGATCCACCAAAAGGGAAAAACAGCCGAAGCATATTATTTCGATGAACAACTATTGTGTTCCTCTTTTAATTGGGGACAGAGATTAAACTCTGATATCTCATCCTTATATATATCAATGAGGAATACCATTAGATTGAGTATGTAATATGAAAATTAAGTAGATCTATAACGTAGAATTTGACCAGAATTGAGCGGGTACAAAAGTTGATTATACTAATCCAAAATACACCAATAATAGAGTTACATTTCATATATAGAAAAAGATTCAAACATGTTGAGATATAATTCGTTGCCGCGGAGAAAGCTGAGATGTAGTTCATTGTGCCTATTTAACCCTGCAAAAAGAATCATAATGTTGAAATCAAGATTAAGTTGACGTGACATGAATGATCATTGGTATTATAATGATATTACTGTGACATATCGACATCAACAACTATATACCATTCTATTTCAACTCTAACACATGTTATTAACTAAGATTTCCAAAAATGTTTTTGCACTACTAAAAAATTCAAATAGAATGTAGCTAGCAAAAATAGTTCATATGTAATTTAATTACTTGCTGCAATCAATTGCAGGCGTGATTTCGTAGGGAAGGGAGACGCCGCATTTTCCAGGAAGGCTTTTGGCGTTTTTGACAGCGGACGGAGAGGCGGATCTGGTGACGGATTTGAGACAGAGACAAACGTTACGGCGGTCGGCGGTCGTGCTAGCCACCTTGTACAGCGACTTAATCCCCACGCAGCAGTTGAGCGGCACCTTGCCACCGCCTAAGACATACTCGAAGCACGGCGCCAATGTGCTTGTCACCTCGCCGCATGAGATCTTGGGCTCCGCCGCCGCCGCCACCAACACCACCGCCGCCGCGATGAGCAGTAGAGATGCTGCCTTACTGATTATGGAGTTTGCCATTATTTATGGTGTTTTAGAAATGTTAACTAATCAAATTTTTGATGCTTATATAGATTTTTTCTTTTCGGTTTTGTTTAGATATTATATGAAAACTGAGAAATAAATATTTGATTAATACGTTGCATGCAGGAGGGTAGTTGGATAATTTAATGCCTTATTGATTGTTGAGATATTGATATTGCAAATTGAGCTTGCATTTACACTCTGTTATGATAGACTTTTCTTTATAATTTATAATATGAAATAAGAAAAATTTCAATGAAATAGATGTAAAATATTATTGGTTGGGTCAGGATGCTTCCTAATTTTCTGTTTGAATTTGATCATATCGAGTTCAGCCGAATATTTACTGAACATGACTCAACTACAAAAAAAATGTCTAGTAGTTACATATTTTTAGTGATACCAAAAGAAGTGTTACAAAATTTATAATATCTTTAGATGTGGCAAAATTTAATTACACCAATACATGCATCAATATATTTTTGTTAAACATAAAAATGTATGTAAATTTTGTTACATTTGAAAATATAGTAAAATTTGTTATATCTATCCATGTAATTAAACCTTACTACATTTAAACATGTCACAATAATTTTTTTTGTTACATGTAGAAACATAACTAAATTTTACTATAACTCAAGAGTTTCAAATTTTACTATATATATATTCAATTAGTTGTCCGATTTTGGTGTTCCAAATTGAGACATTTTTTTAGACTTAACATTTCCAAAATAATGAGATAATTTATTCCAATATAATAGATAATTAATTTGTTAAATATAATGACATCAAGGCCAAACAAAAATGTTGAAAGGTAAAGAAAAATAGAGAGAAAGTTCAAATATGAAAACTAGGAACTACAAAAATAGTTATCTTTCACATGTCACAAAAATAGTTCATATTCATATGTAACAAAAATAGCTACACTTATAAATTTCACTAAATTTTGTGACATACTTTTATTTGTGACATGATAATAATTCTTCATCATCCACAAGATGTCAAAATTTATTTAGTGACATCCATAGGTGTCACAATTCTTCACAAATCATGTGACTATTGGAACATTTTGTTGTAGTGCTCATATGAGAATCTTTGTATGTATTTGATATTTTTTTAATTTAAATGATATTCTTTTTTTAATATAAATTATATTTTATAATTATTAGATAAATTATAAATAATATTCTTTTTTAAAATAATTGACACTTTTAAATATTCACCTGATAATATATTTTGTGAAATTTAAACGCTTGAGTTGGTCTCCTTTTAAAATCAAGCTAAGCTTAAGCTAAATTGATTAAATATATTTATTTATAAGGTTATCAAGTTTTTCAAACAAATTAATCGAGTTCTGCAATACGTATAATAAATTAAATTATTTATTTCGTTCAGAAATAGTCTGACAACATCCGAAGATTCAATTAATAGTACATAAGTTTTGGGATAAAAGGTTGAAGAACATACAAAGATATTAATTTATATTTATTTGCTGACGAAATTAAAATGGGATACCGCTGCTGATAGAAAAGACTTAACTTTTATTCTCTAATATTTCCTTCATCCTCCAATTTACTTCATGAGAAATTTTGACAAAAATTTTAATAAAAGTTTGAATATATTATAAATGAAATAAGGGTCATACATTTATGGTCATGAGTAGTAAAATATATAAATAAGTGCTGTAGCGTAAGAAGGAGGGACATTGGTGGTCCATAAGTGGTAAAAGATGTAAATAAAGAATATTGTTGAAGATAATAAATATGAAGTATTTTGTAGAATAGTTTCCTTAAATGGAATAGAAAAAAATATCAGATACATACAAAAAGGAAAATTATGAGGGAAATTGATTGAGAGAGAATATTTTTGGCAAAAACTTGTGTCTGTGCTGACCGTGTGTGTGTGCATACGCTTTTGATTTTTTTTTTAATTTTATTATTTAATGTTATGTTTTTGTTTTATGACAAAAACTTATATTAAATATAGCAATTAAGGATAATTAGATTTTTTAATTATAATTTATTAATTCATTATGATTTATTAATTCATAATTAGGGTTTATTAATTAACAATTAGGGTTTATTAATTCAAAGTTAGGGTTTATTATTCAAAATTAGGGTTTATTATTTTCAATTAGGGTTTATTAATTCAAAATTAGGATTTATTATTCAAAATTAGGGTTTATTAATTCCAAATAGGGTTTATTAATTCAAAATTAGGGTTTATTAATTCAAAGTTAGGGTTTATTATTCAAAATTAGGGTTTATTATTTTCAATTAGGGTTTATTAATTCAAAATTAGGATTTATTATTCAAAATTAGGGTTTATTAATTCCAAATAGGGTTTATTAATTCAAAATTAGGGTTTATTAATTCATAATTAGAGTTTATTATTCAAAATTAGATTTTATTAATTCAAAATTAAGATATATTAATTTAAAATTATATTAATTAATTTACAATTAAAGTTTATTAAATTAATTAATTTTAATTAGATTTAATTTAATTAATTAATTAAGATTAATTAACTACTTAATTAAGATATTAACTAATTAATTAAATAAGGTGGTCTCACTGTGCGCGGGCGCGCACAGGAGACCACCTCTATTTTTTGAGGGGAAATGGACGTTTTCAATTACCACGAACACGGGTGAGGAGAAGAATAAGAATATCATTGGGTTGGATTTGGATCAGATTTTATTAGGTACAAATTTAGGTTCAATTTTTTTTTGCTTAGGTTCAACTCCGTTCTAGATCCATAAGGTCCAAAAAATAAAACTCGTGGGTCTACGGATCTAGACTCAAATCAATATTATTTACTTCTAAAATGAATCATTTTCTTGTGGATCTTCCAAAATGAATCATAAATCAATTAAAATTCATAATTTACATAAAATTAATGATAATAAAAATTATTATTATTATTAAAATAAGTGAATAACGAATAGAATTTAAAATTACAAACGTCAAGATACATATCCGAATCTGAAAAATTAAAGCAATAGCCCATAGTTGATCCAATCCACATCCACTAGATCCAATTTTTCAAAGATCTAAATTCTAAAATAATAAATGCGAATCCAATCCTAGATCCACTACCATAACTAGTGAGCCTTTAATTACTACATTCTATGCGTATTGAGTAAATCACACATTCATATTCAATAGCCTACAAACCATACATGATAAATGAACTATACTTGAAAAATTAGGTATGACAAACATAAATCCATATAAAAGTTAGTAAAATTCGAACTTGTGGCTTTTGACCACATAAACCCACGTTAACATTGGATGGGACAATCTTGTCATATTTTATGCAAAGGAACAAGAGAAAGTAATACCACGCTGCAACTATTAATTACATGATTATGAATTCACCTACCAAATGTCTGGTCACCCTCACACATGAAATGAATGAGTATATATGGTATAGTTTTTATGTTTGTTATATTAACAATTTTATATAGTTCCACACTATATATATATATATATATATATATATATATATATATATATATATATATGTTTAAATGAGAACCGCTTTTATCATAAAAACTAAAAATCAAATTAATTTACTATGAAAGTTGATGAATCCGTTGAGAAAATTACTGAATTCCAAAATTCAAAATTTTTCACCCGGGTTCGAATCCCATTTTTATCGTGAGAACCGAGAAATGATGAATTTGATATGAAAGTTGATGAATCAATCGGGAAAACTACTGAATCCCAAAAAAAATCGTCTCTCATGGGTTTTGAACCTAGGTGTAAAATTTCAAATTTTTGGATTCTATAAATTTCATAGCAAATTCATTTGATTCTTAGTTTTTAGGATAAATATGGTTCTCATTTGAATCTAAGTCTCTCTCTCTCTCTATATATATATATATATATATATATATATATATATAGTGCGACAAAAGAAAAAGGGTAAATATCAATTTAAACCCTGAACTATACATGTTTTATCAAAAATATCCCGAACTATCAAAAATATATATTAAAACCCCAAACTATCATATTTGATATACATTAAAACCCCAAACTATGATATTTTTGATACAAAATATGATAGTTTGGGGTTTTAATAGATATTTTTGAAAGTTCATGATATTTTTGATAAAACATGTATAGTTCAAAGTTTAAATTGATATTTACCCAAAGATAAAACATAAGCTTTTATACAATCATACACCAAAAATTTCCTACTTGCACAACATTAGATTTGTTACAGTAGGTCCTCGAGAAGAGGGGTTTTCTTCTTCTTTTTGTTTTGACGTAATTAACAAAGGGCAAACAAGGAATTCACTCTCACTGCTCCACAACAACCCATCTTATTCTCAAACTTGCATGCATGCATATCCATGTCCAACACCAACTCCAAACTTAACCAACCCTGCAAACACATATCAAATTCATTTCATCAAAAGTCATCCAAATATATCAAATAACACTCTCACTAATTCATAAATCTTGAATAATGTAATATGTAACGAAAATTATCGCACAAAAACTCTTTATACACACCTAGAACAGTCGGTGTTAGGGCTAATTTGGAAAGGGATTTTAACACCACATTTTCCCGGAAGCCTCGCAGCATTCCCCAAATCTATAATCCCACGCATCGATTGAGCCGCCAGAACCAAGCACCGGCAGGCCGCGCGGCGGTCGGCGGTGGTTCTGGCTGAGGCCGCCACCGCCCTAACCCCGTCGCAGCACGGTGATGTTATCACGCCGCCGCGCAGAAACCCTAGGCATGATCCTAGGTTAGTCCGCATCCGATCGCACGATACAACGGCCTCTGACTGCGGTGAAAATAGTGCAGCCAGCACAGCCAGGCACAGCAGCATCTGCGCATGAATTTTAACCTGCATTTTGAGATATAAAACTGGATACTTATTTATTTTAATCGGCTCTATCAAATATTATGTGGGATTGTTTGAATAGTGCTAGGAATAATTATATATATATACACACAAACACACTTGATAATATTGGAGATAGGAAGAGTAGTTGGGAGTTGAGTGAAATTTATTACTGTGTTGACTATTGGGGTTATATGTTTACGTGTATAGCGTTACCATTCAACACGTCAGGTAATCTTTGCATGCATGCGCAAGGCGATAAACGTACACGCAAAACGAGGTCTATGTCTCTTCGATACGCTCGAGATTTTTTTATTTTTATAGATAATAATTAATATGTATGAATTTATGTTTGTGACAAATAGCATTTCCTTAAATTTAATTCTTGTATTAAAATATGTCTCTAACACTATCTAATTTTTCCCTTAACTTTCCATGCTTGAGAAAAAAGAATTCGATACCAAATATACTTTAGAGATATATATTACAATCTTATTATTACCTACTTACTAGTGCGCATCTTAATATGTTGGTGTGATGGTGTCACCCAAAAACATCAACATGTACTGAATTTGAATGTTGAGATAATGTCAGAAATAAAAAAGTGAAGGTGTGTTTGAGTCTATCACATCTGATTTTTAAGTATGATTTATTTGTCTGTGTGATTTACATGCTATTGCATAAAAACGTGAGGTTTACCCAGTGCGAATCATAGGTAGCCACCGGTTCCCCATGATACAAAAAAAAAGTGAATCTTAAATGTACCATTATTATGTTACCGGTGGACGCATTAAGAATTTGAGTACTCAAATAATATTTCATTAATGAAAAGGTAAATCCCAGTCACATTGATATTATTGGGTATTATCGGGTGGCTCGCTAACATCCTAATTGATAAATAAGAAACCAAAAGATATATGTGAGCCCAAGATTGATTAATTGGGCCTTTCCAATCAACTTGATAGTATAGCCTAGTGGGCTTTTACTGCTTCCTTTTCTTTCAGTTACGATGAGAAATTATCTACTAGATTTAAAGCCCATTAAGTATGGGCCTGAGCCCAATTAAACCAATATGTGAATAGGCAAAATCTAATTTTTTGGGGACCCTGTAAATGCAAAACTAAAAGAATACAAAATAACTGAAAAAAAGTTTTGTTTGATACAGTGATAAAATGTAACTGGGAAACAAATTAAAAATACATTTCTGAGAAAAAACAATATATTCTAAACAGGAGTGATTCAAATTAAAAGGAGAAATCCATCTCTAAAATTCTTGTTTTATGATATATTCTTTTTTGCTCATGTCATAATAATCAATTAGTGAAAGCAATAACCTCGTGGCTGTAAAGAGTAGCAACCACTAAATTAATGAAAAATTAAAATCATGTTTCCGTAGGCATTTAAGGAATATACATAAATATACACATATACATATGTAATATATAATGATATTTGTCCAAAATTTAGACTCTTCATCAAAATGTGTGGAAATGCCATATGCTACGTCATCAGTCCCTATTTTTATTAAATGGTTTACGGTACAATATATATGTAGATGAATAATTTTATTGCTTGATCAAACAGAATAGTTCATTACAGCTCAAACTGATTTTCAACCTTCAAAGCATCAACCGTGTTATTCAATTTGCAACGGTCTCTTTTGCAGTTGAATGAATAAATTTATCATGAAAAAGCAAATTGGAGATATAACATACCGACGCGATTATGGCTGTTGACACAAATTTTGTTTAGTATTATTAAGTAGTGTAGATTATGTTACAATTATGGTGTCACAAAAAGTTGAGTTATATCATCTGACCGTAAGACAGGCGAAGATTTAGATTCGAACTTATATCCAATTCTATATTTGAAATTACAAAAATAATAAAACTACATTATGACAAAAATCAATAAAATTGTGAATATAACATTAAATTATGAATTTGGTTGATTCAAATAAAAACTTCCTCAATTTTACACAAAAAATTCAAAAGTTGCATCAAATGACCTTTAATTGGACGATCTCACGTTTCCCGTTTTAGTCCAAACTGGACCAAGACTTGAAAGATTTATTAAATACTACTCCATCCGTTCCAATATTCATGGCTCCTTTATTTTTATATGTAGATAATTAATGAGAGTTTGTGTTTTGTGTGTAAATTAGTGTATGACACGAAATTCAAAACACTTTTTAGTGTAAAATTGTTTCATTTTTTGGAAACGAGCCAACTTAATAGGACAGTCCAAAAAGAAAAACGAGCCAACAATAATGGGACGGATGGAGTATTAAGTTTGAATTGTTGCTCTGACCCACCCTATTAAAACGTTAAGATTTGCCTGTGTCATATCTTTAACGGATCTTGAAGCATTAAGCCCCGATAAAGCATCACTTTATAGTTCCTTTCGTTATATATATTTTCACGCATATTTCATTTTTTTATAAATACCACATGCACGGACACTAAGTAACTATCTATCTAGAAATGGAATGTAGTGTCGTGCATATATACTAATACTAAAGCATAAGATTGTAATGATCATTTTTTTTTGTTTAATTCAATACTTGTATTCCAATTTCGATATTTCATTTGATATTCGCATACATTCGAGTTTCTAATAGTCTTTTAGCACATACTATTAATTAAATGCCGTAAAAAAACTAAAGGTACAAAAGAAAATGAATCTTTAAAGATGATGACAATAACTAGTTACAAATGAATTACACACGCTACATATTGCTAAGTTGCGCCCGTAAGTTATATATAATAACTAACCACGTGCGTATAATTTGCTTGATTGGATGGTTGAGATTTATATTGTTGGAGTATGGAGCCTGAATGAACTGTACACTCAAATTTGATCTTGGTAAAGTCACTGGCTTGAAATCGTCCCCAAACGTAGTCGCAAGACGAACTAGGTAAACAATTATTGTGTTGTTTATTTTCTCTCGTAATTGTGGTGTATGTTTTTCACAACATATACTTATTTTGGAATTAGTTTTATAGTTTTTTTCAAAGAGGTTAATATAGTAAAATTGTTATTGATTGTAATTTACTGTTCCTAAAAATATGGGATTCTATGCTATATTTATGGTACTATTTATTAGCACAGATTTATACTTTTCATTTGTTTTATTCCCTTAAAAATATGAAAATATAATTTCTTAAATTGCACTATGAATTTTTTCTGGACAAAATCATAGCAAATATTTATGGTATCATCGAGTCTGTAGATTCTTATACATTGCTTTACTGATTGTTGTGCAAAGTACTGAACTACATTATTCATATTTGAAACATGTTTGCATAATTATCTTTAAATAACATGCACATACGGAATATATGTGCGCTTAATGTGCACATCATTGAGTTACATTCAACATTCGATAAGTTTGACTCTTAGTTACTGTTTTGTTTCGTATAACTACTTACTACCTTATGCACAACCATTACAATCATATGCACAATTAATATCTAGTTATGCATATTTAGCTGAATTACAAAAATAATCATAGTTGTATATTGATGGGATATGGCCCAACCTCTCAGGCCCAGCCTCTCAGGCCCAACAGAGCTGGACCTAACCTCATCGTTGCCCAACAGTTACGCCTAAGTGACGATCCCTAAACCCTAATTATGGGTAACGGTAATGAGGTAACGGCAGTAATCATGGGTAATAATGGTGGAGATCATGGTCAGTTATGGGAGAGTTATGGCCCGCCTATCAGGGGATTCGTGGGAGATGATTTACGTTTGTGTATAAATAGGAGTTAGATTGAAGGAAAAGGGTTAGTAAATTCATCAATACTGAGCCCTTTCGAGATACTTGTCAGTAATCGAATTATAGTAAACATTTTGAGGATCATCTCCTCCGTGGACGAGATCTTATTCTCGATCGAACCACGTAAAAGTCTCGTGTTCTTTCTCGTTTTCATAAATCTCTCATACTAGATTTATCATTGGCGCCGTCTGTGGGAAACTCTTGAACAAAAGTCGTGTTTTCTACAATCTAATGGCGAGGACACGTGCAAATGCTAGTACTATCGGCGATGTCGGTAACAACCGAGCGGAGGACGATCGGTGGTCACACAACGCCGGGAAAGGGAATGCGGACGCCACCGGCGGTCACACACCGATGGTCACATGGAAAATGTTTCCATACACCCGGGATCGCCGCCCCACGAAGAGGAAGACACCGACCTCGACTTAGGTGAATGGAGGTTCACCGCTCCCACGAGGTCCTCGGTCGGCAAGTGTCCGAATTCCTCAACGCCAACCTCAATCAATTCGAGTTTCCTCAACCAGGAGGACAAATGGGCGGGCCTCAAGAGTGCCCGAAGTCGGTAATGAGCAATCGAGGTCGCTTACCTCCAAACAATCAACGTTCATCACGACATAACGATCGCCCGATACTAGGGTTCATTCGTCTCATACCCTCCGCTGAGTCGTTCTCCACCTCGATATGATACCCATGAAAACGGGCGGGAAAGAAGGGAGGAAAGACGAAGTCGAACTCCCCACGAAGAGACGACAGACGTCGTTATCGATCTCCCACTCCCGGAGAGGATGGTAATCGAACTCCCGGATTCGACCGACACGGACGAATTATCTCACCTTTTCAAGGAGAGACGGATACACCCTTGCCACAGCGATACCGGCTCCGAATATTGCCGCATACGATGGCCTGAGATCCTTCCGACTTCCTATTTGCCTATACCACCAATATGGCAAACCGAGGATGGAAGATTTCCATATGTAAGGTCTTTCCGAGGTGCTAATCTCCAACGCCGACGTTGGTTCACCTCGCTCGCCGTAACAACATCCATTGCTTCAAAGACCTCATGGATCGTTCAAATGGCGTTTTACGAAGAAGATGCCGCCAACAACCTTCGTCCGTCTGCTTACAATCCGCCAAGGCGGGACGAAACAATGTCGAATTTCGTCTCAGATTCATCATGGAATCTCTTAAAATAGATGAGAGTAACGATCTCTACATCATCAACGATTCAAGAACGGATCCGACGGAGCTCGAATAAAGAGATCACCCGTGAGCGACCAAAAGACTAGTCGTCTTTGGACCCCAGTTGACAACTTTGTCAAAGGGACGAGTCGGACCGAAGAAGAGATGCAGGATGAGCAGCGGATCGAGAGAAGAAAGCCGGAGGATCGGGGCCGAGTCTTTGAGCAAGTGCGTTCGAAAGAATAAAGAAAGGACCCGGAGAATCAAGGTGGGACCTCGACCAAACCTCGGTAATAACGATCGCCCTTTATTTAAATCCGTATGAAATATTTGAACTTCACACCGAGCTCTTTTCAAACCTCCTCCTATGAAAGGAGGATCCAAAAAAGTCAACGGGAAAGTATTGTGACTACCACCAGTGCGGTCACGATACTGAAGATTACAAGTCCTTGGGCTCACAGATCGACGAGCTTGTGAAGGAAGGGCCGAAGAAGTACACGGCCGACTGGGCCGGTAATAAAAAGCGCAGAGGAAAAATGGAGGTGGTAACAATCGTGGACCGACCTCAACGGCAACCCGACCGAAGATGACGAGGACGAAGGTCCCAATGCAATTGAGCGGTTTACGCTTATAACCGGGTTGCAGTTGGTACGACGAGGTCGTCGATAGAAATGAAGCTCGGAGGCCGACTCAAGAGCCGAAAACAAGCGGCTCCGAGATGGAGAAAATATTGTGTTCTCAAAAGACGCACCCAGTGCAAGATCATGCCCGCCAGATGCCATTACAATACAAGCCGTGGTGGGTAATAAAAATGTACATCGGGTCTACATTGACATCAGACCTCCGTTAGCATCATATTCCGTAGCTGCTGGATAAACTTGATGTCGGAGGATTCAGATACACTCCGCACCTTCCCGCCACGGAGCTTTACTCAAGAGGCGGTTCAACCCAAGGTGTCATTACCCTTCCGGCCACCGTAGGGCGTGCTCCTGTGTCTGGCCACCAAAGCCATTCAATTTTTCCCGGTCCGAGCTCCTCTCCATACAATATTATCGGAAGAGATTGGTCGATGCAACCAGAGCCGTCGCTCCGTGTACCACCTCACCATTAAGATACCCACCCCGTGGAGAGTTAAGCATCTGGGGTGACCAAACGGCGCCTAAAGAATGCCTACGAGTCTCAACCAAGATGCGGCCTTACCACGTGCCTAGCAATCTACGTAACCCTCCGAAGTTGCCACCTCGGGATGATCCGATCGAGAATCTTGACTATATGACGACGACCCTTCCAAAGTTGTCAAGGTTGGTACCAAGGTTCATCAATATTCGTCGGCGTGTCATGCAACTTCTAAGGGAATATAGGGATGTATTTGCATGGTCTCCATTGGATATGACCTGGGTCTCGCCGAGCTCATAACTCATCGCCTTAACATTGATCCGCCACTAAACCAGTTCGTGAGAAGAAAAGAAGTTTTGCCGCTGAGCGGCTGGTCATAAGAGATGAGGTAACCCAACCTGTGGAGGCTAAAATCAGACGAGGTTAAATACCCAACTGGATGGCTAATCCGTTGTAGTTCGAAAGCCGTGAGGCGGATGGCGTATGTGTGTCGACTATACCGACCTCAATAAACAACGCCCAAAGGATCATACCCTCCCGACATCGTGAAGGTGGAAGCATTGGTGGGGCATGAGATCTTCGTTTCTCGGATTTATACAAGGGTACCACCAAGTCTTGATGAGCCCGGAAGACGCCCCAAAACAGCGTTCATTATCGACTTGGTGTCTTTGCCACCGAAAGATGCCTTCGGTCTAAAAACGCTGAGCTACCTACCAAAGAATGGTGGATGCGATCTTCAAAGATCACATAGGAGAAATTGTTGAGGTCTATGTCGATGATATAGTAGTCAAAAGCAAAGTCGAGAGTCGCGCCATCGACCTCGAAACTATTCTTCGCCTCCTCAGTCGGCCAACCTCAAGCTCAATCCCAGTGCACATTTGTGGTGAGGACGGGTAAATTTAGGGGTGCTGGTTTCAAGAAGGCCCGAAGCCAATCCTACCAAGGTGAAAACGGTACTCGACATGCAGATCCCAAAACCATCCGTGAAATACACAAACTCACCTGGATGCCGGCCGCCTCACCGATTCCTATCTCGGCTGCAGAAGCGCCTTCCTTCTTCAAGATCCCGAGGAGAGCTCCAGTTTCACTGGCGGGAAGAACACCGTGTCGCTTTCACACACCAAGGAATATCTTACCGACCGCCGACACTATCTCGCCCCAAAGCAAGGTGAAACTCTATCGTTATATCGGCCACCTCGGACGAGGCAATTAGTGCTGTATTGGTGCGAGAAGAGATGGGACGGCAACTTCCCATCTACTTCATTAGCCGTGCTCTCAAAGGACCGGAGACGAGGTACACCAACCTCGAGAAGGTAGCTCTGGCCTTAGTGAACGCCAAACGACGCCTCCGGCCTTACTTTCAAGCTCATTCAGTTCAGGTACTAACGGATTTACCTCTAAGGCAAGTCTTATCAAAACCAGAGTCATCTGGACGTATAGCTAAGTGGGCACTGGAGCTAGGCGAACACGATATCTCATACTCCCCCAGGCCGGCCATAAAAGGACAAGCCCTTGCAGATTTCCTGGTGGAGGTCAAATTCACCGAGGTCGCCTCTACCAGCGAGGTCACTCCCACCCCACTCGGCGGAGGAACTCGTTTTACATCACCCACATCACCGTGATTGTTGGCGATGATGTGGATGGTGCCTCATGTAAGGCAGGCAATGGAGCAGCATCCTCCTCCTCGGCCCAGATAAGCAAGAAGTGACATACGCCCTGCGGTTTACCTTCCCAACCACCAACAACGAAGTGGAATATGAAGCATTGATCTCTGGACTCCGCCTAGCAAAAGAATTGAAAGTGGACAAAGTCCAGATATTTGGAGATTCCCAGGTTGTGGTAAACCAGGTATTAGGCACATACGAGGCTAAGGAGGATCGAATGAAGCAGTACCTTGAGAAGGCAAAAGAGATGCTGACCTCATTCAGATACTTCAGTATTAATCAAATTCCACGAGGGGAAAACAGCCGAGCTGACATCCTTAGTAAATTGGCTTCGTCATCGGCAAATCCGCCAGTAGAGGAAGTTCATTCCAGAAGCATTGAGGCGCCTCATATCAGCGTTATCTCAGAGGCTGAACCGAACTGGATGACGCCCCTAAAAGCATATCTGGAAGTGGGCACACTACCTCAGGATCGACTGGAGGCCAAAAAGATGATGGCGAAATCCCAGAAGTATCTTATGCACGAGGCGCTCTATACAGAAGTCTTACCTTCAACCCTCCCGAGGTGCCTCGGGCCGGAAGAAGTTCGACCACGTGCTCAATGAAATTCACCGGGGTCTTGTGGAAGCCACATCGGGTCGCGAGCTCTCTCAAAGAAGACGCCGAGGTCGGGATACTCATCGCCCACCGCAAGATTCGGCCGAACTCGTCAAAAGTGCCCGGCGCGATTCATTCCACGGTCAAAAGCGCCTCGGGCATCGATCTAAGGGCCTGCAGAGTCCACGGCCTTTCATGCGGTGGGGATTGACATTGTTGGTCCGTTCGACCGAGCACCGTGTCGACCGATACTTAGTCGTAGCCATAGACTACTTCACAAAGTGGGTCGAGGCCGAACCACTATCGAGCCTCACGAAAGGTGAGAATTGCACCTTCGTGTGGAAAAATATAGTCTCGCCGCTTGGATACCGCATATTCTCGGTCTCGGACAACGGCACCCAATTCGAGACAAAACTTCAAGGAGTGGTGCGAAGAACTTCAGATCGATCAACGTTTCACCTCGTCGCGACACCCACAAGCGAATGGCGGACCGAGGTCACCAACCGCACGATCGCATAAGGATTAAAGAAGAGGTTGGACCGAGCTAAAGGCGATCGGGCTGAAAATCTCCTCAAGTCCTTTGGTCCTATAGGACCACACCTCTGACATCGCACGGGAAACCCCTTTCGGCTTGGTCTACTGCACCGAGGCTGTCATACCGATTGAGATCGGGCGCAAGCCCGCAGACTCTTCACTTCGATCAGCCGGTAACGAGGAAGACTGCGAGCAAACCTCGACGCCTTGAAGAGAAGCGAATCGGCCTTCATAAACGAAGCCAAGTATAAAGCCCGTCGCACGGTACTACAACAAAAGGGTCAAAACTTCCGCTCCAAGTAGGCGACCTGCCCTCACGAAATAATGAAGCCAGAGAGCCGAGCGTCTTAACAAGTGGATCGACATGGGAAGGCCCATACCGTGTTCACGAGAACCTGGTAAGGGGCTTACAAGCTATCTCACTTATCCGATCCGGCGCTTATCCCTAACTCGGCATATTTCTCATTTAAGGAGGTACTTTACATAGTTTTGATTTCGGATCGACTTTATGTTAGTCTCCTTACTTGCTTTTGTTGAAGTGCGATGTCATATATTTGTTGAATAAAATATTTATTTTTCCAATGAATATTTCATTTCGCTTCATTTTATTCAGATGCGAACATCTATTCGATATATCAGATTTAACCTTCACGGGACGCCTCACGAAGGTAAAAACCCACTAAGTAGGGTACTCACTAGCGCGCCGCACTCGTAGATTACTCATTGAATTGAACGTCTCGGCAACGCATCTGACTACTCACTAGTTTGAAAGTCTACATGCATACATACTGATTACTCATTAAGTTGAAAAATCTACATGTATAAGACATCCAAAATCGATCTCACCAAATTATGGCAAAGTATACAAAGATAAATACATTTACGACCAAACTAAGTCCTAAGCTATGTTTATACCTCTCAAGAGGAAAACGACACTTCAAAACGAGTCTAAATACATTTATACCTACATACAAAGTCCTACACTATGTACGCTCATTCGGGTTTCCTGCCCGCCGAGACTCACCAAAGTCGAGATAATTTTGAACTAAGTCTCCGTGTCGGTGATGGATACCCGGAATAAACTCGTGCCTTCCACCCAATCCACGAGGGTGGCCCCACCGGCTTGTTCCGGAGTAGTTTGACTAGGCGGGCGGATTCGCCTGGGAATTCAACCGCACCGAGGCCACATCTCGACCCGTGAACTCGACGCCGGACCAAGACTATGCCCTTGTCCCCAGCTCTAGCCCTTCCACGCCGATTTGCAGTCCGCGCACGCCCTCCCTCCGAATCGCCGAGCTGTCTTCTATACGCCCTCCGTCGGATGGACCCATTTGTGAGCACGGCGTGATCGCCGTAGCCGCCTCCTCTTCGTGCTCTTCAATTATGGGATCGCTGCCCACTGTAGATGAGCGGCGGGCGGAGGCATGCGTCGCTTATGATCGATCTCATACATTTGCATGTATTTCGTGACGAGTCGAGGCGCTTTTAAAATTCTTGCTATTCGACCTCCTCATCCTCAATACCATGCCTTCCAACAAGCTCGAACTCGATCGTCGGCTTCAGATATAGTCGCTTCCCAGTCCGCGGATGACCTTTCGTACTCTTCATGCTCTTCCGAGATCCGAGCCGAGCTTCTCGCTGTCGCCTCAGTCGTTCTCGCAAAGGCATCGATCGTCCGTGGATCACATCTGCGGATAAATCGCCCCGACTTCGAGATGTGTAATCCTTAACTTTAGCGCCTCATTTTCAAGAAGGAGCGAGCCACCGCATCGACTTCATGCAATTTTTGCTTGATTCGGCCGACGATGCCGAGTGACGTCCATGTCGGCAATACCGAGTCACTTACAGACCGACTCCTCCAAAGGTGTCACCTCTTCATCCTTCTCACCAGAGCACCTCGGACTTCTTTCGCTTTTGTTAGCGCTCATGATCCAAATCAAAATCGAGGTGAAGAACGCTAGAAATAAGACAATGAGGCATTTTAACAAGATATGTCTATTATTATTCAAAATGGAAGTTTGTACAACACCGGGTCCTATCGATCCCTAAGCAAATCATCCTATTACATTGGGTCCACCGACCTCGGGCTCATTAGGCCGATTGCCGACCCTCAAACCTCCTGCCGCTTTCTTCCGCTGGTTGACGATCCGCGGAAGGACGTCCGAAGCTGACTCGCCGCCCGGTTTGGTCCTCAACTCAAGCAAGGAAGGCGAAGCTCCACGCTTCATCTTCCTTGATCGAGTTACGGCCTCCGCCGTCGTGAGGCGAGGCGAAGACGCCAAGGCATCCACCACGGGAAAGGAGGTCGCCCACGATTATGCGAGCGTAATTCTTGCATACCTCCGTGGTCGACCTCAACCCAACCGTGTTGGGCCTTATCAAAATCTGGTCTCTCCGCCAACTTCTAGGTGGCCACAAATCACCTCCGGCCTCATCACGGCCTGTGTCTGAGATGAAAGAGGAAAACTCTCCGACTCGATAAGCTTGTCGGGCGAAGGCCCTCAAGATAGGTCCTCGCCCGCCAAGAAGGCGCTTGTTTGCGCCAGCCTTCTCTCGGCCCGGCAGCCTCCCTCGGCGCCTCCACTTCAAAGACGGGCCACTGCAGGCCGGTCCTTCTTCTTGAGGGCACTCTCGTGCTATCTTCGCCACTGGCTCGCTTCACTTTCGCCTTAGCAAGTTCAAGGCCCACCCAGGAAGCATCCAACATGGATTCAGCCACGCCCTCGCCCGTCGCGTGGCTAGCCTTTTCTCCATGGCCTCATATCATGCGGCGCCTCAACGATAAGCCCGGCCATGCGGTGCATCTCACCCGCCATCGAGGTCGCATCCGAATATGGAACAATAAGCAACAAGTAACAACAAACTTACAAGGAGAAGGGTAGCAACTTATACCTTTGGGAAGGATAAGGGAGCTCGGAAGCGGCAGACCTCGGCCGATGCCGACCATGGACCTCGATCTCCAACGTCGGCCCGAGGCAATGTCGAGGACCGGTCACCGTGTCTTTCAGGCATCCACCACCACGGGCATTGGGTGGACTCGCTTCGTCTCGCCTTCTTCCTCGCGGGCCCTTCGATCGTAGGAAGCAGGGCGAGATCGGCACATCGACTTCTCCGGTGGGTCAACCTTCACCTGCATTCAACATGAGAATTTCATTAGACAAAGAAAATTAAACGAGGGAAATAAAAATAAGAAGGTTGCCCTCACCCAAATCGGACTCGACACCGGAGCTTCGACCTATAGACACTCACCAAAGATCGCTCAAGTCATCTCAAGATAGTTGATCGACAGATCTCACCCATATCGCTCAATGCTTCTCCATAGGGCCTGTGGGATTAATTTTCACGTCCTTTATCGACCCGAGGCCCCACTCATACCTCGGATACCCTCAGCCCGCAAAAAAAAGTATCTATTTTGCGGTGGGATACCTTCGACGGGAAGCAATTTTAAACTTCAAAGAGGTGGCAGTAATATATCTCTATAGACTTGATGCTAAAAACGATCAAGACTTCGAAAGAGAACCCCGCCTATGCCATAACAGCCAACCCTAGCCCCACCACCGACCTAATAGAATTGGAGGTCGGTTGGCATATAGGGATCCGAAAATACCCCGAAAGCTAAGGAAAATGGGGCAAAGGAAATCTAAGCCCAACTATTAAGCTATCTACAAAATGGTGATGAATCCTCCCGAGGGGCCATCGCCTATCGTTGGGTTTTAGCGCAAGCACCACCATGCATCCTCCGGGATGTGGTATTTCTCAACCACCACCGAAGCTCCTCCATCGCCAAGGTTGATTTCGCCCACCAATCTCGAGGCCATCCCATACCAAGACATCTTTGGTGAAACCCTAGAACTAAGTCCTATGGATTTACCTAGGCGGTTATGGCATATATAATCCCTTATATTGGGGTCTTGACGACCGTAACCCGGTCGAACCGAGTTATCGAGCGAGAAGAGGAGTGAGAAGGTGAAGAATACATACTTACTTTTTCCGGAGGGATTTCGATTTCTTCAACAAAGTGTGAAAGAGGAATTGGGGATTTCTAAGGTTGTATTCTCCGGATTCAAACGTCGAAGGAGAAATGAACAGATTGCCTCTTTTAGACCTATTTATAGGATAAATGGCGCCAAAAATCTGCCGCTTCGCTTATTACACGTGCTATTTACGGTTGGATGTGTGAAAGATGCGCGACGCTGGCGTCCAACCACCGCCGCGCGTATGACGTACCTCGGAAAATGCAGACCGCCGCCCCGATCACGTGATGATTACTACGAGTTCGGACATCGGACTACGCCCATGTCCACCTCGGATCGACAAAAGTATTCCGTGTCTGATATGTCCACCCGGACCGGCAGAATATTTTCGGCAGGACATGTCCACCTCGGATCGTGTAATATTTCGTGTCGGATATGACCACCCGGACAAACGAAGTGTTTTAAGTCACACAATAATGACAAACCTTCAACGTAAACTTCACCAAGCAATATTCCGCCCGCAAAGCCCATTCTCGCTTCCACCGGCAAGGCTATTCCTCGACTTTTCGGGAGGGGCTATGATGGGATATGGCCCAACCTCTCGTGCCCACCTCTCGTGCCCAACAGAGCCGGACCTAACCATCGTTGCCCAACACGGTTACGCTAAGTGACGATCCCTAAACCCTAATTATGGGTAGCTGTAATGAGGTAATGGCAGAATCATGGGTAATAATGGTGGAGATCATGGTCGCCATGGAGAGTTATGGCCCGCCTATCGTGGGATTAAGTGGGAGATGATTTACGTTTGTGTATAAATAGGAGTTAGATTGAAGGAAAAGGGTTAGTAAATTCTTGAATACTAGAGCCCTTTGAGATACTTCTTCAGAATCGAATTATAGTAAACATCTTGAGGATCATCTCCTCCGTGGACGAGATCTTGTTGGATTTGTATCTCAAAGCGCTTGGTTGAGCTTGTATATAATATTTCTGTTACCACTATTACAATCTCCTATCCGAAATGAATACTTGATTGCTTATATCGTGTCCCCTTATCTCATATATAAGTTAGATCATACAATGTGTAGAAGATCACGTAAGTCCGTATGATTGGTCAAGCTTAATGAGATATAAAAGTTTCACTGGTGAGACGACTTAAGGACGAGTTGTCGGTTTAGTCGCAGATAGATAAGAAGTGACTTGACTTAGTTGCTTGTCTATGCCGGCACGCCTCTCGACGTATCAGGATCACGGTGAGATGAGTTCTTCTTTCGACCGTCGTGAAGAACCAAGATCTCGGTGACTTACGATGATCTAAACCTCGATAAGGTATTAGGTGAGTATGAGTTCTTGTCCATCACTTGACTTGTTATGGGTGAGGTTATATATTCTAACCCAAGATTCTCCGTGATCTTGGGTGGTGGCAAGGTTTCAGATGTCACGCTAGTTATCTCATGACGAGTCACCGTATCCGTTAAGGACGATGACGCCCCTTAAGGAGCTCAAAGGTTTATTGTACTAAACCCGCAGTTGAGTTAGCTCAAGTACAATAATAAGGTTGAGTGGTACTACTTAAGGAAATAAAGTTATTAATCGCTTTAAGCAATGAGTTGCTATAAATGATTAATGGACGCTCGATATCTTAAATACGGATTCAGAATGTCTAAGTGCAAGCCCGACTCAACTTCGTAATAAAGGGTAAGTCAACATTCTTTCTCTAGTGGCATGATCGAATGTTTATAAATTAATTTATGTTCGGGTGAACATAAGATAATTAATTTATTTGAGGCCCATCTTTATTCCTTGATTTGATCCCTGGTCGCCCATCCAAAGCCCGTAGCCAAGGAAAATCGCGCCTCATGCTCTCAATTGGCAAGATTTTATTCTCTTTATCCACAAGGATATAATTATATTTATGGTATATGCATAGATCCTTTCCATATAAGATTATGGTAATAATCTTGAGAGTATGGAAATAATCCTAAGAGTATGGAAATAATCCCAAGAGTATGGTAATATTCCATATAGGATTATGATAATATTCCATATAGGATTATGGTAATATTCCATATAGGATTAAGGTAGTGCATTATAAATATAAGGTATGAGATAATGTCAGGTTAATGCTCACATATTGAAAGCAAGAATTTCGCCATCTCATATTGTGAGAGAATTATCGAAAATTCGAGTGAGAGCAAAGGGTGATTTTCCAAGCATTCTCCATAGATCGCCCTCACCGACGTTGGAGATTGGGCAATCGGATACAGTCCGTAAGGTCAAAGCACGAGTCCGATCCGTCCGATCCGCTCATCTCGCTCCGTCGACCTCTTCGCATCCAAAGGTAAACACGTGAAAACCCCAACGTGTTGCGATTTAATTATATAGACGCATGCTAGGTTTATAATCAATGTATGGTGAATTAAACACCCAAGATGGATCCTCGGGCGAGGCTTAACATCTGCTTTCCCTACACTGGTATCGAGCCCGGGATCGAATCTTGGCTCGCTGGATTAATTCACGTTTGATTATTACGTGCGCTTATTTAATGTGGATCCGCTGCTCATCGTGGCTCGTTTGTTGTTGTTGTTGGTTTTGTTTTACACCACGAGAAAATCCGTGGTTAGATTAGATTTTATTATGTAAATCTTATCCGTAAAGAAGAACGAAGACGAACGAACGAAGAACGAAACGACGGGAAAAACAGGTTCTCGGTACGTGTTCGGGTGGTTTCGCGAAGGAAGTCTCGCGGTCGCTAGGGCGATCGCGAGGGCTGCGGCGACGGGCGCTGCTCGCGGGATCCTGGCGCTTAGCGAGCGAACTCATGGTCGCGAGGATTACCCGCGAGGTGCGCGCGGCGTGCGAGCTAGCGGCGACGGCGGCGCGCGTTGCGCGAAACCCGCGCGGCGAGCAGACTCGCTGGTCGCGAGGTATGGCGCCGGGCGACGATGTCTCGGCAGACGTCGGCGCTTGGGCGTGGCAGCGCGCGCAGCTCGACGGGTCGCGGTCGCGTTAGCGACCGCGAGGCAGCCATGAGGAGCAAGGCTGGGCGGCGGCCATGAGGCCGGCGGCGACCGGCTTAGCCCTAGCGCTGCCCAAGACTCTTTGGGCCGACCGCCCGCACCCGGTTTTCGAACTTCGGTCCGCGTCCGCACGCGAGGCCCATTTGTTGAATCCGTCCGTGCCCGTGCACGCGAGGCCTGTTTGAAGTTTAATTGCGTACTTTGTAAATCTATGTAATAGATTAGATTTAAATGTACAGTGTTTCACGATCGGGCGCGATGAACGTTTATTTTATTTTATCGCTCATATGCATGTCGTGGATGTTTAAATAATGCAGTAGTACGCTATGTATGTTTATATTACGTTGACAAACCTTTAAGTGTTTTACGTAATTGGACGCGCATAGTAAGCATGCTAGGTTTATCGCGCTTATCGCTTTTTTAGAATTCTGCGAGCATGTTTTACATGTTGAGTTCTATAGAAAAGCATGCTAGATTACGTGATCTCGCATGGACAAACCTTTTGAATAAAAGACTAAGCAAGCAACCCGACAAATTAATTTTTCAAATTAAAATGTCAAGACCTCCACTTTTGATCTCTAAACAAAGTGAGACGACCGTGAGTAAACGTCCACACGCGGGCTTGCTTGCACCGCTTATCATAAGTTTTGTTAGATGAGATTTCTAAATAAAACATTTTAAATCTATCGAGAGTGGGAGTTTCATGTAAACGTCCCACGCGCGGCTTGCATGTGCGATTTTCATAAGTTCTCTAGAGATAGATATAAAATGAGATAACAAAAGAATTTGAATTGAAGCGGTATGGTCCGGAGTGAGTATACCAATTCTAAGAATTCATCTTCACGTTAAAATTGTGGTCAATGCTTAGACATCACCAAGTACAACTTCCGCCAAGTCCCTTCTCGCGATAGTGATGTGATCTAGTAGGTCCAATCATTAATTTCATTTGTTATAAGGATAAGTTGACATGGATTGAAATTAAACGACTAAAAGGTATATTTTAGTCTGGTCGAGGGGTTCATGTGTAAACGTCCACACGCGTGGCTTGCATGTGGAATTCCTTGGGCGATTGGAGGTTTCAATTAATATTGTTTTATCAAAAGGTTACAATATTATTGTTACGAATTATATGCGATC
Organism: Salvia rosmarinus; assembly: GCA_036937905.1. NCBI lineage: Eukaryota > Viridiplantae > Streptophyta > Magnoliopsida > Lamiales > Lamiaceae > Salvia > Salvia rosmarinus. The sequence continues at coordinate 63,601,171 of CM072818.1, read as the reverse complement.
GTATGCTTATGTGTTTACATTATCGTTTCAGATATGTCTCTTACGCCGATTATCAATATGCTCGCACAAAACTGCTATCCGTCCAAATTTTATCGAGTGGAAACGAAACATGGAATATGTTCTTATCATTCAAGAACACATGTTTGTTCTCACTACTCCTAAACCCGATGCCTTATCGACGATCGACTAATGAGCAATGAGAGTCAAGCGGACTTTGGAATAAGTCAAACAATACGGCTAAATGCTATATGATGACTACGATGTCCAAAGGCTTGCAGAATGCAAGATCGATCGATGGTAGACGCGATCGATATTTGGTCAAGTCTCGAGAGTAAGTTTGGGCAATGGATCGGACGATCCGCTTCCACACAATGAGAGAAATCTTGGCGTGTAAGATGGAAGAAGGAAGTTCGGTCCATGAACATGTCTCCCACATGACTCATCTCATGGATAGTCTTGATCGGTTGGGAGGAGGTATTGACGGCAAGCCAAGGTCGATATCATCCTCAATACACCGCCCAAGTCTTTTGAGAACTTTGCGTGAATGCGATCATGAGCAAGACCGAGTTTACACTTAGTCGGTTGCTTAATGATCTCATGTCATGGAAGGAGTTATGGGAAAAGGAGCACATGCTCTGCTAGCACATCTAAGGGCCCAAAATTTTCGTTGCAAAATGGAAATAGAAAAGGGGTGCCAAAGGTGGTAAAAAAAGGAAATAGTGGGAGTAATGGGAGCAAGAACATGGTTGCACACCGGAGGCTTCAAGAAGCCAAAGGAGAAGGGCAAGTGCTTCAAGTGCGGCAAGATCGGGCATTGGAAGGCAAGTGCCCTATGCTCAAGTGCTCAAGTACGCCGTTTGCTTTAGTAACTAAACATGTTTAGCGACTTGTTCTACCCATTCTTGGGTAGTAGATCGCGAATCGATCATGTTTGTTACACCTTGCGTGGGTTCCCGCGGACAAGGGAGCTGTTTGATGGCGAGATAACGATCTCCATGGGCAACGCGCGAAAGTCGGCATTGCGGTTGGAGATGTTTCTTTATGTTTTGGGACAACAGCTTTAGTTTTGAAAGACGCTTTATATGTGCCGGATTTTCGGTGGAACCTTGTTTCTGCTTCAAATTATTTACTCATGGATATTACGTTATTTTGATAGTGGTGTTTCTATCATAAGAAATGACGGGTTATCCGTGTTGGCACTTTATATAATTCGCTTTATACTATTTCGCAAAACATAATACCTATAACTATGTCAGATCTTCATCAAACCCTAAAAGAGAAAGTTTTCTTAAGAAGATGACTCTACTTTTCTCTGGCATCTTAGATTAGGTCACATCAATCTAAATAGGATCCAAAGACCGGCTAAGAATGGGCGTTGGGTAATCTCACGGTTACTCTGCCCCGATCTGCGAATCCTCATAGAAGGTAAGATGTCGACTGCACCCTTCAAAGCGGCGGTTATAGAGCCACGTAAATGTTGGAGTTAGTCCATTCGACTGTGTGGACCGATGTCCACACAAGCTCGTGGGGTATGCAGTATTTTGTCACTTTCATCGACGACACTACTGTACGGATACGTATACCGCTTCACCGCAAGTCCGAATGCTTTGAGAAATTCAAAGAGTTTAAGGCGGAAGTGGAGACGAAGCTAGGTAAAAGTATCAAGTCATCTGGGTCCGATCGCTGTGGCGAATTCCTCAAGAACGAGTTTATGGACTATCTAGTGAAGTGTGGGATTACATCCCAACAAGATTTCACCGGGCACACCACAAAGAAATGGGTGTCGGAGCGAAGAATAGGACTCTTTTGAAAATGGTTAGATCTATGATGAGTTATGCTACATTGCCTATTTCGTTACGGGGTATGCCTTAGAGACGGCGGCATACTTGTTAAATCTAGTACCGCCCAAGTCACCGAAAAGACCCCTTCGAGTTGTGGTTTGGGCGAAGCCCGGTTTAAGCCACATAAGGATATGGGGCAGCCCAAAGACACGTCTTTGAACAAGAAAGTCGACAAGTTGGAGGCTAGATCCGATGCAAGGTGTTTATCGCTATCCTAGAGGAACGAAGGTGGTTTATTCTATAGTCCTAAGGATCAGAAGGTCATTATTAGCACTAATGCCCGATTCTTAGAAGAGGATTATATGAAAAATCATAAGTCCAAAGTTGAAATCATTCTTCAAGAATTAGAAGATGATCGTATTCCACCACCGATTAGGCCAAAGGTACGAGATGTCGAGTCTAGTGGGAGGGATCGACACCAGATACTTCAAGAAATTGAAGTGGGTCGAGTTCCACTGGAGATACCGACCGTACAAGTGGTACCTACACAGCAAGTTGTGCAAGTTAGAGAACCACAAGTATCTGCACCCACCGTTGCCATTGTGCTGTAGAACCTCGTCAGTAGTGGGAGGGTTGTTCGTCAACCCGAGCGATTTATGTTCGTGGGTGAATCTTCTGATTTAGTCCCAGCAGACGAACATGCAATAATCGACCCATGGACATACAAGGAGGCGATAAAAGATATTGATGCAAGATCACGGCACACCGCTATGGACTTAGAAATGGAGTCCATAACGGCTATGGATGTATATGAAAGACACCTCTACCGGATGGCAAGGAAGCCATAGGTAGTAAGTGGATATACAAGAGGAAAGAGATTCCGATGGAGAGGTTTCGCTTTTAAAGCCGTGCTGTGGCGAAAGGGTACACTCAGATTGAGGGCATCGATTTCGATGAGACCTTTCACCGTAGCAATGCTCAAGTCCATCAAAATTCTTCTAGCCATAGCAGCCCACTCTGAACCTAGAGGTTTGGCAATGGACGTTAAAACCGCTTTTCTAAGCGGTTACCTTGAGGAAGGTAGAGACATCTATATGCAAGAACACGAAGGTTATGTGGTAAAGGGTGAAGAGCATCTAGTATGGAAGCTTAAGAAGTCCATCTATGGACTTAGCGAGCCTCCCGATCATGGAACTTACGCTTTGACGAGGTGGTAAAGTCCCATGGATTTACCCATTGCCTAGCGAGAGTTGTGTGTATCGGTTAGATGTCAACGGTGATGTGGTATTTCGCACTTTATGTAGATGACATCCTTCTAGTTGGCAACAACGTGAAGTCATATCGACGTAAAGAGTTGGCTATCCGATCGGTTTCAAATGAAAGACTTAGGAGATGCGCGTACATTCTTGGGATCAGGTTTACCGAGATCGCAAGAAGAAAATGTTGAGCTTATCTCAGCGCCTTACATTGATATCGTGATTACTCGCTTTAGTATGCGGCACCGCCAAGAAAGGATTGCTACCTTTCGGACATGGCGTTCCTTTATCAAAACGCATCACCTATGACCGCAGCGAGATAGAGAAATGAGACAAGTTCCTTACGCCCGCCGTAGGAAGTCTCATGCACATAATGCTATGCACGAGGCTCGATATCTCGCTATGCGGTAGCATAGTAGCTAGATATCGATCTAACCACCGACAAGCTCATTGGATCGATAGAAGCATATACTCAAGTACCGAAAAGGACTCGAGATTATGCTAGTTTACCATGCAGATAGTCTAATGCCTTTGGGTTATCTGACTCGATTTCCAAGTCGACCGTGATGAGAAAAAGTCAACCTCGGGCTATGTGTTTACCTTGGGAGGTGGAGCCGTATCTCAAGTGAGTGCAAAGCGGCGATGCATTGCGGACTCTACCATGGAAGCGAATATGTAGCCGCCTTGAGGCTTCTAAGGAGGTCAGATGGTTCAAGAACTACCTCATGGATCTAGACGTGGTACTGGTTTGCCCAAGAGTATCATAGTTCATCGTGATAACTCGGTGCGATGGCAAACTCGAAGGAACCACGGACCCACAAGGCGACTAAACACATAGAGAGAAAGTACCATGTCATACGAGAAATCGTTAGACGAGGTGACGGTCGATTGAAAAGATTGATACGACGGAAAATCTAGCGGATCCATTCACGAAGAGCTCCGCCGAAAAGTCTACGATGGACACGTTAGAGGACTCGATTGCGCTGATGGCACCCACTTAGAAAGGAACTTTTGTATAAGTGGGAGAAGCAAAGTGATGGTTGTTTGTAATAGCTAGTAGAAAGACACATTGTATACTAAAAGTTTGCTTTAGTATAAGTGGGAGATTGTTGGATTTGTATCTTGAAAGCGGTTTGGTTGAGCTTGTATACAATGTTTCCTCGTTACCACTATTACAATCTCCTATCCGAAATGAATACTTGATTGCTTATATCCGTGTCCCCTTATCTCATATATAAGTTAGATCATACAATGTGTAGAAGATCACGTAAGTCTCGTATGATTGGTCAAGCTTAATGAGATATAAAAGTTTCACGGTGAGACGACTTAAGGACGAGTTGTCGGTTTAGCCGCAGATAGATAAGAAGTGACTTGACTTAGTTGCTTGTCTATGCCGGCACGCGTCTCGACGTATGAAGGATCACGTGAGATGAGTTCTTCTTTTCGACCGTCGTGAAGAACCAAGATCTCGGTGACTTACGATGATCTAAACCTCGATAAGGTATTAGGTGAGTATGAGTTCTTTGTCCATCACTTTGACTTGTTATGGGTGAGGTTATATATTCTAACCCAAGATTCTCCGCATCTTGGGTGGTGGCGTCTTCAGATGTCACGCTAGTTATCTCAGACGAGTCACCGATCCGTTAAGGATGATGACGCCCCTTAAGGAGCTCAAAGGTTTATTGTACTAAACCCCGCAGTTGAGTTAGCTCAAGTACAATAATAAGGTTGAGTGGTACTACTTAAGGAAATAAAGTTATTAATCGCTTTAAGCAATGATTGCTATAAATGATTAATGGACGCTCGATATCTTAAATACGGGATTCAGAATGTCTAAGTGCAAGTCCGACTCAACTTCGTAATAAAGGGTAAGTCAACATTCTTTCTCTAGTGGCATGATCGAATGTTTATAAATTAATTTATGTTCGGTGAACATAAGATAATTAATTTATTTGAGGCCCATCTTTATTCCTTGCATTTGATCCCCTGGTGGCCCATCCAGGCCGTAGCCAAGGAAAATCGGCGCCTCATGCTCTCAATTGGCAAGATTTTATTCTCTTTATCCACAAGGATATAATTATATTTATGGTATATGCATAGATCCTTTCCATATAAGATTATGGTAATAATCGAGAGTATGGAAATAATCCTAAGAGTATGGAAATAATCCTAAGAGTATGGTAATATTCCATATAGGATTATGATAATATTCCATATAGGATTATGGTAATATTCCATATAGGATTAAGGTAGTGCATTATAAATATAAGGTATGAGATAATGTCTCAGTTAATGCTCACATATTGAAAGCAAGAATTTCGCCATCTCATATTGAGAGAGAATTATCGAAAATTCGAGTGAGAGCAAGGGTGATTTTCCAAGCATTCTCCATAGATCGTCCTCACCGACGTTGGAGATTGGGCAATCGGGATACAGTCCGGAAGGTCAAAGCACGAGTCCGATCCGTCCGATCCGCTCATCTCGTTCCGTCGACCTCTTGATCCAAAGGTAAACACGTGAAAACCCCAACGTGTTGCGATTTAATTATATAGACGCATGCTAGGTTTATAATCAATGTATGGTGAATTAAACACCCAAGATGGATCCTCGGGGCGAGGCTTAACATTCGTTTTCCCTACAGATCTTATTCTTGATCGAACCACGTAAAAGTCTCTGGTGTTCTTTACTGTTTTCATAAATCTCTCATACTAGATTTATCATATATATCATTTTTTCCACCCACGAATTGCGAGATTTTCAGTGCAAAATTCTTATTTGTGATCTTTATTTTAAGATAAAAAATAAATTTTTACGTTAATTATTATTCAAGGTACTTTTACTTTTTCACGTTAATTATTATTCAAATATGGATTCTAAATTTTATAAGTTTGATTCTTAGTTACTGTTTTATTTCACATAACTATTTATAATTTTATGCACAACTACTATTTTCCGAGAGAGAATGTGAATAGGGTTTGGACGAAAAATCAGGTTTGGACGAATATTTAAATTTACCTTAATATCCATAACACGTTTAAAACCATAAAAATAATATAAAAAATAGTCAAACTCATTTTTAAGCATGAATTAAATATTATCCATTATATTAGATGAAATCTAAGGTGATGATAAGTTCTTATTTCTTATCTTAGATGGAGTTTTTCCTATAACCAATCCCTATATATCTATATAGGGTTGGGTTCTCGTACTACTCGGTCCTTAAATAGTATGAGGTACTCAATCTAGACCACACATTTTGAAGATGTAACCGCACAACAAGCTGACACGTGACATCTCATTTTCCTTTTCTTTTCTTTTTTAATTTTCGCAATGGGCAAAATGGGAAGAAAGCAAATCAGCCTTCTTCTTCTCCTTAGCGGCAGCGGACGGCGATGATGGCGGCACCAACGGACAGCAACAGCAAGGTACACGAACAACAACAAACAACTGATTTTGAAAGGAAGAAAAAGAAGAAGAAAAATTGAGAACAAAATTGATGGATTTTGAGAAAAAATAAAAGATGAATTTGATAGAGGATTGAAGAATTAAGAGAGATGATGGATATGACTGTGGTTCACGGTGAAATTCAATGGTAACCAGGAAAAGAGACTGTGGAATTGACGGAGAATGATAGATGAGAGATTTGCTGTCTAAAATCGCATGTTGGCATGAAATACAAACATGCATTTGACAATTTTAATAAAACATGTCCATACATTTAACAAAACGAAAAAATGCATTGTTGGCCAACATAAAAATCATTGTTGGCCAACATAAAAATGCATTGTCGTCCAGTACGCACTTCTAACCTACATGCATTACTGTGTTCATTTAAATGCATTAATCAGTTCAACTAAATGCATGATTTGTTTTTCGCAATCACATAACAAGTTAAATTGTTAATCTACTCTTGCTGAAACGAAATCAGTGAAATTAAATTTAAAAATCCAAAAAAATCTCCATATATAATCTATAATTAGATGAGTGGATGAGATTGAGTATTACATACTATTTCGCTTGAATACTATCTCGATCCTCATATATATATATATTGCATTTTCCTACCCAAAATCATATTACAAAATAAAATAAGAATATGAATCCGGCATTAATTCCGGAGCAGCAAAAAATGAAGGGGGACACGTGGAGATTTGGTAGGTTAGCTGCTTGCCACCTAACCTGTGACATTCCACATGTGAACAATCGGCCGCCCAAGAAATATCATTTCCACTTTGTAAACCACAAATAACAAATTCATGCCTCATTTCATGTGATTGCTCTAATTTCTCCCACCCATCTCACCTTTTTGCTACTGTTTAAAATAGTTTATTGTCTCTCTTTTGTCAACATAAAAAGTCTTATTCCATTATGTGCTTATACAACTTATTTAATTTGTACAATGATATGAAAATTGAGGGTGGAAAGCTTGATCTAACAACATAACGATATTCAAAATTGAGACTTTCAAATTTAAGAATGATCACATCACCGTCATCCTCAGTTTTATATTTTTATAATTCTATGATTGCATATACTTTCATAAACTAGTATATTCTGCATGAATCAGCCTATTTGGTTTTGAAATACTTTCAATTCTCAAAGTACTTATTTAGTGTTGATAGAGAAAATATATACCTAACTCCCACTCGAGTAATATCGTTCGCCCCGCTACTTAAAAACCAATAAATAGCCGATTGCTTTTTCTATATATTATGATTGTCTGTTCTCCCAAAATTCAAATATGAATGGGGCTTATTTATATTTATTCAAACTAATTAGTTATGTTGAATAAATAGGACCCAAAAATAATAAAATAGAGTGCTGGAGTTTAGCACCGTCAATGCCATTATTATCAACTAACAGTTTAAAAGGCCATACTAGTTGGAGTTGGAGGGCCCCTATTCAAGATGATTTCTTGTTCAATATCTTTTTCTTAAAAGAAATAAATTCGCAACTTCTCTTTGTTGCAGAATTTAGAAAAGCAACACGAACATATTATACACCCAAGAATCTCGATTACAAACCTATTGCCAAAAATAAATAAATAAAAATCAACCATCCCATCATTGTACACATACAGCACAACTATAATCTTGGAGATTTATTTTCAAACATTTTATCTTTTTATCAGTGAGAGGATAGGGTCCCACACCACCTTCTCTAACCAATTATATATAGCTATGTCACTCACCATTCTAATATAGTAATTTGTGAGCGGATTCCTACTACACCGTAGCCCGAGCCTTTCCACATACAAAAATGCCACTCACCACACTTGTCTCTTTCTTCCTCTTCGCTCTCTCTCTCCTCCTCCCTCTCGGACTAGCCTATGGCGGCTGGCAGACTGCCCATGCAACATTTTACGGAGGGGCTGACGCCGCCGGAACGATGGGTCCGTATCTCCTATTTCAATCTCATATTTCACTTCCTACATATATAACTAATGATGTTTAATTTAATAACACCAACTGTAGGAGGAGCATGCGGGTATGGCAACTTATACAGCCAGGGTTATGGTACAAGCACCGCAGCACTAAGTACTACGCTGTTCAACAGTGGGTTGAGCTGCGGCGCGTGCTACCAGATGCGGTGCAACGACGACCCGAAATGGTGCCTCCCTGGCACCATCACCGTCACCGCCACCAACTTCTGCCCGCCCAACTACGCCCTCGCCAGCGACAACGGCGGCTGGTGCAACCCGCCCCGCCAGCACTTCGACCTCGCCGAGCCCGCCTTCCTCAAGATTGCGCAGTATCGAGCCGGGATCGTCCCGGTGCTCTACAGAAGGCATGTTGAATCCTGTTTCATTACGATGCGGCACAACATGCATTAATAATAATGAAATACTATTGTGTCATGTTTGTGTTGTTATCGCAGAGTCCCGTGCTTGAAGAAAGGAGGAATGAGGTTCACAATCAACGGGCATTCGTTTTTCAATTTGGTGTTGATAACAAATGTAGGTGGGGCAGGTGACGTGCACGCGGTGTGGATTAAGGGCTCCCGCACCGGATGGCAGCCCATGACAAGAAACTGGGGGCAAAATTGGCAAAGCAACTCCAATCTCGACGGTCAAGCTCTCTCCTTCCGCGTCACCGCCAGCGACGGCCGCACCCTCACCGCCAACCACGTCGCTCCGCACGGTTGGCAGTTCGGTCAAACCTTTGAGGGCCCACAATTCTGAATTTCAAAAGGACAAAGAAAAGGAAGCGCGCGCCTCTTTTATTACGATACTTATTATGCCATTAATGTGGCACTTTCACCTTTTCTATTTTTATTTCTTATTGGGAAATTCTTGAAATATAACATAAAGAAAAGAATAACATAACTGTATAATCCATAATTACATAATTTATGTCCAATGTGTAATCTATAAAAGTTTGTGTTGTATATATCATATCCTCCTTTTCTTACTTCAGCATTGCAATAAAAGGGAGTTATCATCAATATTTTTTGTATAAACAATGCCATCCTTATAAATTCACCTAATCGCAAGCACTTCAATAGTATCTATATTTCTTTTATGAAGATTTACTTTAAATTTATACTTTTAGAGAGAAAATATACAACACCCAATCTTGCTTCAGACACAACAAATCTAGACTTCGATCAACTCGACGACAACCACGACGAGGAAGAAGAAGAAGATCCATGTACATTTCTATTTGAATATTAGATAGATACATAGATACATGCAGAAATAGTTAGGTTGTTACAAAGTAGTTGTTAGTCAATTAAAATTCTGTTTGTTTGTTATAGTTTCAGTTATTGTAGATACATGCATTTACGCATGCAATGTAAAATGTACGTGCTCTATTTAAAGAGCAAAGGTAGATCAATACAAGTTTGAACTTCTTTTGATATTTCAATATGGTATCAGAGCCTCTTTCTCTTTCTCTCTAATTTTTTTTTCTCTGATCTACCTTCCAAATTCTGGCTATGGATTCCTCAACATTCACTGCCCCATTTCCAGCTATTCATCCGATTAGTGTGAAGCTTGATCGTAACAACTACAATTTCGGAAGACGCAAGTGTTTGCTACTGCTAGAGCTTTCGGATTTGAAGATGTTCTTCATTCGGATTCTGCTCCACCACAATTCAATTCATCTTCCTCACATGAAATTCCTACATCAAATCCAGCCTATCAGCTATGGCTAAAACACGATCAGTTCATCTTTAGCTGGTTGCTAACTTCAATCTCCTCGCCTATGATTGGATATATCGGTCGTTGTTCTTCTTCACCAAGTCCGACTGCATTTGAGATTCTCTTCAATCTCAATCCAAAGCGAGCTATGCAACTAAAATTCGACCCAAACCATGAAGAAAGGAGATCAATCGTGGATGAATACATTCAAATTCAGAAATATTTCGGACCAATTGAGCAAACATTGGTGATCTATCACCGAGGCATATTTGATCAATCATGTTCTCACTGAATTAGGTCCAGAATATGAGAGCATCAGTGTTCTTCTTCAATCCAGATGTGAAGATCTTAATCTTCATGAGGTGAAATTCTCTCTCCAAACGCATGAAATGCGTGTTCAAAATCATGTATCTTCAGCAAGCAACTACTCACAACAAGCTCATGTGGCTTATCCATTATCACATCAAACTCAAGGATTTCGTGGTCGTGGCAAAGTTAGCTATCGTGGAGGATCTAGCTACAGAGGTCGAGGCGGCAGATTCATCAGTGGTAACAGTGGTAACAAAGTGGTTTGTCAATTGTGTGGAAAATTGAATCATGTTGCTCTAAAATGCTTTCGCCGCTTTGATGTTAGCTTCACCGGTTCGAAACTCAATCTCACTCCATACCTCAAGCCAACGTTATCGTTCAAATAACCAGATCAATCCACGCCTACTCCTCCTCTACATCACCTACAAATATCAACACCTATAAACCCTACTCCTAGTGCTCAATCCATTTCCTCAGGTAGAAGTTCTAGTCCAAACTCTGAGTGGTACTTTGACTCCGGTGCATCTGCCCATGTCACATCCGATCTCAGCAATATACACTCAGCCACTCCTTATCACGGGCATGACTCTCTCACAGTAGGTAATGGCTCTCAACTTAAAATTACTCATGTTGGATCTACTGCATTATCAAATCGTGCTTCTTCCTTTCCTTTGTTACTCAGAAATATTCTTGTAGTTCCAAACATAACTAAGAACTTGCTCAGTATTTCGAAGTTTACACTTGATAATAATGTTTGCTTGGAATTTCATGCATCTTCTTGTTATGTTAATGACAAGACTACTCACAAGATACTCTTGGAGGGCATTCTTAAAGATGGACTCTATCACAGGGATTTAGCTTCCAACTCTGCATTAGTCATCCACTCCAGTTCATCTACTCAGGAAGCTAAGCCAGACTCTCTTCCTAGTACATCTTCAACCAATGCAGTCGACCTATGGCACTCTAGATTAGGTCACCCTTGTAAAAGTGTACTAGACACTACTCTTAAGCTCATGAATATTAAGAATAAGCGATTGTGAGGTTTCCTTTGTAATGGTCTGCAATGGGTAAAATCCATCGCATGCATTTTCCTTCTTTGAAATAAAAGCGTCGCTCCTTTTCAATTGGTACATTCGATCTCGGGGACCTAGTCCTCTTCCTTCACCGATGGATATAGATACTATATACACTTCTTAGATGACTACTGACGAGTTCACATGGGTGTACCCTCTTCATGTTAAATCAAACTCACAACACCTTTATAAAGTTCAATACCTTCATTGAAAGCGGTTTCATGAAATCAAAGCTCTTGACCGATTGGGGTGGGAATATCGACCCTTCAAACATTACTTCAACATCTAGGTATCAATTTCGACACCCATGTCCTCACACTCACCAACAAAACGGTAGAGCTGAGTGTAAGCATAGACACATCACGGAGCTCGGCCTTACTCTTCTAGCTTCAGCTTCTTTACCAACTTCCTTCAGGTGGGACGCGTTTGCCATTGCCATACACCTCATCAATAGGCTTCCCACTCCAGTGTTAGGAAATATTTCCCCTTATCAAACACTATACAAACTTATTCCAGATTATAAATTTCTTAAGGTGTTTGGATGTAGTTGTTTTCCTTTTCTTCGACCTTATAACAAATCAAAGCTGCAATTCCATTCATCTAAATGTGTTTTTCTAGGATATAGCTCCAACCACAAGGGTTAAAAATGTCTGCACTCCTCCGGTAGAATCTACATTGCTCGCACGGTCATGTTTAATGAGCAAGAATTTCCTTACTGTAGTCTGTTCCCATCTGCCTCTCCAAACTCTCCTCCTCTCATTACTCCAACTCCTGTACCTATTCCTCCCTTCTTGCGGTCATTCCAATACCCCATAAGCCCTCCTTCATCTGCAGCAGCCTCTCCCCATATAAGTTCAACTCCATCTTCCTCATCCTCATCCTCATCCTCTCAGTTAAATTCTGATATGTCTACCTCTTCTCAAATTTCTGCTCCAGTCTTGCTTCCTCCTCAGCCTTCACCAAATATTGATCCTCCTTATCATCTTCCAATACACATCCCATGAACACCGGTCTAAACATGGCATCTTTAAACCCAGGTGTTCACTTGCACACCGATGAAACTGGTGTTACCACTGTTACCATCACGGAACCTCTTTCTGCCGCCGAAGCTTTAGCACATCCCGAATGGTACAAAGCTATGGAGACTGAATTCAATGCTATTATTGACAAAGCCATGTGGGAAATTATACCTTACTCACCTGACATGAATCTCATTCAATGTAAATGGGTGTTTCGGGTTAAAACTCATGCGGATGGCTCTGTTGAGCGACTCGAGGCAAGGCTGGTTGCGGGGCTTCCAACAATGAGCGTGTTTTGATTTCTTAGAAACCTTTAGCCACATTGTTAAGCTCGTCTCGTTAGCTTATGTCTCTCTCGCACTACATTTGATTGGGATACAAAGACATAGATATAAACAACGCCTTCCTCAATGGCACTCTTGACAAACTCAGATACATGCATCACCGAGGGCTTTGTGGATCCTCTTCGTCCTGATCATGTCTGCAGGCTACAGAAATCTCTTTATGGGTTGAAGCAAGCTCCTCGAGCATGGTACGAAAAACTCAAACACTATCTTCTATCATATGGTTTCAAACACTCGACTTCGGATCACTCGTTATTTTATGCTCGCAAAAATGGAAAGTTGTTACTTGTTCTTGTTTACGTGGATGATATTCTCACTACTGGGGAAGACTCTTCTCTCATCTCTCATTTCATTCAAAATCTCTCCTCAGAATTTGCTTTAAAACACTTAGGTCTTGTCACATATTTTCTTGGCATTCAGGTTTCTAGATCTAAATGTCCATCCAAATCCTTTCTTCTTAATCAGTCTCAATACATTCGTACTCTCCTTGCTAAGACCAATCTTAGCAACTGCACTCCTCAATCATCTCCATACAATGTTAGTGTTAAACTTCATAGGTCCGATAGTCCTCTTTCTCCCATCCAACGTTATTTCAGAGTACAGTTGGTGCCCTTCAATACCTCACCCTTCGGCGTCCCGATATCTCCTTCATGGTCAACAAATTGAGTCGGTTTTCGTTTCTCATCGTGTGTTACATTGGCAAGCTTGCAAAGGCTCCTTCGTTATCTCGAGGGCACACTACACTACATCTACGGTTTCAATCCTCGCCTATCTCCATCTAAAAATCTTCTCGGATGCGGATTAGGTCGGCTCTTTGGATGACGGAAAATCTACCGTTAGCTCTGCGTTTTCTTGGCCATAATCTTCTCTCCGGAGTTCAAGAAGCGAGAATGTGGTTGCGCGCAGCTCTATTGAATCAGTACCGGCGCTTGCGAATCTTGCTTTGTTGAAGCCATTTGGATCAAGTCGCTTCTTCCGAGCTTGGTTTTCTCATCTCGGCTCCGGTCTGTGGTGTGACAACAAGAGCGCTTGCCGCCATTGCTTCAACCGGTCACGCATGCTCGCACTAAACACATTGAGATTGATACACATTTTGTTCGTGACAAGGTTCTTAGCAAAGACTTGGATGTTCGTTATGTTCCTCCAAGCTCGGTGTAGCAGACATCTTCACCAAGCCATTATCTGTGCCTCGGTTTCAGTCGTTAGTCTCTCACTTTCCTCTTGATCAAGGGTAGTTCATCTTCAGTTCGGGTTGTATTTGAATATTAGATAGATACATAGATACATGCAGAAATAGTTAGGTTGTTACAAAGTAGTTGTTAGTCAGTTAAAATTCTGTTTGTTTGTTATAGTTTCAGTTATTGTAGATACATGCATTTACGCATGCAATGTAAAGTGTACGTGCTCTATTTAAAGAGCAAAAGTAGATCAATACAAGTTTGAACTTCTTTTGATATTTCAATAATTTCAAACCAACATCAAGAATCTCTACAGAAAGTGACAACTGAAGTCAGTAATTAAGCAATGAATACTTAACTCTAACCACAATTTTCCCTTTCTCTACACCAAGCTTCCCACCCGTGACCAGCCAGTGACCCGGCGGATCTTGCGGCCCCTTGCTCATCTCCGACATGTCAACGAATTTGGCCAGTTTGTTGCCTAAATAGTCCTCCTGAAGCTTGAGCTGGAGTCATCGTGCTTCTTGAGCTTCCCATTCGGAGCGTGTTCCCATAACGACCGACGTATTGTGCATCCTGGAAGCCTGGAGTATAAGAGCTTCATATGCAGGACGTTTCTCGAACCAAAATCCCACACCCCAAGTTGAGCTCCGGTGACTATGTAGGCGCCCGTGAGATCGCCAATGAAGGTCTCGGGGTTCTCGAGTGGTGCGCTGCTCACGTGCGAAAATTTCTTCCATTTCACCGGCTCAAACCATCTGCTGTCCTGCTCTTCGGGTCCCTGCCATTTTGGAGCACCGATTGCCACATGCGTGTCCCAATACGGCTGGAGGATCTTGGGAAGTGCCGCTAAATGCTGAAGATGGATACCGATCCGATTCTGTTTGGATCCCTCGAGGCATAGTCGCATGCCCGTCACAGGCTTCCGCCAACTGAAACCTGCGATATACCAAATACCAGAGGCAACTTTCAGCAACTAACTTCTTCATTATGCCTAATCATATGCCACTGAACATGGTTTGATGGATCGGACAATTTTGAGCTTGTTTGATCATGTATCCTTCGAATACTCAATTCTATATATTGTCACTCTAATCTATCAAAGTTTAACAATGTGAAAATGTTAATGGTCGTCATATCAACAACATTAACACCTACTTGCTCTTGGCTGACGTTTAGTTTTTGTCCCATCATGCTAAATTGTAACGACGGACAAACTGGTTCCTTTCTTGCTTGTCCCAGGAACCTATCCTGCACGGGGGCCCATATTCGAGGGACCTGAAATTCTAGGAAATATCGTAGTTCTTCAATCTGAGGTTTATCTGCACCGAGAAATCCAATAAGGATATATTTCAGTACATGTCAGAGTAAAAGCTCCAAAAGGTAACCAAGAAAAAGAAGTCTTACACTCTAGGTAGAGAGCAATAGCGCGTGCCAAATGCTCCCTTCCTTGAACTCCTTCAAGTAGTTCTGTTATAGAAAAGAATGACATCTCAATCACATCTGGAGAAGATCGGACCGTTTTGGCCCACTGAATGTGGCTCCGTTCCAGATCATCCCCTCCATGCCTTCTGAATATGACGGTGGCATCCTTCTAGTATAAAGATCTCACTTGTTATTTTTGAAAATCATAAAAACAATATCATCAAGAAGAAAAACTGATCATCAATTCTGTTGTAGTGTCTTTCATCAATATCTAAAATGGACATTGTTGGACAGCAAGAAAAGTTAGCAACTTTATTTCATGCTATAAATTTTCCAACTTATAAATAATTGCTTTGAAAATGATCCTATTTAATAAATGCCATGGTCAGATGTAATAGAATTATAGACCATGATAGGACCACACTCAAGATATTTGGTATACATGCAGCAACGGCAAAACAAAAAAAGAAACTAATTTATAAACATGGCCATAAGTGTCAATCACTAACCAATAATGCACATATTGCAATAAACAGAAATTTGTTGCAAATGACGTGGCGCTGTACAAAGTGATAACGATGTTGCTACTGCATGATCATAATCCCAGTAGTTTATTTCCATAGAACGATTTCAAATACCCAATTCAAAACATCAATTTTTCTTTTTTTACTTATTTTTTTGGGAAGAGAAACTATCATTGTGTTGCATTGAGACAATGGATTATACATACTTCTTTGCCACTCCCCGAGAGGTAAGGTGTAGTAGCTGGTTGTGGGTATACTCCTATGCTGTTAAATTTAGAAGGATCGCTGCCCTGAAAATTCAAGATGGACAGAAGAAAACGAGTTTATGTTCTTAAGCAATTGATTACAAAAAAAAAAAATAGAACTGGACAACCAGTAGGGAGGCAAAGTCATCAAATGAGAAGGAAAAAAGGAACTAACCTTATTTTTTAATAAGCCTGAATTTGTAATGCCGTCAGGGCTGGAGAACCTTTGATTTCCAATATCTTGAACATAGTTTTTCATTTCAGCTATAGAGTGAGGCGATGACAGGTGCTGTTTGACATAGATTACATCTTTACCGCCAATAGTTATAGATGTGATAACATGGGTGCCAAAGTTTTCGACGAAGCTGTTAAGAATACAAGAAATTAGATCGGCTATCCTGCAGAAAGATATATACACATACATATATATAATACATTAATATGTGTACAAGACTGAAGTTCTCTACCTTGCTAGAGATGGTGGGTCCCACAACTTTGGCACTGCCCGTATGACATTTTCATTTAGAGCCATAGGTGATTTAACAAGCTCGATTTTAGCAAGTGGAATGAAAAATCCGTCGAAGCAAAGAGACTTCGTGGAAGCAGCATCTATATGCCTAGAACCGGTTAAGCTGAATGAAGCATTGAAGTTACCAAGTGGAGTATTTCCTGACAGACTAGCCTTTCTGTTGAAGTATTCAACCATCTGTATTTGTGTTGCACGTAGTAAGCACATGAAAAATCACAAGCTACAAATGCTGATATGAAAGCTCACATACCCAGTTATGCTCTTTTGTGTATGAAACACATGTTATATTCACCACATAATGGAGTTGAAAAGAGCTTGAAGAGATGCATTCACTCAAAGCATACCAATAACTAAAATATACTACTAATATTTATAATTCTGTCTGACAAATGATTTTAAATGGTTCCAAGTGAATTCATGCTAATACTTAAGAATTATAAGAGTTAAAACCTACCGTGCTATGTAAAATTAACAGAATAAGTAAGCTATGTCCACAGTGAAAGATAAACATTCTGTCCAATTCCCAAAACATTAAAAATCAAATGGTGCCAGTCTAACTCCTGAAATAGGTCTTCAAATAAATTGTCTCATTATGGTCCTTTGCAAATTTTTCTCTTCGGACAGTAAAACAAAGGAAAAGTCAAATAACTGGAAGTTCCACCCTCACAACCCATAGAATTTTCAAAATACGTCGAAAGCTATATTATGGAGAATGTGACCTAATCAATATAGAACATCATGGTTGAATATTATTATTATCAAGAATGTGTCTTTCTAATTAAGGAAGCAGTAACTGTATTTTAGAAATGTGTTCCTTTCATGCAACATTAAAAAGAAAATTCACTTTCTATCTGAAACCCTCAAATGGAGAACCATCATCTGTTGTCTTTCCTCTGACCAAGTTTTTCCCCAAATTGTGTTATGTTCTTTCATTACATTAACCTTGTGAACTGGAGCAGTGACATCCATGTGAAACACTAACCAACCTAATCGATAACCTGCTACTATTTGATCAAAACCTTACAAACTAACAGCCACCAAACAGATAAAATCTGCACCTAAATAATACGTTGCTAGTATATCCACCTCCAAAAAACTATGTTAAAGTGAAAATCAATGCAAATGTAACCATTCCCCTCACTATTTTATACACAAGGGCAAATGTAAATTTGCATCTAATCTTGTCTGCTGATCATAAAAACTCCATTGTACTAACCACATTTACCAAAACCAACACCTAATTAAATCGAATGTTAGAAAATCTAACTTCAAATACAATACTAAGAAAGAAGAATCAGCAGAGATTACAACAGCAATTACTAAATACAAACTTGTACCTCATTATAACTGCAAACACCAAAGCCATCGCGTCTGCCTACCTCCTGAGAATTCTTGATGTCCCTTGAAACCTTTGGCACAACTAAATCATCAAACAAGTATAAATCCCTGGCATGCTCTTCATCAATATCCACAGTCCTCGACCCCAATGCGCCCTTACAATACAGCAACCTCGTATCATAGTTCACGTCGAACCCCCTCCCCAATGTCTGCACCAAATTTATTGCCGTGTGTAACGCTGCCGCATTTTCTCCCATATCATCACTTCCACCGAAAACAGAGGTGCAAAATATTCAATACCTCGAATTTCGCAAAACCCAGAATACCAACTCAATCTTAAACCAAGAACAAACACTGAGCTATCAAGAACTGAATTTTATTAACAGTGTCGAACGGATTCAACCTCAATCTCTTCGAAAAAGGTCCAAATGTAATTTCTTTCAGCACAACAAGAAACGAAAACCGTGGAAATCAATAACTGACTGCAGCTCCAAAACTTCGAAATCAGCTCATCATGGCCCTTTGCAGCAAATCCTTTCTCACTCTCTCTCTCTCTGAAATGAGAGATTACCAAGAAAGATTTCAGCCCATAAACAGAGGGGAAAGAGATAAAAACAAGAAGAGCGAAACAGCTGCGCTGTAGTCCCTAGATCTTGAATCTTCTTTCCTCAGAATTTTTACAAGGTCTTTTCGTTTGCCATCAACGTACAGAAACAGATATATAGATACATTTACTCATGTATCCAATAACAACCACCTATACTTTTCCGTCTACTGTGTGACTGTGGGTAAATTCTTCCCTTAAACTTATGCTTGCCGTTGACTCTTTTAGTCGTTCACTTAAATTCACCGGTTCACACTAGAGCACACGTGTTTCTTTGTTGCATTCGTATCATATTTTTTTACTGCATCTCGGCCGTCCAGGGCACTTTGATGACGGGCTATCAACGGCTTTGGTAATGGCAACGTTAGTTGACTTTGACTAATCGACAGGCCCCATTCCGTAAAAGAGAAAGGGAAAATTTGACGCTATGTAGTTTTACTTAGTTCAAAGCAAAAGTTACAAATTTGAATCCGATCATTAGCTCTGAATGATAGAGTTTTTTTTTTTTTTTTTTGAAACAGCAAAACTTTCCATTACTTCAAAAGATCCTCTTTACAAGATCAATGTTCAACTAGTGAAATTATCGCTCCAACAGACTGGACGATCACAATTAATAAGAAATCTTGCAAGAAAGTGAAAGAAATTTTATTACCGACTCCTATACATGTGAGCAACTCCAATCGACAACAAGATCGGGCCTCCTCAAGGATGTCAACAATATCGTCCAAGCAAGTCCTTTTCCTCCTCCTGGATTAGCCAATAGGCAGGCAAAGAAGAATAGAATCAGTAAACACCTTTATAGGAAAAATGTCATTCTCCATACAGCAAACAATACCAAAAATCACAGCCTTAATCTCAGCAAACATAATACTTGTGGAAGGCGCCGTCTGGTGTGATTTCGCGAGGATAATTTTTCCTTCACAGTCCCGGATTATAATACCCACACCGAAACCCTTTTTTTCAAGATTGAAAAGAGCATCAACGTCCACCCGGAAACAACCTTTTTCGGGTGTCGACCACTTCCTGTCACCACAAATAACACCAAGCTTAGTCGCAGCATCAAACTTGGGTCTTGCATTTCTGTAGTTATCGAGCAGGGCGATGCAAACAGGTTCAGATACCCCCTCAAACTTCTGTTCTTTCTCGTGAGCCTTCTTACAAATAGCCCTCCACATTTGCCACAACATGATACACCAGAGTTCAAAGACATCACTGTCAAACTCGCTCCAGGCAGCTAAAGCAATGTCCATCATTCTTAAGTCTTTCGCTTGTTTCTGAAGTTCCAAAACGACTTTGTTTCCAATAGCTTTCTATCGGGGGCGATATGAGGCATGTTCATCGATGCCCATCCGTCATACATACCTCGCACGTGCCTTCAGTCGGAACATGATGGGATTTGAGATTACCAGCTGTTGGTATGTGGTCCATCATAGCTTTCCACAAGAAGATTTTTGCTTTAGGGGGTATAGAGAGAGACCAGATCAAATTATTCCAAATCTTTTGATCCTGCTTGCTGTTATTCGGGTGGCTTTCATAGTAACCAATGGACAGGAGATAAGCAGTTTTAGTCGTAAAGTGGCCATGTTGCTCAAGCTTCCAGTAGCGATCATCCGAGCTTCCTTTTTCCCCAATGGGTGTGACAAGAATACCTTCACAAACATGCTTAGGGAACTCCTGTAAAATTCTGGCAGCATTCCACTCACCGCTACTGTCGATCAACTCAGAAACTTTCCTCATATTGTTATGCTCATCCCTCCTGTAATCAATCCTACCCTCATTTAAACCTTTCACCCATCTGTCATGGAAAATACAGATTTGGCGACCATCACCCACTCTCCATCTCATTCCTCGTTCCACTAGATCCTTACTCCACATCAGAGATCTCCAAACAAAGGAACAATTATTTTTTATCTTTGCCGTGAGGATGTCACCGTTTCTGAAGTATTTAGCCTTAAAAACCCGAGCCACAAGAGTTTCGGGTTTAGTCAACATTCTCCAAACCTGTTTAGCAAGGAGGGCACGATTGAAGCATGTCATATCCGGAAGCTCAAAGCCACCCCTATCTTTAGGTTTACATAACTCTTTCCATTTCGTCCGATGGATACGTCTATTCTCCTCCTTGTCCCCCACCGAAGGCTGCGCACATACGGTTGATTTTTACAAATTGCATTCGAATCCGAAAGCATTGCATGGCGTGGTAGGGACGGCTTGGATGATGCCTTCAAAAGAACCTCCTCGCCCCGTAAGAAAACTCCCTGGTTCCACTCAAACAATTTCCGTTGGATTCTATCCTTAATATACCCGAATTGAACACGTTTTGCAGAGAGAAAGCCGGCATTCCCGGATACATCTGCAGCCATGCTCGTAATTCACACCCAGGTGTGCTTAAACCTATCCCTAGAAGTGGCATGAGTATTCGGACTAAAGCAAATGGAGGACTTGGATCGATTAATAAGTCGACCCGAAGCCATCTCATACAAATGTAGGATTTCCTTGATGGCCATCGCTCCCTCGTGAGAAACTTTAAGGAAGATGAAGCTATCATCCGCAAAGAACAAATGCGATACACTAAGCTCCCGATGGAGGATAGGGACTCCCTCCAACCTGCCATGTCTCTCAAAATTCTTGATCAGGGAAGAGAAGCCTTGAGTGCGAGATAACAAACGGAGAGCGGTGATAGAGGTCCCCTGTCTCGACCAGGGAAGGAATAATCGAACCAAAACTCTCTTATTCAAGATGAAAGAGAATCGACCGACGACACACAATGCATAATAATCTTACATAAACGGATAGGAATCCAAGTCTTTCCAACATCGCTTTGAGGTAGTCCCATTCGACTCTATCGCACGCCTTACTCATGTCAAGCTTGAGCGCAGCAGTAGCCATCCTTACCCTTCCTCCTTTACGAATCCGGTCGGCATTCGAAACTTACGAGCACGTTGTCGAATAAGTCTTCCTTGATGAAGGCACATTGAGCCCGGTCGATGACACGATCCAACACCGACGGAGTCTATTAGCAATCACTTTAGAGACGATTTTGTAGCTCGTATTACACATACTAATAGGTCGAAACCGAAACAAATAAAGGCTTCGGTTTTCGAATAAAGCACAGCAGGTGTCGTTCCCTCTTTAATTGGGGCCTCCTCATTCGAATGGACAGGACCTCCGTCACAAAATCCCCTATCATCGGCCGAAGCGTTGAAAGAAACGCGCATTAAAACCATCCGGCCCGGCTCTTTGTAGGTGCATGTCAAACATCGCATCTTCGACCTCTTTAGCCTCAAAAGGTCGATCCGTAAAAGCATAGTCCTCTTCGACACTCGTTCACTAATATTCATGGTTACCACCGCAATATCATGTTGATTAGGGAGCTTGATTTAAAAAGCTCGTGAAGTACTTCTTGCTAATCCCAGCTTTATCATCTTCCTTCACAAAAACCGCTCTGTCTCGCCCTTAAAGTTTGGATCGAGTCTTTTCTCCGCCTCTGGGATGATCGAGCATGGAAAGCATTAGTGTTCCGGTCACCATTCGCAAGCCATTGAGTCTCGCCTTTCTTTGCCAAGATCTGACCTCAATATCAACAACCTTCTCAACTGCTCGCTAATCGAAGAATTCTCGTTCGTTTTCATGTCACCGCACGACCCATTAGCATTTGTCTTTCTTTTCTAAGTTTTCCAATATTTTGCCATCCCTATTAAAAATGGACTTCACCACCGGGTCGAAACCCCACACTTCATGAGCCTATAAGGTAAAGAGTTGTCGCCCAAATTTTTAGTTCACACACGAGGTCGGGACAAACCTTTTCTCCAAAGAACCATTTGTCCTCAAAGAAGAATCGGCTTTTCCCTCGGCACACCACTTCACGATCCTTCATATTAAGGCGGCAAAGCACATGTCGATGGTCCGATCCGTGAAAATCAAGAGCTTTCGTCTGCGTGTATGGGAAAGTCTGTTGCCACTTGGCATCCCCAAGAAAACGATCAAGTCTTTCAAACATTAAGCCATTTTCACGTTTATTGCTCCATGTGAATTCTACGTCGGAATGAGATCTCATGAAGACCGCAATCCGTAATTGCCATTTGAACGACTCCATCCGGTTTAAAGGTTCAGCTACCTCCAATCTTCTCGGAATCAAACACGATTTCATTGAAGTCACCCCAATAAGCCAAGCCAAGTCCTTACATCGATCCATACCCCTCACCGCCGCATGAGATCGCACGAAAATTTTCTCAACTCAGTCACGGATTGCCATAAAACCCGTGAAACGCATCGTGTCCTCCTTACTTTTCACAACACACGATCAATATGCCCGATGAATAAGACATAATATTCACATCGGTTTACCATCCCACATTAAAACGAGTCCCCTTATGACCTCAAAGATCAACAAAGAACATACCTTTATAGCCCGTGATATTTTTCCACCATTGACATCTGCTAGCAACAAGTTTAGTCTCACAGATAAAGATTAAACTTGGGGAATTATCGGCAAGGAGTTGCCGCAGTTCATGGAATGCACGTGTGTTTCCCAATCCACGTGCATTCCAAATTAAGCAATTCATAATACTCGGCGGGGCTGCGATGCAGCCTCCGCCGTTTCAAGATTACAGCTTTCTTCCACTTGCATAATTCGAGGGTGCTTCAGTTTTGGGGCTTCCATGACCAGATCATATTGCTCATCGCCGGTTCGCTTTCTGTTTTTATCCAGGGTGATGCTTTTTCCCCTTTCAAAGTTCATCCTAGCCCTCCTTTTCCATCCCTCCCTCAATCCTTTTCTCTTCATTTTCGCAGGTGAACCTTTTTTCTTCTTGTTTTTCTCAGCCTCAGTGATTCCTCCAGGATCCCTACCATCAGCTACGTTATGGCTCTCACCTTCCTCATCCTGAACCTCCATAGTGTTTCTACGACTTATCTCCTCGCTATCTCTCCCAGGTTTCATTTCTCCTGTTTGGGGGTCAGATTCCACAGCCATAATATCCCCCTCTTTCCATGCAGCCAATTCCTTATCCGTCTCCTCTCGTTTCCCCTCATCCTCCCTTGATGTTGATACCATTAGGATTTGTATATCATTCTCGCCCTTATCCTCCTGTCCTTTACTGCTTTTTGACGAGGAGTTCTCGTCAGTCCATGCCTTGCGTCGCGTCTGCACACTCCTTCCTGCTCGTAACCATGAGTCAAATTGGAGGTTAGATTTTGAGGTATCTACATCTGAGCAATCTTTCGATATATGCCCAATCCTTCCGCACGCATAACAAAAGTCTGGCAGCCTTTCATATTGGCACACGATTAGAGTTTCCTTTACAACCCCACAATTTGTTAAAGGAACGCATCTAATCAGCGGGGCATCGATCCGTCTCGTAACTCTTATCCGAGCATACTTTCTCATACATTGTCCACTCTCATCCATATCAATTTCATTAACCTTCCGATTCTCTCTCCAATCCTGCGGATTATATTTGGTTCCATGCGAGGATATAGGGATGTTATGGCATTGAACCCATATAGATAATTCATCAAAACATACTTCGAGGGTGTTTGCATCTCTTCGCTTTGTTTAAGCACCATAAGATCTCGGAAGAAATGCCATGGTCCATCTTCCAACAGATTGGCCCTTCTCGAGGAGAAGGTGATAACAAAGATTATGTCCCACAATCTCTATCTCGTTCGCCTCTCGATCTCGGGATTCGGAAGGTTAGATTTTAGGTTTCCTTGTTCACCATTTTTTCGCAAAGATTTTTCCGACCACCACATTCTCAATTCTCTTTCGCCTCTTTCGCTTCCTCTTCGTCAAGACCATGCCCTTTCCTCGCATCCGTAGTAAGTTTGAACACTCACCAGATTAGCAATCTCGTCTGCTTCCATACTTGGGGTAGACCAAGACGATAATCAGCAAAAAATACAAACCCTTCGAGACGAAAAGGGACAAAAAGCCTTTCCAAGAAGAAAGGAGGAAAAACTCCAAAACCCTAGCCGCCTAGGTTCAGAGAGAAGCTTGAAAAACTAATTGCTCTTAATGATAGAGTTCTTTTACTACATTGTGTTACTCGTAATTTTATAGAATTAAGTAATCGGGAATTTCAGTCCCTAACCAACCTCTCCCAACTAGAAATTATATATACACATATATGTATATGGACCATTTCATGCATGAATATAGATCACAACTTGCTTTCCTCACACCACATTTTGGTCAAGCCAAATAAATTATTATTATCATTGTAAAAAAATGTTATAACACGTGGAGTTAGACAAAAAAAAACTGACAGTCACTATTTTTAGTACTTATTATAAAAATATGTATCTGAAATCTTTTCATTTCCGCATTGATGAAAAAAGATTCTAACGGGTAATTAGTTTTTCAAGAAACATTTTGACTTGTCTAATAGCATAACCGTTGTTAGTCGTGATAATAAAGTAGGTTTAAATTTAAATTCATCAGTTTTTAAGGTAAATAATTTATATTCGTCATGATTTTCATACTTTACTTTAGCTGATTTTAAAAAATTAGAACGTGTACGTCATGGATCCCAGTTTATCATTTCTAAATTGTCTTTGATCTGACTTATTGAATACACTTTTTTTTCCTTTCAGTTTATTACACGTGTGTGTATATGATTTTAAATATACATTTTAAATTTCAGGTCATATATTATATGTTGTTAATATAAACATTTTAGTATTTTAGAATTAAAAAGTTTGTTTCAAGGGACATGAGGAAATTAAGTAGATTCTTGAGTGGGACATATCTCAATATAAATAAACTATATTGTTGCTTAATTAAGTTTTATTAGGAAAAAAAGAAATAAAAGATGGAAAATATTCACTAATTATTCTCATAAAATTGTGAGAACAAGTCCAAACAATAATAAATATAACTTGCATAGAATTCATCGATTTAAAACTGAATCTGCCGACAAAAACCAAATCATAAATTCACAATTTATTCAATCATATCCAGCCGGCGCCACCTCTCTTCATTTCTAGTATGCCGTGTTCAATTTGAGGCGAACTAATCATTGAATCCAGTTTCGCAATGAAATTTTTGCTTTCAATTCCTAATATTTCATTCTCTCTTTTTTTTCCGTCCTAGACCAAGCAATATTGCTATATTACATGTTGGGTATAGTGTGCAAACCCATCCCACATCGAAGATAGAAAGAAGAATGCCTTCTATATATTAAGATACCCACCCAAATAGTATGGCATTTTGGGAGTTGTTGAGCCCAAAAACAAATCCGTGCGGGCTTTTGGCCCCAAGCGGACAATATCATACTAATTGGACGGAGTGGTGGCCGTAGCAGTCCCTAACAGTGGTATCAGAGCGAGGTTTGTCTCATTGTCGTGACGCGTTAATCGCGATTCGGATCGCCAGAGGTATAACGGTGCCTCGATCTTAGGCACCGCCTCGTAATTGGCTTAACCTCTCCGAAATTTAAATTCCTAGAGATCGCCGAGTGGCGCAAAGATAGGTGGTATTTAAATTGTAGAAAGCGCCGATTATGCAGATAGGCTTGAGCATTTGTTCTTTGTTTACCAACTTGTGTTTTGCTACGTGATTTGTGTGGTGTTTCCAATCCGTTTCTTGCCGTGTTGCTGTGTTAGTTTTATTTCCGCTGCCTTATTCATTTGTTGAATCTTTGCTTTGTGCAATGGCTACTAACTCATACGGCATGTCTCCTTTTAATGGAAAATCGGATTTTAGTATATGGAAACAGAAAATAAAGTGTGTATTAGTTCAACAGAAAGTTTTTCGTGCTGTCACTCAAAATTATGTGGAAAGTGATAAACAAGATGAAATGAATGAACTTGCATGCTCTACCATTATTCTTAATTTGTCTGACAATGTGTTAAGAAAAGTTGGTATGCTAGATTCTGCTAAGGAACTGTGGGAAAAATTTGAAGAACTATATACTGAAACGTCACTTCCTTCAAAAATGTTTTTGCTTGAAAGTTTCTTTCGATTTAAACTTGATTTGTCTAAAGCGATAGATGAGAACCTTGATGTGTTTACTAAGTTAATACAAGATATTAAACTGACTGGTGATAAACACATCGATGATTATGCTCCTATTGTGCTTATAAATGCTATACCTGATTCTTACAGTGACGTGAAATCTGCCATTAAGTATGGAAGAGATAATGTGAGTCTTGATACTGTTGTGAATGGGTTAAAAAGCAAAGAATTAGATTTAAGACACAATAAGGGTGGAAAATCGTCAGTGAGGTTATGCGTGTGAGAGGACGAACTCAACATAAGTTTAATAATCACAAGCATGCTAGTAATAATGAATCATGGAAAGAACACGTTTCGTGGTAAGAGTAGGTCTAAGTCAGCCTAAGGGAAAAAGTGTTTTAACTGGTGAAGTTGGTCACTATATCAAAGAGTGTTCACACCCTAAGAAAAAGAGCATGCTAATGTTGTGACAAATGGTGAAATTATGGAAGATTTGTTTATGGTGTTTTATGTGAATTCTATGCATTCCTACATTCTATGTGAAAATGAATGGCTAGTTGATTCTGGTTGCACTTTCCATATGTCTCCGTTTAAGAACATGTTTTCAAACTATAAAGATGTCAGTGATGGTTTTGTGTCATTAGCTGATGAGAAGAAATGTCCCGTGCTTGGTATTGGTGATGTTTGTCTTAAGTTTGATTCTGGTCATGTCTATACCTTGAAGAATGTGCGTCATGTGCCTGCTCTTCGTTATAATTTGTTGTCTTGTGCTGCTTTTGAAGATGATGGGTTAGAAGGTAGATGGGGAAGGGGGCAAATGAAAATATTGAAAGGCTCTCTTGTTGTGTTTAAGGGAAAAACGTCATAACTTGTATATTTGCCTTGCTAACTTTGTCATTGATGATGCAATCTCGTGAATGCCGTCAAGAAGATAAGACGTGATTTGGCATAAACGTTTAGGGCATATGAGCAATAGAGGTCTAGAAATCTTGCATAAGAATGGTGCTTTTGGTGATGATAAGTTGTCGAGCATGCCTTTCTGTGAGTCGTGTGTGTTAGGCAAACAACATAGAGTCTCTTTTCCTATGTCTTCTTTGAAAAATAAGACTATGTGTTCTGATGTTCTTGAGTATTTACATGCTGATGTATGGGGTCCTGCTAGTGTGCCCACTCATGGTGGGAATAGGTATTTCCTGTCTGTGATTGATGATTACTAAAGAAAAGTTTGGATTTTTCTGCTTAAGAATAAGTCTGATGTTTTTGATAAGTTTAAAACTTGAAAAACTCAAATTGAAAACCAAACTGGAAAGAAGATTAAGGTTTTGAGAACTGATAATGGCCTTGAGTTTTGTAATGCTCTGCTTGATGATTTGTGCGGTTTGTCTCTCACGCACACAAAGAACACTGGTAAAGTGAGATTGTTATTGTTGGCCCAAAATTAATTGCCCAAGCCCACCTCCTCTATTCTTTTTACCTAAACCTTTTTGCCAAGCTATTAATATAAGTGATAGCAGCAAATTTAGGACACCTTGGTTTTCTTCTTGGAGTCAGCGGCGCAGAATTCAAAAAGAAGGCTCCCATTCCATTAAGTAAAATACACGCCTCCCTTTTTTGCTTTCATTTGGCAGAAGCAATTCATCCCCCCCTTTTGAGAGCAACTTGCGAGAGTGAGAGAGAGATAAAGAAAGCTGCTACCTATAGCCTTTGTGGCTGTGATTGCGGAGCCGACGAGATAGCTATTCCCTTTGGTTTAGCTACGGTTGTGTATGTGCATCAAAGGAGGAGCCGCACCTGAGCCGAATTGATATCTCCTTTTTCTTTCTTTGTTTCTTTTGTTGTGTGCAGGTCAAGGAAGTTACCGGGGTCGACGGGAGGTGTTGTCCGGGAGCACGTTGACGACGTCGAGACTGTGAAAGATTCTCAACATTACATATATAAATACTTTATTTGTTCACTAAAAATTTATATTTAATTTATTTTCGATCTATCTATCAAAAGTTTACATTTTTTATTTTTGAAATTATCAATTACCTTCAATTTATCCAATCCTCAATTTACCCACTTATTTATAAAAAACATACATGATTTACTTTTTATTCTCACTACTCATTAATATATTAATTTATTATCTCCACTTTGTTCACCATTATTACAATTTATTAAAACTAATCAACTTTTGATGAAATACTAGTATATACAAAACCGTCTTCCACTATCATGTAGACACGTGCAAAATCAAATAGAATTCGAAATCCAAATCCATCTTCAACTCGCTCCGATTATTTATGAGTACAGTTTGAATAAAAAGAATTCAAAAATCGATAAATTTCGATTCAATTCAATCCGTTCGGTTCGTTTTTTATGAATTTTGATTCCAAATCGACCGAATGCATTCCTCTAATTTGAATTAAGAGCTTCAGCAACAAGAGTTCAGGCAGTGTAATGTAAAATTGCCTGCATTTTCTATGAGAATCTCCAGAAGTGGAAACAATGTCTATATATAGATTTACACATGTTCTACTAATTCTTTCTACCTGATTTTAGAAATTGCCCAAAATCATCATCAAATAGTGTTTGTTCATCAGATTTCCCAGAAGTGAGCAGCAGCAACCACTTCTTCAAACAAGCACCACTTTTCTCCAGCATGCCAAGCAAAAATAACAAGTCAAATTAACCCTAACTATGGTCTATGAGTTGAGGACCTTCTTGGTGGCAAAAAGTTGGCGAAGGAATGCGAATTTCCCTTTGGCTCGACTAGAGAACTCGATGATGGCGCCATTCTTGGTCAGTTCTGCCTCGGAGGAGTTGGTTTCGGGTGAAGATGGTGACGAGGAGGGTTTGAGTGTGAAGAGAAACTCGTGGAGCATCCGGATGATCTGGCTGAAGCTAGGTCGCATGTTAGGATCTTCAACCCAGCACGACTGGATTATATAAGCCAGCTCAGCTGGAGCGTCATTTGGCAGAGAAGGCCTCTCTTGCTGCATTTTCGCAAATGAGAACGCATTACAAGTTGTAGTTAGTCACAAATCAATCTTTTATACTCATAACATTTTTCCTAGCTAAACAAGTATGCATATGGACTAAATCACAAGATACATCGAGAAGCTAGACAGCGACAGCATCAATTTGCTCTACCAGTAATTACACTCAAAGAAAAAGACGAAAAGTTGAACAAAAGGTGCGTCAGGCCTTGTGTACCATTCTTTTTGGGAATGGGGAGATATGATCATAATATTCAGTAATAAACAAGTTTACTAAGTTGAATGGTAATGAAAATAACACAGTAGTTATAAATCTAGCATTTAGCATGATATTCGAGAGACCAAGGTACCAATTCTTGAAGTTTCATTTTAAAATAGAAGCGTGAAGATATCAACTATCAAGACACTTAACCTCAGGTCGAGTTAAATATCTTAAGCTCTTTGAGAATTTCAAATTATGCTGCACTTATTTTCAATTTCACCCCAATTTATTAACTCTTCTAGTTCTATGTAGGAACTCAGTAAAACCCAAAGCACATAAGACAATTTAGCATATTTCTAAATTCATATACAAGATTATGACAATCAAAGTAAAGAGAAATTTGGCTAGCTTGCAAATTGCAGTGTAGCACTCCCAAAACCATTTATAATTGATCAGCATCTAATTTGAAGGCAGACACTTCTGGACCAAGTCATGAAAAAGTCGCAGGACAAAGTTAGACTAACATTTCACATCTTCAGTAGGGGCTTTGCATTACTAGTGTGTCAACACGTGAAGAATAAGAACTAACAAATTTGCTTATTATTGAATTGAGCATATCTGCACCTTAAAAGCAGCAGCATAAGCAGCCTGCAAATTTGACATTCCCTCAAACGGCATACGATTTGTCAGCAACTCCCAGAGTACAATACCAAAACTGTAAACATCGACTCTGTTATTGTAGTGCTTCTTCTCTCCCTGACGAAGAGTCACAGTACTGTATAACTGCAGAGTGTCATATATACCATTAGTTAAGCAATTTCAAAAGCAAGTCTTGGAATAAATTAACTGACATAAAGCTCATTTCAGTTTATGGCATAGAAATGTGGAATGAAAGGTTATAATTAGTGAAGGCAGCTTAAACTAAGAACACAAAAAATATTCTTCAAAAAAGTGGTTAGAATGTTAGATCAAAAAATGGAAACCTCAGGTGCCATCCAGCGATAAGTCCCGGTTTCTGCAGTCATCATCTCAGTGACAGTTTCTTCTCTAGCAAGACCAAAATCTGCAAGCTTCACAGACTTCTGATCTGCCGTAAGCAGCAAATTGTCTGCACCATAGGGGTTCGATTGTATTTCTTCTCAGTTAAAAAGTAACAAAAGACGCCAAACAAATATTTATAGTACAAGATTTTACACACATGATCACTTTAATAATACAAATATCATGGGATTAGGAACACAATGACGCATGTCATAACTTAAGTTACTTAACAATGACACTAGTACAAACAGTTTGAAATATTGCAAAATCATACTGTAAGTAGTCAAAACACTAACTCATACTCTTCAGGAATATGATGCTTGGAAAAAAAACCGTAATGAATATTATGAAGAATACTAAAAAAACAATCTTGGTAAAACAGAAAACAGAGTCTACAATGATGTTAGCTTGTTACAAATTACAAAAATAAATTCTTATACAGCTCAGCGGGCTATGATACCGGGTTTTAAGTCTCTATGTATAATCCCATTTGTATGTAAACAATCCATGGCTCGAGCAATATCAAGAGCAAAGTTTAATGCCAATGTCAGATCCAATTGCTTAGGACGCAAGCTTCCTAGATATTTCCGAAGTGACATCCCTGGCAATAACTCAGTAACTATCACCATTAAAGGTTCCTTACAAGCTCCAATAAACTGCAGAGGAATTTAGATCATGCTAAGTATAAAAAGATTAAATTTTGGGAGAACTCAAAACATTTCAAGACTTCTTTGCAAAGAGATACATTATTGATAATACTTATATTCAAGATAGGAAACATAACTCCACATACAAATACGAAGAAAACATTTTCTCAGACATGCTCACCTTGACAAGATTCTCATGTTTTACTTTAGACATCATTGTCACTTCCCGAACAAAACGACTCTCAAGGACACTTTTCTCTTCTGATGTTTGACCACAGTTAAGAACTTTGATTGCAACAATACGATCACTATACCTGTTAAAAAAATATGATAGTCTAATATCTGATACAGGTATAATAAAAAAAAAAAAACACGCCAAATAAGATAAGAAAGAGCTCAAAAGACATGGTGGAACCAGCAACTATTCAAAAATTTCCACCTTGAGTCTAACTAAGCTTCATATCAATTCTATGTAACATTTAGGCCCACCTCAAAATCCAAACAAACAGCATTATTTCATGTTTAAATATCTTCCCACACTCTAAGCTATTCATTGCTCCTTTTACATCAAAATCTATTATTGCACTTCTTCATGCAACAGAGACCATTATTGCTGTGCAAACTCAGACATGACTCCATAATCACATCATTTCAATGCCACATAATTAAACACATAAGCTTCAAATTAAAGATTGGCATTTCAAATTGCAAAGAAATTCAAAAGCTTTGCAGTCAGCTCAATTAACTCAACTATCAATACAATAAACAATAAACACTTTTTGAAAAGAGCACAGGAGCCAAGAATAGGGCACATACCTTCCTTGATAAACTTTTCCATGAGCTCCCTCACCAATTTTTGATCCAATAAAGAGGGATTTGGGGTCAACAAGCACTTTCTCATCAATAAACAATTCCACAGAGGCAGTGATTGATCCCTTGGAAGAAACTCCTTCAACCGATCTCGAGTCACACTTTTCATGATTCCCCTCCTCTTTTTTCCCACTGTTCTTACCACCGGAACTCATGACTGCCGCCCCCACCCCCAAAATCACTAAATTATCCCAGAGTGCCTCATCATAACCTCAAAATTCAGTACTTCAAAAAATCATCCTCTTCCAAATAAGAATCCAATAAAACTCGAATACCAGTGTCAAGTTATCAGCAAAAGATTAGCCAAAGTATACACTTTTAAACCGATATCAGAGAAGAAAATGAGAATATAAATCACTGTACACAATTGCAGTCGTGTACAATTCAGCAATCACTACATAAAAAACAGAAAACTACCAGAATTAAACCAAAATCGATTCTATTTCTACCCCTGATCACTCAAACAACCCCAAAAACATTGCTATTCTACCTGAAAAGAGAAGTCTTTCCAATTCTTGGAAAAAAAGATAACTCGATTCTTGACTTTGAAACTCGTGGGAAGAAAAAATCACAGCTTGAAGCTGTAGCCAAGTTATCAGAAAATAGTCAAGAAAAAGAAAAATAAAAGGAAAAGAAGATACCCTAAGTGGAAGCAAAGGCAAAAAAAGCTGAAACGAAGAGTTACAGTTGCAGCCACTGTTCTATACACACAGAAAACATGCACTGAAATACAGTAACCAAAGAACTAAAAAAGGTCAAATTGTGAATTCTCTAGAAATCCCGAAATAACTACC
Source organism: Salvia rosmarinus (assembly GCA_036937905.1). Classification (NCBI taxonomy): domain Eukaryota; kingdom Viridiplantae; phylum Streptophyta; class Magnoliopsida; order Lamiales; family Lamiaceae; genus Salvia; species Salvia rosmarinus. The sequence goes on along the minus strand of CM072818.1, from coordinate 63,567,916 downwards.
ACTACAACTAAATCAAATGAATTTCGAATTTTGATTCGGCCCTTTGGTGAGAAAATATTCCGTGGAGCATCTGTTGAGTTTTCAGGAAGAGAGAGAAAGAGAGAGCGAGGTGAGACCGTGAGAGGGAGGGAGAGAGGGTTTAAAGTGCAAAAAAAGTAGGGGAAATTTTGCAATTGAAATGAATGGAACCGTGTGATGTTGATGACAGCCAATAAGAAATGGACACGTCTAGGGTGGGTAATGCAGCGTCTGGTACACCATTGCATCACAGATTTGGAAGTTCCTGGCTCGGGATGCCTTGGGCGAGGTGCCGCCGCAGGTGATAATATCCCTCATTACTGTATTAATTTTTGTGCTTGATAATGAATAACTGTACCTTTTCTTATTATATAGAAATTTACGAAGTATATGTTTAGTCGGCTCCCCTTCGCATCGGTACATGCTCTGTTAGAAATTATGAATTCGAAATTTATTAAAAAAACTGTGAAATTATGCGATATGTATTTGCTGATAAAAAATTAAACTAAAAAAACAATAACAATCAATGAACTTTTTATCAAAGACTACTAATTTATAAAAATATATCGAACACTGTCGTGCTGGTATAAGTAACTAGATAGTCGGAAACCTTAATTAAGTATAAAACCTTATAGAATTAAGAAAAATAGTTGAAAACCTTAATTAAGTATAAACCTATACCAAGTCCGCTGCAGGCTGTCTTCTAACGAGCCACGAGTTTTGCCACATTACATATTTAATTCACATGTTTTATACATAAAATTGTTAGTTGTTCAGTCACTAATATCACATAACGCAATTATGCAATTCCGATTTGGGAATTCGATATAAAATTAACGCCAATCAATTTAATTACTCTTCTTCTTTTAATAACTTTAGCTTTCTTGAATCAAACTCAACGGTCTTTCTCGAACAAACAGATTCAATAAAATAAATAATAATTTGAGTTAGATAAGTAGCACTTATCTAAATTAATCATTAAAACCAAAATACTCGATCGAATTATATGTTCTGTAACACACTAAGCACTTCACCATAACACCACTAACTACAGAGTACAAATTTTAGTTCTGCTGTAATTAATTATGCATCTATATAGTAGAGTGGGGAAACAATTCATTATAAAACTTGCTATTAAACTGCTCTTTGGTTCTCATTAATTAAAAACATTATCCACTAATTAAGTATAATTGTGTACTCATATGCACTTTAATGCTTGCACATTCTTCAATTTCTTGTTAGTGGACTTTCAAACCGAATTCTTTAATGCTATTAGATCAATGTCCTGCAATTTAAATAAAGCCATGTTCCATTAATTTAATAACCTAAATAAGTGACATGTTAAACAAACAAGAGACGACATTTTATGATAGATGAAACTCGCTGCACATGGCTTATCAAATTTAATTTATCTTTTTAAATATATTATTTTTAATGAGTTAACCATTTATAATTATATTTATTTAAAAATCAATTAGACTTCATTGATCGAAAATTCATACCGCTAGCTTATCATGGAATTTCATATAATATATATACATATAGATTGGATAAAATTAATTTAATTTTTAACTATAAAATAAAGATTATTTTCAACCATTAGATGATGAAGATTTACGGTAGATTCACCACTTTGCTGGATGAATTCGTGAACCTATATTCAAATCATACGAGGAGTCAAAATTTCATTTGAATTCATCAACGTTTCATTTTGAATTCATCATGATTGAACAATACGTATTTTAGATGTTAAGAATGATTTATAAATTAGTCGCACCATATACATACATATATAGAATTAAATTCAACTGAGAATCATTTTTATCTTAAAAACTAAGAATCACAAGAATTCGCAATGAATCAAATGAATTCACTATGAAAGTTGATGAATCTGATGGGAAAGTTACTGAATCCAAAAATTTAGAATTTTTGTCCGAGTTCGAATCCCATAAGGGGCGAAAATTCCATTTCTTTGAATTCAGTAATTTTCCTACTGGTTCATCAACTTTCACAACGAATTCATTACTTTCCAATTCTTCACGATAAAAATAGTTTTTACGTTAACCCTATCATATATATATATATAGGAGGTTAACGTGAGAATCATTTTATTGTGAGAATGAGAACAAAAATTATGATTCACGGTGAAAGTTGATGAATCATTGAAAATTATCGAATCCAAAAATAGAATTTTCGCCTTATGGGATTCGAACCGGTGAAAAATTCAATTTTGAATTCAAGAACTTTCTCAATAGATTCATCAACTTTCATGACTAATTCATTTGGTTCTTAGTTTTAGGATAAAAATGGTTCTCATTCAACCAAACTCTCTATATATATATATATATATATATATATATATATATATATTGGAATGAATCAAACAAAATTGTTGGTCTCGAGTAGGGATGGCAACGGGTCGGATCCGGATCGGATCCGCCAGGTCCGATCCGATTCGATTTTTTGCTTTGGTCGGATCCGGTCCGCATCCATGGATCCAAAAAATTAGATCCGATCCATAAGATCCACAGGTCCGTGGTCTGACCGGATCCATATGTTATCGCTTCTAAAATAAATTCTAAATCAACTATAATTCACAGTAACACCATAATAATCTAAATACACAATAATACTATAATAATTATTTAGAATTTCTACAAATATCACTATATTGGAAGACGTTAGTTACAAATTTACTATAAAGTAAGAAACAACAAATAACTCGATCATCGGTAGTAGTGTAAGTGGTGCGACCAGTCGTGAATATTGATTGATACATAATTGAGAGTATTTGAAATGAAATTTGGAGCATATTTGTTTTGGGAGAATTTGAAAAAGAAAATTGAAGAGTTTTAAGTTGGGATTAGGTATTTAATTATAATAAAAATAATATATATATATATATATATATATATATATATATAAATATTAAATGGATCTCGGGCGGATCCGGACCGGATTCGGGTCTCAAAACTAAATCCCGCATCCGGATCCGAAATATGAGAGTAGGATCCGATCCATCGGTCCAATTTTTTAAGGATCCAGATCCTGAAAAATGGATTTGGATCCACAGATCTGGACCGGGTCCTGGATCCATTGTCATCTCTAGTCTCCAGTCGAGTCTAACCAAGTATATGGGGATAGAGGGAATACACTTGTATATATACAAAACATTTTGGTTTGTCCAAAGGAGAAATCAGGTTGACCTAAATAGTAATCTGATTCTTTCAAGTTTAGATTAGCTTATCATGACAGAGTAAGATTCAATCGAGATAACATTCATACTCGCAACAACATTTTTCTTCTTAACATTCCTACAGGTTCAACGTGTAACATACCCGTGAGTTGAACCCATCCTCGACCTCTTAACTTGGCTTTCAACCTATCTCACACGATTGCGTACTTGTCTGACTTCTACCATCTTTCAATCTATCAACCATGATAACTTATTTGTCTTCACAAACACTAATTCACTATTACGACATGGTAGATGTATGAGAAAGGTTTTCCCAACTCAAGTTTGAGCCTCACAATAAGTTCAAGTAAAATGGTAGACTCACTCGATTTTAAGCTAGGATATGGAAATGAACTTAGACTCTGATTTCAGACGTGATATCTGAACATGATCTTAAGGTTCAAGCAGTTGAACATTTGAGCGCTTGATGGAAGATGAAGCTTTAAATCGTTGAGGGCTTTGAGCGCTTTTTGATTCCCGTTCTTGAAGATAGCAAAGTTGTAGCAGTATCGATTACTATCATTTGAAAGTATGATCTCCTATTTATAGTGGGAGAATGAAACTATCTGTTGGAGAGATAACTCATACTCAAACTATATTTGAAGACTAATGAAACTTTTAATAAGGTATATGTTTCACACTATACCTTTTTTTCATGCTAATTCATCTTTTTGTCTTTTGTCATGGTTGTAGATTGTTGACAGGACTTCTACGTTTGATTTATAAGTTGTTAACTCTTCCTCATTGATCAAGTGATAATAGGTAGTTGAACGTATCTATTGAGGATATATTCCTTATACTTGTCGACTTGTACCTTGGGTTGTGCACGTTAGGTATCCAATTTGTCTCAGGTGCACTTACCTAATTATGGGCCGAGGTAATATGAATAATTAGATTACTGGCTTCGTTGATAACCTATACAGATACTTCATCTCTCTTCATGTTTCTTCATGTCCCCATAATAGAATTTTGTTGCTTCAATCAGCTAATTACTAGAAACAAATAAGAAAGCTCTCTAATGGATAAACTTCATTGATCTATTAAACTAATTATAAGTCCAAGGTTTTTCACACAAAAAAGATTCTAGGATCGAATTAAAATTTCGTCATATAAACTTGTCCCAACAAAAACCAATCATAATATAAAATATGAATCATCTTCAACTCATCGATATTTATTGTGAAGTCATGATTATTTACTGGATAAATTTGTACACTTAAGTTCGAATCCCATGAGGGTGAATTTTTTTTTTTTTTTGAATTAATCAACCATCACGACGAATTCTTGAACTTTCACAATGAATTCATATGAATTCATTAATTTATAGTTTATACTATAAGTAAAGTTTTTACAGGATACATGTAGTAACCCTAAAATCTTATAGTATTAATTAAAGTCTAATTAAGTATAATTAGGGCTTAAAAGCCATTTAATTCATAGAAATTTATAAAGAGACGATAATGAATTATTAATCACGTAAATTGATTAGTTCTTAATTGAAGAATATGAAATTAGAAAATGTAGAGATTAATTAGAAATGAGTTTTATTATGATAAAATGTGAATTTTGAGATTGTTACTGTGTGTTTGAATGAAAAATTGTTATTAAATAGAAATTTTACTATGAAAAGCATTAATTATTTTTTTCATGTTAATTTTCTTATAAATTGAGATGAATTATTGTTCAAGATATTAAATGACTTGAGTAAATTATTTTATTATTATTTAGTGATAAAGGAATTATTTGTTATAATTTTCAAATTTAAGGAATTAAAGTGTTTCTATTTAATTGTAATACATGAAAGAACTTCATTTATGTTTATAAGAATTTAATTTCCATTATGGTTATAAATTGTTTGTAATCTAAAATTTGTTAGAAATATAGTTATATATATTAAAGTATACTAAGGTATAACATTAGTAATTTTGGAGGTATACTTATAAATTTATGGGAATTAGTGCTTAATGTAAATGAAATGAATATTAAATGTACATGAAATGCAAATAAATGTTCTAGAATATTACAAATAACATAAAAACATCATCTTCCTCTTTTTGTTTCTTAAACTTTCGGCCACTTCACACACTAGCACACACTAAAATTTTATTTTCTCATTCAATCCATTTTCAAGTGTGGAATTGGGTGCAAATCACTTTAAGCAAGGTAAATACTTCAATTAAGTTAAGTTTTTGTGATTTAAATTGATAAATATGATCTTCTTATGTCTTGTAATTTTCGAAAATTAGGAAGTTTAAATTAAGGTTGATTTGTTTAATTCTTGTTATGTTTATTGATTTAATTATGCTTATGAAGTATTAATCACATGATCTATGGTTTTAATTCTTTCATTTGCTAAAGTTGGTAAATTAAAGTATTGAATATGAACCCTAATTTTTGCATGTGAAGTATGTGATGTGATTTAGTTGAATTAAGCCTAGATATATGTTTAGGAATAGAAATAAGCATCATATAATCAAAGAAATTAAAATTAAATCATGTATGTTTAATCTTGAAATTTTCAAAATAATGAGTTGTGAGAACTTAAGGATTTTGATTTTATTTGATCCATTTGATATGATATTTGGGATCTAGAGTATAAATAATGTATAGTATGAATTTATAGAATTTAATATATATACATATATATAAAACCAAAATTTAAAGAAAAAGGGCAAGGAAGAAACTTGATGTTCTTGATTTTATTTGATTAATTTGATATCATTTTGAGATGTATAGTATGAATAATGCATAATATGAATTTATAAGAATTTAATGCATATATATGAATAAAACCCTAAATTTTGAAAATGAAGGGGAAGGATTGAACTTTGATTTCTTGATTTTATTTGATGTATTTGATATGATATTTGAAATCTATGATAAAAATAATGCTTAAGTTGAGTTTATAAGAATTTATGGACATGAAGTGTGAAAATTAGAAAATTAAAGTTTAGTATAAAGTATGATTTTATGTGATTAATTTGGGTAAGATTTGAATGGACTATGAATTAGTGATCATTGATGCTAAATGAGTATAATTATGAAATATTTGATATTAAATGGATTTTAGAGTGTAAAACTCTTGGAATTTTCTATAAGTGTAGTTGAAGGGCATTAGCCGATTAAAGTGTAAATGAATAAGTTTAACCTTGTTTTAAGTTCCTAAATGCATATTTAAATATATGGTGATGATATTGAGGAGTTTGGGATAAAATTTGATGAGTTTGGATTACTTGGCTACTCATATTATAAATGTTATCACGAAATTTCGGTAGAAATTTTATTAATAAGGCATAAAAAGGAATTAAATAATAGAATTATGATAAACAAGTGAAATGTGGTTGCTTGATGTTGTTTAACTTCTTTGGTCATAGCATATTATATAGTATTTAATAATTATATTATTATGGAATAAGTTATAAAGTAATGAAATAAGTTTAATCTAATTCTAGATTAGTTAAAACTAAGATTTAACGATAATATGTTTCAATGAATAAGGAAGGTTACTAAATTCAATAATAATTTTATGTTACAAGGATCAAGTGAGGCAAGGAATGACGAAAGAACGAACAATTGGGAAAAGTTGAGTAAAAGGGTACTATTATCCTATCCAGTGGGCATTTCTTAACTATCTTTTAACGAGCTCAATAATTGTTTATTTCTCAAATGAAAGTGCATGTTTTATAAATGAGTTGACTTACTATTTTAGCATATGCATTATGCCTATCTACGAGATCATAGACGTCGGGCTTGTCTTTCGACGAGCTCCCAAGACGAGTCGTGTGTACACAAGAGTGATCGGGAGCCTTCGGGACCGATCACGGTATTGAGAGTGAGGCCTACCTCGATACCTAGAAAGAAGCGTAGATATGGTATCCGTGAATGGGAGCCTACGGACCGACACGGAAGATTGCCGGCATAGTATGAGATAGAATGATAAGCATGCATCATGAAATGTTTTATATGTGAAAAGCTAGCAGTGTTATTTTACTAAAACCCCGTGTTAGAAAAATAAGTGGCAAGTCAATTATGCTTTACGGCAGTGCCACCGAGTACTTTTCGGTGCTCACGCCCGCATATGTTTTCCTATATGCAAAAGTTAAGCGAGGAGATGGCGAAAGGACATCGAGCAAGGATTTTTGATCTTGTATATATATTTTGTCATGCCCGAGAATTTTGTCTCCATACATAATTCTCACCACCCTATCTCGTTGTGCATACTACCGAATTGTTAATGTTGATACCGACATGATACTATCAAACTTGAATGTCTTTGAATCTGTATATTTTGATATGTATAAATATGTTGATTGTTGATGATGTCCTTGTTGGAGGTCGGGAATCGATTCATTGATTATTGATGTTCGTTGGTATTTTGGGCTATCCTATTTCCAAACGAAACTCGATTTAAATTTTATAAAACCTTGCAACCTTAACATTTGAGTTATCCCTATTGAGAAATCATGATTCAAATAGTCCCATAGTCATACCTTGTCTATTTAATTGGCTAATTAATTAGGTAATTAATGATAATTACTTGATTAATTAGTTAATTAAGTAGGTGGGTCGTGACAATACATATCTTACATATTTGATGAGAATTTTGACCAAACATCTGACTATTAGGAGTTTTAATTATATATGTTGAACTAGTTGGATCAATGAATGTTTAATTATTTTCAATTAGTTCAATTGTTTCTTATAATGGTAGTGCTAAATATACATAATATGTACATACATAATACCATTGATAACTATAGTATAAAGACCACTCCCAAATTACCCCTAATCTATTTTTGGCAGTCGTATTATGAAATTGGGATGTTTTTATTTTCCCTTTTAACTCAAATAATTTTGGAAACAAAATGATTAATTTGTATCTTAAAAAATCACCACTATGAAAATATAAATATGTATCAATTATACCATTATATAGATTTTTATACATACTGTATATGGATACTTATTAATTTTAATGTATTTTAATTTGAATACATTTATATTTTTATGTATATTATAATGTGTTAATTTTGAATTTAAGATATTATTCCAATGTAGATTTATATCATAATTTTTATTTTCATTGGTCATTTTTAATATATTTCGAATTTAATTTATAGATAAATAATATTAATTTTATGTATTTTACTTGTTATAACACTAATTGTGTATCAAGTGACGAAGAACACGATGAAACCAAATTCCATAAATTTGTGGATAATGTGAATGTGTGAACAAAAAAATTTGAAATGAAATATATTATTTAATCAATAAATAAAATAATTATCCCTTCCTTGATTGGAATTACTATTATTCTAAAATGAACTCATTATCCCTAGTGTTAACATACACTAGTATTAATCGTCCTTTGAGAATATTGAAATATTAACATTGTATTATATGTTGAATTTATGTAATGTTAATGCAATATTAAATATTGATCTAATGAGATCTTATATGTTGTTTTTCACTAAATTATAGAATAAAAATGAAACTAACGACATTAGTTCAATATATTTATGGAAGAAAATTCTTAGTTATTATGGAAAGATATAGAATTGGAAATTTGCTAAACTATTCCTAATTTCAAAGTTAAGGGTATTAAAGTGAAATCATACTTTATTGAATCCGCATTGATTATGTCTTGATTATCATGTGAAATTACTAATCTATCATGTTATGTGTATACATATTTACTAATAGCATTTCTCTTTTTATAAAGCTAATTTGTCAGTTACTTTTGCGCACCCATTTTCATGCAGTAAAACCAAGTGGAAATCCATATAAGTGAAAGGTGTTAAACAGCCACTCACTCAATAAATCTCAACATAAAAGTATGCTTTACCTAAAGAATTTCCAGTAAGAAGTGAAGATATAAGGAAAAGCTGACTTCATTTTTTTTAAAGTCGAAAAACAGAAACTTGTGGCCCTCTAAGAAATTATTAAAAAATCAAATTATAATCAATGAACCATATCAACAAATTAATTAAGTTACTTAATTATCCTATATATCCCTCTTTCCTCTTACCTGTCATTGGCAAAACAAATACAAAAATAAAATCAATGATCCTGAAAATTATTGAAAAAAAAAATGAACATTTACACTCAATAATGAGTCTATACTGTGAAAATTTTATCTCACGCGCCGCCGTCAACCAAGTTAGCTCCTGCGGAATCCTCCTTGTCTCCGACAGCAGACATGGTAAGCTCCTCCGCCCGCTTCGTCTCATGCTTCCAATCCGTCCACGCCACGTTGTACAGCATCAAGGCCATGCAGGCGGCCTGCGCCGCCACCAGCCCCATCCACAGCCCCTGAAACCCCTTCTTCATCCTGAATGCCAGCACCGCGGAGCACGGCAGCCCCACCAGGTAGAACGCCGCGATGTTGATCCACACCCCGACCTTGGGCCTCGCCGACCCCGTCAGCGCCCCGCACGCCGCCGTCTGCGGCGCGTTCCCCACCTCCGCCAGCCCCAAAATCGGCAGCACCGACGCGATCATGTCCAGTACCTGCGGCTCCGTCGTGTAGAGCCTCCCCCACCCAGACCGCAGCGCCATGCTCAGCCCGAACGCCGACACCCCGTACACCACCGCCATCATGATCCCTATCATCGCCGCCAGCTGTGCCCTAACCGGCTGCGCAGCCCCCAGCTCGTGGCCCACCCGCTGCGAGATACTCAAGCTCAACGAAAACGGAAACACATAAACCGTCCCCGTCGTTTGGATCAAAATCCCCATCGCCGCCACGCACGACTCCGGATTCTCCAACAAACCGCTCAGAAAGAGAATAATTTCATACCACCACCACTCCAGACAAACCTGGCAGACACTCGGCAGCGCGAGGCCGAGCAACGGCCGCCAGCCGTGGAAGAGCGAGGCGACCGTGGCCTCGCTCCAGGGCTTGATGGCGACCTTGGAAAAGAAAAGATAAACCCACAGCCCCACATTCATATTAACCGAGTAAATCACCGACGCCAACGCAATCCCTTTTACTCTGAGATTCAGATACGTGACCAGAAAATAGGTGACCGGCAAATGCAAGATGGAAACACATGTAGCGACGAGGGTGTTGGGGGAATTGAGACCTTGAGTTCTGAGAAAAGTTCGGAGGGGGACGAGGTTGGCGTGGGTGAGGAGCTCGGGGAGGGAGCAGAGGAGGTAGTTCTTGGCGATCTTGGTGATGGCGCGGTCCTGCCCGAGGCGTTGGAACACGGACTCCACGTTCAGCCAGAGGGTGGCCATGGGGACGGTGGCGATAAGGAGGAGGACCACCGTCTTCAGGTACGTCTGGGACAGGACGGGCCACCGCCGGGCGCCATAGGCCTGGCAGCAGATGGGGTCCATGCCTGTGCACAGCCCCTTCATCACCGAGAACCCCGTGATGTTGGCGAACCCCACCGCCAGGGACCCGCCGGCGAGCTCCGTCTTCTCCATGTGGCCGAGGAAGAGCATGGAGATTATGGTTTTCGAGAAGTAGAGGAGTGTGGTGAGTGCCACGGGGCATGCGATTCTCCCCACTCTCACTATCTCTTCTATTACCTGCAATTAGTATTAATTGCAATAATCATACCAAAAAAACGGCCATCATTACTCAAATTTTATGCGCTCGATTCAATTACAATTGGGAAGAGCTAGATCTTAATTAATTCAATATATAATCAAAAATAATTTTTTTTATTATAGCATTATTAGAGTGGTTCCAATGATATAAAAGCTAGAATTCAACTTTTTTGTTGTTACATAAATACCACATCAGTTTTTTAAACCTACCAATTTCTTTTCATTTTTCTACGATCATGTACCTAAAAAAAGCAACTTTTATATGAATTAAATTAAATATTAAAAAAACAAATTGAGAAAAGAAGAAAAAAAGGAAATGGGAAAAAGAAAATGGTAGAACCCCAAAAAAGTAAAAAACCAACTTCTCAGTTGAAGAGTAAAAAATAAATTATATTGCATGATGATGCTATAAATTTGTGAAAGTGTACTTAAGGCACTGCCATGTCATCATCCTGCCCATGTGAGTGGCAAGTGAGCTAATTACCCTCACGTGCCTAAAAGCCGAATTAACTCTAGTGAACACAATTAGCTATGCTAGTTAATGATCATTGTCCAGCTCATCTAACTATAATTAACTCATTATTTTTTGTTCTGCAATTCTTCATATTTTGCTTCCTACCTTTTCCGTTGTCTTGTTCGAAAGTAAAAATGCTCGTGGATTATACAATATTTAGTAATTAAACTGCAGCATCTCTAATCTTGCTATAAATTAGTGTTATAACACACAGAACTATTGTAATCAGAAGCATGCATCTGATTACAAATAGTTGTTAATTGACAATATACAAATTAGCATTATTCTAGAAATATTCCTATTGGTGGAGAATTCAGGGTGGATGATTGGATATGGATTTTTTTTTGTATTAAATCTTGGACTAAATTGATGCTAAACTAAAGTCACGATGTTTTGGTACAAATCACGGGAGATGCTCTCATAACATATAACATATAAAAGGAACAATTAAGTAAGGACTCTTATAAATAATTAAGCTCTTGAAAATAATAAAATATTCTTAAAGTTATAGAGGTGGGAAAAAATTGTGTACATATATCAACTGCATAATTTGTCATTATCTCTTGTCTGCAGACTCACACATGGAGAGGGGAAATTGACTGTTTCACGTTCAGATTTTATTTAACGATTTTAAACTTTACATAGTGAATGCGACAAGATTTGATTTAGTTTAAGTTCACAAAGAAACGCCATTATTAGACCCATAACTTTCTGTCCAGCTCAAATTTTAAGATGAGGAATATATGTAAAAATATGTATGTGCGTTGAGAAGGTAGATTGTTTTATTTTTGTGTTGTTATTTTATACTCTCTCCATCCAATCGAACATGGCTCGTTCTTTTCGGTACGATTTTTAAGAAAAAAAATATAAAATGGTTAAATTGACAAAAAATAGATAGAGTCTATACCTTTTGAAGAGATAATTATTTAAAAATAAAGAAATAAATCAAATTCGATGAGACAATCCAAAAAGGATATAGGCCAAATTCGATGTGATGAAGGAAGTATCATTTATTCATCTATTTTGGGCATGTAAGTCATAAAAGAATGTTACAACACACAGTTACAAACATCTGAATAAATTTATGAAACTTGTACATGGTATGACAATTATTACCTCAACATATGTATTAGCATGCTTTCAACTAGGGTACAATATAATTGCTTTAGAAAGGGGCCAAACACACCAGTACAAAATTGAGAACAAGAAATACCATAAATATTATCAAGTATTATCTTCTAAATTTTACATTTCATTTTATCAGTACACATCACGCATATAATAACAATGAAATTTGAGTGTGCGTGTGTTGGCCTAGTGGTAGAGTTGTTAATGCCTGAGGCAAAGGTCTCGGGTTCGAGTCCACCGTGACGCGACCTTTAAAATTTCTATATTTAATGACCGAAAAAAAAACCAATGAAATTTGACTTGGTAACGTATACTAGTAAAGTGAAGTACTCCCTCCGTCCCACTTAAAGTGTCTATTTTTTTTGGCACGAGTATTTAGGAAAAATATATAAAGTAGTTAAAGTATTAAAAAGTGGATAGAGCCTACACTTTTGAGCGATAATCTTCACAAATGAAATGCGATATAATCATCTCAGAAAAGAAAAGTGGAACATTTTAAATGGAAATGAGGCAATATAAGATAGCGCTAAAGAAAAAGGGAACGACTTTCAGGTAATCATGAAGAAATTGGACAAGAAATGACGTCAAACTTCTCATTCACTGACACACATTGGGAAATAAAGTATCAATCCCTTCCAACTGAAAATGCTGAAATTTTGACGAAGCAGAAAATGTCTGGTTTGCAATTTCTTAGGTTAACAAACTGTAAGAATTCATGCAGCTAAAACATACAGAATCTTACTAAATAAGCAAAATTGTACTTGTGAAAAAAAAAGAGATTTTTTGTTTTTCAAATACCTCGTTCAAAGGCACTCGTAGAAAGAAACAGCAAAACGATCTATGTCTATCTTCTCTGGATTCACTAGTCGTCGTCGCTTCATGGCTGATTTCGTCGAATTTTATCTCGCTGCCGCCGGCGTTGTCAACGCCGCCATTAAAGTCATGAAGCTCGAGTTCTCGAGATTCACTCATTTTGCACATGACTACTGCAGAAAGAGAGAAACAAGGAACAAATTAAAATGATTGAGCAGAGGTCGTTGATGGGAACAACTGTAAGACAGAGGATAATACAAGTATCATTAAATTAAAACACTGCATATGCTACAAATAAAAATCATTTTAGTTTACGGGTTATCAATTAAGCCAGCCTTAATTTCTGCAAAAGTTGTGTCCTGTTTTGGTAGATATCAGTCTGCTTGGGACCTGAAAAAGAATGAATGCATTCAGACATTACCGGCGACATATTGTTACATGTAATTCACACATATAAATAGAGGGAGAGGAAAACAATATGGTACGACCCGCGCGCATTTCATTTCTTTCTATTCTTTTTTTTTTTTTTTTTTTTCGCGTTTTCGAAACAATTTTGTCCTGGATTTTCTTTTAACGTTTCTCTTTTCGAATTTGCTGTTTATATGACTCAATTGTCAATTCAATCTTTCTTTATCATTTATTTATTGATCTTATTTTTTCTTTTAACGTTTCGTATCCATCAAATCACAGCTCCATTTCATAATCTGTTACATTGCTACACGAAGAAGTAATTTATTATGCATAGAATGAGGTATTAAATATGTATATAAGGAAAAAATTATTAGTAAAGTGGATTTATTGTGGTTAAAAGATTATAGGTTCAAATCTAACTAACGTCTTTATAGGTCTTAGTTTATCATATATGGTTTTTCAAATGTAGTTTATCCGCCATATGTGGGTTACAAACTATTGCATAAAATATGAATTTTATCTAGGAGTAGGACACCAAAAGTAGTTGTTGCGTGTTTTCTATGAATTCAAAAAAAAAGCATATAGGAGTCAGAAAAATGAAAACACATCTATATCTTTTATTAATGCTGTTAGGAAATTGGTCACAATAGAAGATTTAACTATCGCCACAAACTTATCCATATTATAACTCTACAAAAAGCATACAATAAAATTATGCGACCACATTATGGCTGGTCACACGGGGATATTTTAGTAGCTACACATATAATTAAGAGTGATGTTATTCGGTCATAATGTGGCCGGCCATAATCAACTTTATTAAATGAAAAAATCATTATTTAATTTTTTTCTATTAAAAAATTGATTTTACATTAAAACCATCTTATGAAATTATAATTTTGCACCTATCGAATGCAAATTTTAAATTTAAATTAAAATTTAATAATTTAATATTTTTCAGAATATGTGGGAAAAGGGTGTGTGGTCAGTCATAATGTGGCGGCATAGTTTTATTGTATAATTAATTAACAAAATAATAATATTAAATTAATGTGTTAATCATTTTTACATAAATACATTTTTCCCACCTATTATGAAAAGTATTAACTTTATTAATTTAAAATTTTCATTCGATAGGGACAAAATTATAATTCCATAAAATGATTTTAATGTAAAATCAAATTTTAATAGATCAAATATTAAATAAATGGTTTTTTATTCAATAAAACAGATTATGGCTGATCACATTATGGCCGAATAGCATCACTCAAAAGCATAATACACACTATAAGAAAGCATTGTCATAATAAACTGTTCAAATTTTGGAAACTTGTTGAAAAACATAATATTACTTTACAAAAAACATATCGCGTAAGTTATAAGAAGCATAATGTTGTACGGTAACATAACTTCTGCAAACATGTATATTATGTGTCATATGCTTATACAAGCGGTGTTTTATAAATGTATGTAATGAAAATATTATGCTTTCATGTTATTGATACACACACATATACATATATATAATCTACTAGAAACCAACCTTAAACTAATAACTAGAAATCAATTTTACCTCTCAATTTTTAAAATCAATTTGATCACGGTTTTTTGTCCCAAAAATCTTTTTTGCCATTCAAAAATATCTGAAAATTAATATAAATTCCAAAAAAGGTTAAAACAACAAAAAAAAATAATCAAAACCTAATGTCGATTTGAAGTATGCGCTTCACTTTCATAGTAGAATAGAGATTGAGAAAATATAATCATGAATCTTGTATGTTTATATATCATGAATTTAGATATGAAGCTAATATATGTGTATGCTTTGAATATAATTTCAGCATGCTTTTTGACTTTATATATCATTCTTTCATTTAGTATTATATTTTAATGAATATCGATTCAAAGCCATTACAGAGTATGCTTTAGTGTTTTATTTGTTTATTCTTTTGTCCTAAAGAATTATGCTTTGTGATAAATTTAGTATGCGAGATTTATAAAACAAGAAAGAACACGAGACTTTTACGTGGTTCGATCCGAATAAGATCTACGTCCACGGAGGAGATGATCCTCAAGATGTTTACTATAATTTGATTACAGCAAGTATCTCAAAGGGCTCTAGTATTCAGTAATTTGCTAACCCTTTTACCTTCAATCTAACTCCTATTTATACACAAACGTAAACCTTGCCACGAATCCCTTGATTGGCGGGCTCATCATTCTCCTATAACTGACCATGATCTCCACCATTATTACCCATGATTTCACCGTTACCATTACTGCTACCCATAATTGTGGTTTGGGATCGCATTTTAGGCGAACCGAGTAGGGCAACATTAGGTTAGGCCCACTGCTTGGGGCCTCTTTGTTGGGCTCGAGAGGTGGGCCATATCCTATCATAGCCCCCGAAAAGTCAAGAAATAGTTTTGCCGAGGTGAAGCGGAGAATGTGCTTTGCCGAGGCGGATATTACTTGGCTCAAGTTTTCGTTGAAGGTTTGTCTTTTGCTGTATGGCTCTTTTTTTTTTAAAAGGACATCGAGGTCCGACCTGAAATACTTGGTGGTCCGAGGTGGACACGGGCGCAACCCGATGCCCGAAGTCAAAATCATTACGTGATTAGACTAGCGGAAGTCGAGGTCCGATGTCGAGGAGGTCGAGGTCCGACCTGAAATACTTCTGCTGGCATAAGGACATGGTCGTAGTCCGATGTCCGAGCTCGTAGTAATCATTACGTGATCGATCGGCGGTCTGCTTTCCGAGAGTACGCCATACGCGCCAGCGGTAGTTGGGCACTTGGCGCGTGCAGGCTTGGCCACACATCCAATCGTAGATAAGCACGTGTGATAAACGAAACGACAGATTTTTAGCGCCATTTATCCTATAAATAGGTCAAAAGAGGCAACTGCTCATTTTCTCCTTCGACGCTTGAATCCAGAGAGTATAACCTTAGAAATCCCAATTCCTCTTTACACTTTGTTGAAGAAATCGAAATCCCGCCCGAAAAAGTAAGTATGTATTCTTCACCTTCTCATTCCTCTTCGCCTCGATAACTCGGTTCGGCTTCGGTTTCGGCCGCCAAGATCCCAATGTAAGGATTATATATGCCATAACCGCCAGTAAATCCATAGGACTTAGTTCTGTGGTTTCACCCGTGTCTTCGGTATGGGATGGGCTCGAGATTGGTGGGCGAGATCAACTTTGACGACAGAGGAGCTTTTGGTGGTTGCTGAGAAATACCACATCCCAGAGGATGCATGGTGGTGCTTGCCGAAACCCAATGATAGGGCGATGGCTCCTCCGGAGGGGTTTATTACCATTTTTGTAGATAGCTTAATAAATGGGCTTAGATTCCTTTGCCCCATTTTCCTTAGCTTTCAAGAGTATTTTCGATCCCTATATGCCAACCGACCTCCAATTCTATTAGGTCGGCGGTTGGGCTAGGGTTGGCTGTTATGGCATAGGCGAGAGTTCTCTTTCAAGTCTTGATGCGTTTTCAGCAGATCAAGTCTATAGGAGGAGTATATTACCTGTCACCTCGTCTGAAGTTTAAAATAGCTTCCCCATCGAAGGTATCCCACTGGCAAAATAGATACTTCTTTCTGCGGGCTGAGGGGTATCCGAGGTATGAGTGGGGCCTCGGAGCGATGAAGGATGTGAAAATTAATCCCCTGGGCCCTATGGAGAAGCTGTTGAACGATATGGGTGAGATCCTATCGATCAATTATACCGAGGATGACTTGAACGATGCTGGGTTGAGTGTTTATAGGTCAGAAGCTCCAGTATCAGGGTCTGATTTGGGTGAGGGCAACCTTCTTATCTTTATTTCCCTCGTCTGATTTTGTGGTGCTAATGAAATTCTCATGTTGTATGCAGTGAAGGTTGACCCTACCAGAGAAGTCAATGTGCCGATCTCGCCGCGCCCTGCATCCTCTGAACGAAGGGAGCCCGCGAGGAAGAAGGCGAGACGGGCGAGTCCACCCAATGCCCGTGGTGGTGGACGCCCGAAAGACTTAATGACCGGTCCTCGACAACCTCGGCCCGACACGAGATCGAGGTCCATAGCCGCCTCTTCCGAGGTGCCGGCTTCCAAGACTTTATCCTTCCCAAAGGTATAAGTCGCTACTCTTCTCCTTGTAAGTTTGTTGTTACGTGTTGCTAATTGTTCCATATTCAGGATGCGGCCTCGATGGCAGGTGAGATGCACCGCATGGCCGGGCTTGTTGTTGAGGGCGCCTCGCAATATGAGGCCATGGAGAGAAGACTGGCCGCTGCGGACAAACTGAGGGCCGCGGCTGAATCCGCGCTAGATGCTGCCAGGGCGGACGCCGAACTTGCTAAGGCGAAAGCCGAAGGAGCCGAAGTGGCAAAGATGGCACCGAGAGTGCCTCAGAAGCAAGGACCGGGTCTTGCGAGTGGCCGTGCCGCGGAGAGCGCCCAAGAGGAGGTCTGCCGAGGTCGAGAGGAGGTCGGTCAGCAGACAAGCGCTTTTCTTGGCGGGCAAGGACCTATGTCGAGGGCCTTCGCCAACAGCTTATCGAGTCGGAGAGTTTTTCCTCTTCATCTCCGACCGCCGCCGTGATGTGGCCGCAGTGATTTGTGCCCACCTGAGAAGTTGGCGTCGAGAGACCAGATTTTGACAAGGCCCAACACGGTTGGGTTGAGGTCGACCATCGAGGTATGCAAGAATTATGCTCGCATAATCACGGGCGACCTCTTTTCCCGTGGTGGATGCGCTGGCATCTTCTACTCACTCCCGACGGCGGAGGTCAGAACTCGGTGCAAGGAAGATGAAGACTTGAGCTTCAAGCATTCCTTGCCGAGTTGAGGGTCAAACCGAGGCGGCAGTCCGAGGTCGGACTTTCCTTCCGGAGATCGCCACCTTCCGGAGATCGGCAACCGGACGGAGCAGCAGCAGCAGCAAAGAAGAGGAGGTCGGAGAGTCCCAAGAATGAGCCCGAGGTCATGGACCTAATGTAATAGTCGATTTGCCGGGTCGATAGGACCCCGTGTTGTACAAACTTCCATTTGAATAATAGACATATCTTGTTAAATGCTGTGTGTTGTCTTATTTCTAAGATTCTTCATCTCAATACTGGACTCGATCATGAGTTGCTAACAAAGTCGAAAGAAGTCCGAGGTGCTCTTGCCGAAGGATGAAGAGGTGATGCACCTGAGGAGTCGGTCCGCCGAAATGACTCAAGTTCCGCCGGCATGGACGTCACCAGTATCATCACCGAATCAAAGAAGTTACATGAGGTCGACTGAAGTGGTCCGCCCCATCGAGAATGAGGCGTTAAAGTTAAGGATTACACATCTCAAGTCCGGAGCCGATTTATCCGCAGATGTGATCCAAGGCGATCGATGTAATGTGAGGCAGCACTGAGACGACGATGATGAGTTGGCCTTGATCTCGGAGGAGCATGCAGTATGAAAGTAATCCACGGATCGTGGAACTACCATATCAAGCCGACGACCGAGTTCGAGCTTTTGGCGGAGGCATGGTAATCGAGGGATGAGGAGGGCCAAATAGCAAGAAGTTTCAAGATCGCTCGACTCTATCCCGAAATACATGCAAATGTACGAGATCGTTCGCAAACGACGATGCCCCAATCCCGCAAAGACGCCTACGCAGGCATCTCTCGTCCAATAATTGAAGAGCTCGAGGAGGAGGGCGGCTACCGATCATGCGAAGTGCTCGCCTAATGGGTCCACCGAAAGAGGAGTACTTGAGGACAGCCGCGCGGTCGGAGACGTGCCGAGCGCGAGCAGCAGTCGAGGTGGAAGGGCGATCGTCGGGACAAGGGCATGGTTCGCCCGGAGTTAGCTCACGGGTCGAGGTGCGGCCTCGGGTATAGGATCGCATTCCCGAACCGAATCCGCCGTGTCAAAATGCACTGGAGCAGCCGAGGTGGTGCCGCCTCATAGATTGGGTGGAAGGGACCGAGTTCATTCCGGGTATTCATCGTCGACCTGGAGATTTTGTTCAAAACTATCTCAGCTTCAGTGAGTCTCATGAGGCGGAGCCCGGAAACCCGAATGAGGTATATAGTGTAGACTTTGTATGTAGGTATAAATGTATTTAGACTGCTTCAAGTGTACGCTTCCTCTTAAGAGGTATAAACATAGCTTAGGACTTCGCTTGGTCGTAAATGTATTTATACCGATACTTGGTCATAATTTGGTAAGATCCAATTTGGATGTCTTATACATGTAGATTTTCAACTTAATGAGTAATCAGATGCATGCATGTAGACTTTCAAACTAGTGAGTAGTCAGATGCGCCAGACCGAGACGCTCAATTCAATGAGTAATCTACGAGCGCGGGCGCGCTTTAGTGAGCACCCTACTTAGTGGGTTTTTCATCTTCTGAGGCGCCCCGTGAATGTTAAATGCGTATATCCAAATAGATGTTCGTGACACGAATAAATGAGCGAAATGAAATATTCATTAGAAAATAAATATTTTATTCAACAAATATATGACATCGCACTTCGACAAGGCAAGTAAGGAGGCTAACATAAGGTCGATCCAAATTGAAACTATATGAAGTACCTCCTTAAATGAGAAATATGCCGTGTTCTGGGATAAGCGCACCGGATAAGTGAGATAGCTTGTAAGCCCCTTGCAAGGTTCTCGTGAACACGGTATGGGCCTTCCCATGTGGATCCACTTGTTAAGACGCCGCCTCATCTTGGTTTCATTATTTCGAGGACGAGGTCGCCACTTGGAGTGCGGAGGTTTGACCCTTTGTTGTAGTACCGCGCGACCGAGCCTGTGCTTGGCTTCATTTATGAAGCGAGCCGCGCTCTCCTCGAGGGCGCCAAGGTTGGCCCGCAGTCTTCCTCGCTCCCACCGGTCGGTGAAGAGACGCAGCGGGCTTGGCGCCGATCTCAACCGGTATGACGGCCCGGCACCAGACCAGGTGAAAGGGTTTCACGGCGACGTCCGAGGTGTGGTCTCAGAGACCGAGAGGACTTGAGGAGATTTTCAGCCCGACCGCTTTAGCTCGGTCCAACTCTTCTTCAATCCTTGCACGATCGTGCGGTTGGTGACCTCGGTGCCGCCATTCGCTGTGGGTGTGCGATCGAGGTGAAGCGTTGATCGATCCAAGCTCTTGCACCACCTGAAGTTTTTGTCTACGAATTGGGTGCCGTTGTCCGAGACCGAGCGTGCGGTACGCCAAGCGGCGGACTATATTTTCCACACGGGTCCGAATCCTCCCGCCGTGAGGCTCGATAGTGGCTCGGCCTCGACCCATTTTGTGAAGTAGTCTATAGCAACGACTAAATATCGGTCGACCGGTGCTCGGTCGAACGGACCAACGATGTCGATCCCCATTGCATGAAAGGCCATGGGCTTTGTAGGTCGCTCAAATCGGTCCGGGTAGCTGACCGTGGAACGAAGTCGCACTTCGGACATTTTTACGAGTTCACCGAATCTTGAATAAGGGTGGGCCAATAATATCCCGACCTCAACGCCTTCTTTGAAAGAGCTCGGGAGTCGATGTGGCTTCCGCAAGATCCTCTATGAATCTCATTAAGCACGAGTCGGCTTCTTCCGTCCAAGCACCTCGGGAGGGGTTGAAGGTAAGACTTAGATAGAGAGCCCTCATACACAAGATATTTCGGATTTCTCCATCATCTTTTCGCTTCTAGCCGATCCCGAGGTAGTGTGCCAACTTCCGTGTATGCTTTAGGGCGCCATCCGCTTGGTTCACCGAGATAACGTGATGTGGGGCACCTCAATGCTTCGAACGAACCTCCCATCATGGCGGATTTGTCGAGGACGGCTAATTTACTAAGGATGTCACCGCTATTTTCCTCTCGTGGATTTGATGGATATCAAGTACCTGAACGAAGTCAAGATCTCCTTCGCCTTCTCGAGGTATTGTTTCATTCGGTCCTCCTGGCCTCAGATTTGCCTAACACAGTTCACCACGACCGGAATCTCAAGATTGGATCTTGTCCACCCTCAGCCTCGGGCATGGCCGAGTCCGAGATCAGGCCTCATACTCCACCTCGTTGTTGGTGATCGGAAGGTAAACCGAGGGCGATGTCACTTCGCTTATCTCGGGCCGAGGAGGAGGATGTCCGCCCGCTACCCGCCTTGCATGAAGCTCCGTCCACATACATCCGCCAACATTCAACGGGTGATGCAAGGATGATTCCTCCGCCGTGGGGTGGGAGTGACCTACTGCAGAGGCGACTCGGTGAATTTGATCTCCACCAGAAACCGCAGGGCTTGCCTTTATAGCCGGCCCGGGAGTATGAGATATCATGTTCGCCGAGCCCAGGCCCACTTAGCTATTCGTCCAGATGACTCGGTTTTGACAAGACTTGTCTTAGAGGTAAGTCCGTTAGTACCGGACCGAATGAGCTTGAAAGTAAGGCGAGGCGTCATGCTCACTCAAGGCTAGAGCTACCTTCTCGAGGTTGGTGTACCTCGCCTCGTGTCCTTTGAGAGCCCGGCTAATGAAGTAGATGGGGAGTTGCCGTCCCATCTCATCTCGCACCAAGATAAAGACTAATTGCCTCGTCCGAGGTGGCCAAATATAGCGATAGAGTTTCACCTTGCTGGGCGGATAGTGTCGGAGGGTCGGCGAGATATTCCTTCACCGCAAAGGCGACCGGTGTTCTTCCCGCCAGTGAAACTGGAGCTCTTCTCGTGATCTGAAGAAGGAAGTCGCTTCGGCAGCTCAAGATAGGAATCACCGAGGCGGCCAGCATCCGTGAGTTTGTGTATTTCACGGATGGTTTTGGGATCCGCATGTCGAGCACCGCTTTCACCTTGGTAGGATTGGCTTTCGTGCCTTCGAGAAACCCAAGATCCCGCAATTTACCCGCCTTCACCACGAATGTGCACTGGGATTGAGCTTGAGGTTGGCCGACCGAGGAGTTGAAGGATAGTTTCGAGGTCAATGGCGCCGTTCTCGCCTTTTTGCTTTGACTACTATATCGCCGACATAGACCTCAACAATTTCTCCTATGTGATCCTTGAAGATCGCGCCCACCATTCTTTGGTAGGTAGCTCCAGCTTTTCAAACCAAAAGGCATCTTTCGCAGGCAAAGACACAAGTCAAGAATGAACTGCTTTTGGGCGCCTTCCGGCTCATCAAGACTTGGTGGTACCCTCAGTATAAATCCAGAAACCGAAGATCTCATGCCCCACCAATGCTTCCACCTTCTTGTCAATGTCGGGAGGGTATGATCCTTGGGCGTTGTTTATCGAGGTCGGTATAGTCGACACATGCGCCATCCCTCCCGGCTTTCGAACTACAACGGATTAGCCATCCAAGTTGGGTATTTAACCTCGTGTGATTTTAGCCTCCTGAGTTGGGTTACCTCGTCTCTTATGACCGCTTCGCCCGCGGCAAAACTTCTCTTCCGCCGAACCGGTTTAGTGGCCGGATCAATGTTGAGACGATGAGTTATGAGCTCGGCGAGACCCTACCATATCTAATGGAGACCATGCAATACATCTCTATATTCCCTTAGAAGTCGCATGACCGTGGCGAATATCGATCAAACTGGTACCAACCTCGACAACTTTGGAAGGGTCGTCGTCAGATAGTCAAGATTCTCACGATCATCCCGAGGTGGCAACTTCGAGGGTTCAGAATTGCTAGGCCCGAGGTAAGGCCGCATCTGGTTGAGACTGTAGGCATTCTTTAGCCGCTTGGTCACCCCGAATGCTTAACACTCCACGGGGTGGGTATCTTAATGGTGAGGTGGTACACGGAGCAGACGGCTCGTTGCATACACCAATCTCTTCCCGTGATAATGTTGTATGGAGAGGAGCTCGGACCAGAAAATTGAATGGCTTTGGTGACCGACTGGAGGAGCGCCCTACGCGACCGAAAGGGTAATGACACCTTCGGTCGAACCGCCTCTTGAGTAAAGCTCGCAAGCGGGAAGGCGCGGTGTACTAATTCCTCCGACATCAAGTTTATCCAGCAGCTGAATATGATGCTAACGAGGTCTGGATGTCAATGTAGACCCGATGTACATTCTTGTTACCCACCACGGCTTGATTGTAATGGCATCCCGCGAGGCATGATCTTGGTATGGGTCGTCTTTCGAGAACACGATGTTTCTCCATCCCGAGTCGCTTGTTTTTCGGCCGGGTCGGCCTCGAAGCTTCGTTTCTAGCGACGACCGTCGCACTAACCGGCATCGGTTATAGCGTAAACTCGCTCCATTGCATTGGGACCTTCGCCTCGCCATCTTCGTGTCGGGTTGCCGTTGAGGTCGGTCCGCAGCTGTTACCACCTCCATTTTTCCTCTCGCTTTTATTACCCGCCCAGATCGGCCGGTACTTCTTCGCCCTTCCTCGACGAGCTCGCCAACTGTGAGCTCAGGACTTGTAATCTTCAGATCGTGACCGCACCCTTGGTGGTAGTCACAATACTTTCCCGTTGACTTTTTTTTCGATCCTCCTTTCATAGGAGGAGGTTTTGGAAAGAGAGTGTGAAGCTCAAATATTTCATACGGATTCAATAGAGGCGATCATTAGTACTGGTTTTGCCGAGGTCCCACCTCGATTCTCATCGCCCTTCTTTATTCTTTCGAACGCACTTGGCGCTCATCACCGGCCCCGATCCTCGGTTTCTTCTCTCATCACGCTCATCCCGTCTCTCTTCTTCCGGTCCGACTCATCCCTCGACAAAGTTGTCAACTGTGGTCCAAAGACGACTAGCGGTCTTTGGTCGTTCACGGTGATCTCTTTATTCGTAGCTCCGTGTCGGATCCCATTCTTGAATGCGTTGATGATGTAGAGATCGTTACTCTCATCTATTTTAAGGGATTCCATGATGAACTGGAGACGAAATTCGACATTGTTTCGCCCCGCCTCGACGGATTGTGCGATCGGACGAAGGTTGTTGAGGCGGCATCTTCTCGTAAAACGCCATTTGAACCGATCCATGAGGTCTTTGAAGCAATGGATGCTGTTCGCGGCGAGAGTGAACCAACGCCGAGCGTTGGAGATCAGCACCGGGAAAGACCTTACACATATGGAAATCTTCCATCCTTGGTTTGCCATATTGGTGGTATAGCAAATAGGAAGTCGGGCGATCTCCAGGCCATCGTATGCGCAATATTCGAGTCCCAGATCGCTGCGGCAGGTGTATCCGTAATCTCCTTGAAAAGGAGATAATTCGTCCGTGTCGGTCGAATCCGGAGTTCGTTACCATCCCTCTCCGGGAGTGGGAGATCGATAACGGCGTCGTCGCCTCTTCGAGGGGAGTTCGACTGCCCGTCTCCTCCCTTCTTTCCCGCCCATTCACATGAGTATCACGTCGAGGCGGAACGGCCCGCTGGAGGTATGAGGCGAATGAACCCCGTATCGGGCGATCATTATGCCGTGGTGAACGCTGATTGTTTCAAGAGGTAAGCGACCTCGATTGCTCAGAATCACCACTCGGGCACTCTTGAGGCCCGCCCGCTTGTCCTCCGTTGAGGAAACTCGAATTGATTGAGGTTGGCATTGAGGAACTCGGACACCGCCGACCGAGACCTCGTGGGAGCGGTGAACCTCCTGCTCACCGGCCGAGGTCGTGTCCTCCTCTTCGTGGGGCGGCGATCCCGAGGGTGTATGGAAGTATTCTCCATGTAGCCCTCGGTGTGTGACCACCGGTGGCGCCCGCAATCCCTTTCCCGGCGTTGTGTGACCACCGATCGTCCTCCGCACGGTTGTTACCGACATCGCCGGCAAGATTAGCGCTTGCACGTGTCCTGCCATTAGATTGTAGAAAACATGCTTTTTGTTCAAGAACTTCCCACGACGGCGCCAATGATAAATTTAGTATGCGAGATTTATAAAACAAGAAAGAACACGAGAGACTTTACGTGGTTCGATCCGTAATAAGATCTACGTCCACGGATGGATGATCCTCAAGATGTTTACTATAATTTGATTACGCAAGTATCTCAAAGGGCTCTAGTATTCAGAATTTTCAACCCTTTACCTTCAATCTAACTCCTATTTATACACAAACGTAAACCTTGCCACGAATCCTCGATTGGCGGGCTCATCATTCTCCTATAACCGACCATGATCTCCACCATTATTACCCATGATTTCTACCGCTACCATTACCGCTACCCATAATTAGGGTTTGGGGATCGTCATTTTAGCGAACCTAGTAGGGCAACATTAGGTTAGGCCCACTGCTTGGGGCCTGTTGTTGGGCTCGAGAGGTTGGGCCATATCCTATCACTTTGGAATAGTGATTTCGATATGAAGCCATTACAGTGTTTTGGTTTGTTATTTGTGTATGCTTTCTGATTTCATAAATCATGCTTTGATGTGTTTTTGTGTATGTTTTTTTTACTTCATAAAGTATGTTATGCTTTATATTCTGAAGTTTCATTTTATTGCATGCTTATTTTAAGACATGAGCAAAGTTAGACACGATCAACATCCAAAGATAGTGGTCAACCAGAGTTGCCAACAAAGAGATCATTCGAGTGATGACGATTTGAAAAGCGAACCCAGAGAAAAACGAGCTTGTAAAATAGAATTTGGATGTAGCAAAGCTATTACCTTATTTAAATTTTGAGGTTCCTAGGTGAGCTTGATATCGACAGTATTATGCTAGGGGATGAAGTTGGTCGGTTGTTTGTTTTTGAATTTACTATTTTCAATTTACCGATTTGGGACAACATTATCTTCTTATCGTGATTAATGATAATATTGTGAATCCTACAAATGAATAATTTTATTGTTGGGATTTACCAATGAGTGATATTGATATATTATATTTTGTAATATTGTAATTTCTGGATTTGTATGATATGTTCTTGATTTGTAGTGATACTATAATAGCTTTGCTTATTACAATGTTATTATTTAATTTATTTTGCTTTGATTTAAAAAAGTTATGTTTTCTTAAGTGATATATTTTTCAGATACAAATGTATCAACAACAGGAAAGCGTAAAATTTGCATTACATATATTTATAGAACACAGCCTGTATAATCATAAGATACATAATATACACATTTGTAGAAGTTAAGTAATCATACAATATGGTATGCTTCTTATAACTTACACGATATGCTTTTTGTAAAGTTGTGTTACGTTTTTCAAGAAGTTTTTAGATTTTCAGTAGTTTATTATGTTGTTATATATGCTTTCTTCTGGTGTGCATTATGATTTTTGTACAATTTTAATATGGAGAAGTTCGTAGCGGTAGTTTGTATGTTTTGTTATATTTATTTAGGTGTTAAACTTGGTCTATAATATGGTATGAGTTGTGGTTTCAAAATTAATTCATGATGATATTTTAAGGCATGTCTGTATAAGTTGAGATATTACAAAATACGATATGCTTCTTATAAATTATGTACGTATGCTTTTGGTTAAATTGTGTTATGTTTTTCTTCAATTTGATATACTATGTACTTTTTACCGTTAATATAACAAAAAAGAAAAAATCGAGCAAACAAATGAAAAACAAAACCTAAAAAATTCGTTTGGAACTATTATAATTGGACAAAATAAAAAGTAATAATAATACTAAAATAAGTTATTAATAAAAAAAGTGATGTCAATATAGAAGTTCATCAATTCAAAAATATACCAAATAAAAAAATACTTTTAAAATTAACTGACTATACTGATCGATAAAAACTCATAGTATCCCTAGAAATAAGGAATATGAAGGTTACAATTAAAAGTAAATTCTTATACTAACCTCGCCTTATTTAAACATCACTAAATATTTCTATAAAGTAGAATTAATCACAATCGTAAATCTTAACAAATCAAAGGTTAAGATTTGTTTCTAGTTACTAGTTTAAAGTTAGTTTCTATTTGATCATCTTCCTATATATACGGAAGAGATCAAATAAAAAAATATTTTCTCGAAAGAACCTAAGAATCAATATATTTTACATAAAAATTTAATACATTTTATGTATAAAATTAATACACTAAAAAGTGTTGTCTTTTATCATAACTCAAGAATGCATTAGTTCTATATGTAAAGTACGTTGATTCTTAGGTCCTTACGAAAAAATAATTTTTCATTAAATACACAACCATATATATATATATATTCGTTTCTATTGGTTGTAGATACTATGCTCTATAATGTGTTAAAACTTCATATATTTTTTTGAAAATTACGTATATTATGATTACTGCATATGTTACAATATTACGGTACGTACACATGACTTGCAAGAATAAAAGAAACATGAAATTGAGAAATTATGAGATGGAGATGGAGATGAAATATTGGAAAAAAATTGTCATTTACTTAGTATTTTGATTAGATTTCAAAACCCTTAAATGTTTGCCTAGTTAATGTAACATAGTGTGATCAATTTTAAGGAGCGAGCTTTTTATATTATAGGTTTCAGCAGAAGAGCAATTAGAATGGATATTTAATATTGAAGGTATTCAAAAGTAGTACTGAAGTCAAACGTATTGATAGAAGTTATATTATCATGCTACTGATAAGAAGCACTACTGAAAGATGCAGTGCTACTGAAGACATAAGCACATCAATATCAAAGTACAATGCTATTGAAGACTCAATTATACTTAAGATGGAGATATTGAGAAAATGACTAAAGTGTCATTTCAGCATAAGAGAAGAAAAAATTATTAAATACTACATCAACTGAAGTGTCTACTGAAAACTTGGAGTCCATTCTACTAAAGAAACAAGGAGTTCATCTAATGAAGAAATATAGAGCCAACTCTATTGAATGGACCCGAAGTCAATCGTACTGAAGAGACATGGAGTAAACCCTACTAAAGAAACGCATAGTTCAATCCTACTCAAGAAACACATAATTATTTAAAGCTTAAATGTTTGACTTTCAACGTGTCAGAACAAAACTGTAGAGAATCCTGACAAGTCAGAGATAAATTCCAAACCCGCATAGCTCTATTGTATGATGTTGCAAACACGAAAAGCGACTTACGAGGATTTAAATAGGAAGAATTCAAACAACAAATGGAACGGATGTGATTGGTGTTTCCTCCAACGACATTATTCATTAGAGGTGGCAAAGTAGCGGACCGGGTCGAAATTTTTCGGACCTAAAAATATGAAGCCCAAACAAACATCGGACGGGCTTTCGGGCGGATGGACTTTTTTTTAGATTATTTCTAATTTTTTAATATATAAAATTACTATTTTAAATTACAAAAAAATAAATTAATTAAATACATAATTAAAATCTCATAATTCCAACTTAAATAAAGAATCAGTGATAAGAACATATTGAGCTTACTTATTCTTATGATAATACTTCTTGTACATTTTGACATATTTATGTATACATACGATGATGTTATAATGCAGTATAATTTTAATTCTTTAATTTAAGGAGAAATAAATTAGTAGTTACAAATCAAAGATAAATGATATTATTAAACGTCAATTCCACTTATACTCCTAAAATAATAGAAAAATAAATAAATTAATTATACACTATATATTTAAGATCAATTATTCAAACTAGTTTTTACATGTTATAATATCATTAATCATCAGTCTATATGTTTTTGGAGATCATTTATTTTAGGAATTATTTTTAATGATTTATGAAGTTATTATTTTTTATAATTTTGATGTGTTGCAATTCAAAAAAAAATATTTTCATGACCAATATGTGAATTAGTAAGAAAATTTTACTATAAAATATAATTAATATTATTAAAAAATTATAGATATGTATATTAAATAATATTATAAAATATGTATATTTAATATAATATTGGGCGGATTATTTTAGCCCAAAACCCCGGGCTTTTTGGGCCCGAAACCCGGTAGGCCTGGGATTTTTTCGGGCGGGCTTTTTATGCTCGATTTTTTTCCGCTTTGATTTCAAGCCCAAACCAAGCCAAAACCCGGGTACCTCGGACGGACTTTTCGGGCCGGACTCATTTTATCGACTCTACTATTCATCATCCCTCCTATAAATTTTTCGTGAGAACCGACCTTTGAAGGTGATCGAAAAAACGCTGAGCACACAAAGATCAAAAAGCTTTCAAAGTTCATACTCGTACACATACGAACATCGTATTTTCCAAGAAGAGAATTAAAAGTGTAATCAGTAAATCCTAAAAGCTCAAACATATTTATTAGCACAAGATTTCAGCATACATCCCCTTAGAGTCTATGCTTAAATTTTGTAATATTTTACGCCTAGAAAATATTAAGTTGCTGCTTGTAAAAGATTAATCATAAGTTGAAAAACCCCCCTCTACCCAAAAATCTGTAAAGTATTCAAGTAAAAGTTGGTCAAGTAAGCAACGAAATGTTAGTTGCTGAAAGTTAGTTTTCTTGCACCTATAAGCTAGAAGGTTAGATTGATTGCACTTGTTGCAATCAGTGATTTCATTGCATCAGTAAGTGAATGAAGATACGACAAGTTAGTTGAAGTACTGCATAGGATTTAAGCCGTGAATTTTTTTCTGTGGGGTCCAATTAATTATTATTTTAAAAGGTAAAATAAAATAAAATTATAAAATAATAATAATTTAATAATATAATGAGTTTATTATAATCCTTTTAGAAATTTGATTGGTAATATTAATTCACATATAAAACTTTATTATTTACATATGTCTTTTATTTTATCAATATAAAATAAATTATAGAAAAGAAAAGAAATAACATTTTATCAACATAAAAAATTATAGGAGAAAGATAAAGGAAAGAAAAAGGAAATAAAAGAAAATAAGTATAGAAAAAAGAAAAAAGAAAACATGTAATTAAAAGGAATCGAACCAAGATCTCCTAAATGTGAGATAAAAATCATAACCCATTAGACTATAATGGATTTAGTTATTAAATATTTATAGAGAGCACACATGTTTAGCTAAGAATTAATTCACATAGTTTTATTATTTGCATGTATATTTTCTTTTATTAATATAAAACAAATTATATAAGAAAGAAAAAAAAAAGATTTTAAAATAAAGAGAAGAAATAAAATAGAGAGAGGTGAAAAAAGTACAAACAAAAAAAGAAAGAAACAGGGGAGGGGAAAAAAAAGGAAAGAAAGAAAGAAAAAAAAAAGGAAAGAATAAAAAGAAGGAAAGAGAGAGAGAGAGAGAGAAAACCATAAAACGAGAAAAAGAAGGAAAAAGGAAGAGAGAGAAAAGCAGGAAAGAAGGAAAAAAAAGAGAAAAAATGATGCCGTGAGTTTCGAACTCGGGTTCATCGAAAATTAGAAGATGATCCGATCATCAGGCTAGGCAAACACTTGTAATATTATTTTGCATATCAAATATATGATATTTTTCAAAAGTTGGCCCACTGGCCCTCGCCCTATGTGGCTCGCCCCGAGTACAGATAAGGTGAATTTATGTATCTAGGTTTCTCTTGCACCCGTAAGCAAGACCAATCCCAAATAGTGGATTGACTAATTTATTAGTCAATCGACATAGGAGTTGATTTCTCCGAACTACATAAAAAACCTAAGTGTACTCATTTAAATTTCTGTATTCTTTACTTTACATATTATTGAATTGAATATCACTCAGCATACGCAACACAACATGCTTTTCAAACCTCCATCAGGAGTATTTTACTATTGAAAAGAGAACTAATACTGATTAAACAAATATTTGACTAAGTAATCTTTCAAACAAACCTTAACCACCACATTTCGCATGCATATTAGTTATCAGTCCAACTGACCAGCTATTGAAGCAGTCAGTAGAATTGCTAACTGATTCACTCTGTACAAGACTCTCTTTATCTGAACTTATCAGTATTACTGACCTGTATCAGTAACCAAACCTAGTGACTTCAGTAGAAAGTCAAATATTGATAAAATAAAAGGTTTTATTTATCTTAACTAGCTAGTATTCCCCCCTCTCCCTCTCCCTCTTTCCTCCATACATCAATACAACCCCACGAAACTGTCATGAAATGAGATTAATTGCAAACTTTATAATCAAGGGTTTCCCCTCTCTCTCAATCTCTCTCTAAACATTGGAAAGTAAAAACGTATACAAACTTACAACATAAACGTTAATGTTAACTTTGTCGGATTTTACCAACCCTAGCTATAATAAGGAAGATTATAAATTATCCACCAACAATATTGAGAACACGTCGAATTTCATTTTTATTCTGCTGCTGTTAACGTTTTTAAAATGAATGAAACGACAGCAACGGATTCTTATGCATGTTATGCAATACTTATAAAACAACTGAAGATGAACTAACATTCACAATTTACACTGCTACTTAACTTCTTCGAAAATGACAATTCTATTTGTTTTTTGCAATTTGTTATATATATTACATTAATCCATATTATTTTCTATTGCAGACTTAGAGGATGTTTGGCTTATAAGCTCCTAAACAGCTTATAAACTCCTCTTAAAATAAGTAGTTCAATCCAACTTATTTTTTAATAAACTTATAAGTAACAATGAATTTACTAAAATAACCTTAATATGATTCGATATTTTCTACATATATATTGATTTTGACCTCTCATCAATTTTCTATCTTTCATTATGATTTTCTCTCTCTAACTCACGATTCTTTCTCTAGCTTATAAGCTCAATTATCCAAACACAATGACAACTTATAAACTCTTGAGACATTATATCTTATAAACTCTTGAAATATTTTATAAACTATAGGAACTTATAACCTCATTAAAATAAGCTTACCAAACACTCTTAGTTTGGCGGGACTTGTCTATTCATTGGCGGAGCTACATGAGGTCCTGGGGGCCATGGCCCCCCCAACTTTTTTTACAAAGATTACTAGTATATATCTATTTAAAATCTATAAATACATTGCATGTGGTGGGATGGTTTTAAGTGTTGGTGTACTGCCTCTTTCTCCCAAGTGGCCCGGGTTCGAGTTCTAGGTTCCTCTTCTTTTAATTTTTTTTTATTTCCTTTTCTTTATTTCTCTACTATGTGTCATTTATTTCTTTTTTCTTTCTCTTTTATTTCTACTTTGTCTCTTTCTTTTCTTTTCTTTTGTTTCTCTACTTTATGTTTTTCTTTCCTTTTTCTTCAATTTATTTTACATTGATAAATAAAATTTTATATATAAATTAATATGATCAATCAAAATTTTAAAAATATTATGATAAATTTATTATAACAATCATATATAATATTTATTTAAACTTATTCTAATAAAATTTATATGTGAATTAGTTTTAGATTCAATTATTGATTTATAATGGGTACAAGAAAATCAAAATTTGAGTTTTTAAGTTAATATATTTACAATATTAACACTTATAAATTTCTATTATTTTAACTTTTGTGGCTATTATCGATTGAATGTTTAGTTAATTATAAATAAATTTTATAAAATAAATTACACTATTATTTAAATTACTATTATTTTTTAATTATATTTTATTACCTTTTAAAGTTATAATTAGTTGGATCCCCCAAGAAAAATTTCCGGGCTCCGTCACTGTGTCTACTCCTTTTTCTTTCACTTGTATAACTTAGACGCATACTCCTTTCTCTTCGTTGGTATTTTTTCGATCCACTGAATTTTTGTCAGAAAAGATTTTATATTTCTTTTTTCTTAAAAGAGTTCCATTTCACTCCATAGTCCATATTATTCTTTTATCAATATATATGATGTGTATAATTACAATGCGCCAACCTCGTTCGTGAAAAACAGTATAGCATTGTTGTTTCTAAATATAAAGAATGGTTTAAATAATTTTATTTTTTAAGAATATACGAACAAATGCACTTTACATATAGAGTTACTGTACTACGATAATATTGATGAGCAATGTTGTTTTTTACCATAACTTAGTAATGCACGAATTTTATACTTAAAATGCATTAATTTAATTTATTTTCATAAAATACACTGGTTCATAGTTTATTATATGTTTTATTATAAACCAACCCAACCCTGTATATATGTTTATAAATTCGCATATACATTAACATATAAAGATGGGTATAGATATATGGAATGAAGAAATATGACCGTACATCATTCTTCCCAATTAATTAAATACGAAGAAAGCAGTCCACGGCGGTGGCAATAATTGAGAAACATTTTTCTCAACATTTTGAGGTGTTTTTCCGCTTTCAATATTTTTGATCGACATTCAAATAATGCACCTCCTATAGGTACGTACTATAATATTCATATATAATTCAAGTTCCATTGCTTGTTCCACTGTCTAATAAGAAACTCTTTATACTTTATGCAACTAGACTTTTCTTTTTCTTTTTAATTCATTTTGATAATGAAACACAGAAGTACATATATATTACTTTCTTCAAACAACAAGAATAATTGTACACACAAAAGACTTCAACAAAACACATTATAATTAGAAAAAGCAGCAAAAAAGGTGCCATCAATCTAGTCTGACCACGAACAAAACAAAGTCCAACACGAATAATTGGTGTTATAATCGATTTATCAATCTATACAATCAACCTAGTTACACGAATCTGGACATTAAGGTAAAATGGGACACATATATAGGGAATGTATTCATCCTTCTGTGCAACATGTGTGTGTGTGTGTGTGTGAGAGAGAGAGAGAGAGAGAGAGAGTCACACAAGTTAATTGCAGCATATAATTATTGGTCGTTGTCAAGGTTGTCAAACCAATAAGAAAAAACCCTGTCAGTTGGCCGAAAATCGTGGGGGAAAGCAACTATTTCAATTTTCAAGGAGGAATAATGAAAAACGAAAGATTATCAAGATTCAAGAGAAGCCAAAAGCTAGCTAGCGAGTAAAAGAAAGGTGGATATATATTTATATAAGTATCAGTTAGCACTTAGCAGCCAATCAGAAACAAGATTGCCATGTCAGAGTGACCTAACAACCTCTCAGTCACACACACACACACATGATTTCTTTGCAATATTTAATATTATTAATTTTCATTAAAATTTACTTAGGTCGTAGGTGTTGGCCATTAATTACAACACTAAACTGCTTAATTTAAGATATAATCACTTTTCAGAGTTGGCTTTTGAGTTTGCTTAATTGATTATGAGTTGAGAATCCCCGCTTCGTGGTAGGTCTAAAGCTTAATGATCGAGCGGGAAATCTAAAAAAAAAATTAGCTGAACTGGCCCACTTTCGAACAAAGCATTTTCGTGGTTTGATTTGGCAAAATTCTTGATCGTTTTTTTCTGCTTAATTGTTTCAGGTCATAATTCAATTTATATTAATTATTATGCTTCACCTTTTGACATTCTTGTACAAGAATATGATTAAGTCGTGTGCGCGTGTTGGCCTAATGGTAGAATGATTAATGTCCGAAGTCAAAGGTCTCGGTTTTGAATCCACTGTGACGCGACTTTTAAATTTATATATTTAATTGACCATAAAAATATGATTCAATCTTGCAGTACTAATTTTTATCAAGTAATTTTATTAGCAATTCTTCATTATAGCATATGTTATCACTTCAATGAAGAGACATTTTTTATTTTCCTTTTTCCTCATATGCTTCTTATGATGTATCTTGAATATTAATCATGCATCCATACAAATCAAGGATGCCTGTTATACAACATTTTATATATACTAGCGGAAATTACGTGGGCTGCAGGTGTAATTACTTAAATTAAATATATAATAGAGAGATGCTCTTCTTCTTCTTTTTGAATTCATATGGAACTTCTAATTACTACTTTGGTATACATAGTGTAAACCCTCATTCCTATTTCATAGTCCGCAAACCATACAAAACGAGTAAACTATAATTAAAAAATCAGATGGGACAGGCTATGGAGGCTTAGAGATGCTCCTTTTATAATATAATATAGAAGTGCAGTCTTCTTTTAGGATTTTGTTTCAATTATACCATTATTCTCTCAATATATTCCACCTTATAATCTTGTTCAATACAACAATTTTTGTTTTTACAAATCTTGTTCAATTTAACATCTAGTCAACCAAGATTTAAAGAGGGGGGGGAAGAAGTTGACAAAGTTTTGTTCAAGTACGCTAATTATTTAATTGAATGATTTTAAAGCTTTGGTATAAAGGAACTGTCACAAAGAATAATATTATCCTCAATGTCACCAACAATATTATGTCAATCACTGACAAAAAGCCAGCAATTTTCCCATTAAATATGCTCTAATTACATACACCTTTAAATCATTAATACATTTTTATCTATGTTTGAAAGGCTAAAGATGAGTGCTGGATGCAGTGCTTCAAGAGTCGATGGAATGGGATTAATATTGATTCTCCGCAATTAAACCCCTATTAGTTGAACTCAAAATTTTCTTCTAATTAATTTTTGTCGTGCAAAGATGCCCTCATAAACCAATTAGGTTTTCACCACATGTAGGGTTCATCGTTCGTACAGTTTTATCTCTTTAATCTTTGCTTAAAAGACTCGATTACTGTAATTGCACGTTTGGAAAGATTTACCTTTTGTGGGCAATTGATAAACAGCTTCTCTTGATTATTGGTGGGGGTTTGGGGCAATAATTTCGCTACATTAGTCTAAAAATAGTGCATGACATTGAACAAAATATCTCAAGTTCGAATTACCCATATTTTGTAAATTGAACATGTCGTACCATGTTTTTTAAGTATGATTTATCCCTCCTGCAGGTTTGTAGGCTATTTTATTGGAGTGAGATTTACTTAGGTGCATCTCAATAGCGGCTACAGATTACCCTCCTCATAAAAAACACAAATAACAAAAACAAAAATATATATCTTTATTAAAACGATATATATTGGTATGATATGTCATATTATGATGAATATCATCAGAGTGTATTATCGTTGCATGTAAGTTTTGGATACGTAGCACTACATCAAATCAGATGTTGTTGAGTTAGTCGTATCATAATCATAAAATATGAGATATAATACGATAATGT
This sequence comes from Salvia rosmarinus, assembly GCA_036937905.1. Classification (NCBI taxonomy): domain Eukaryota; kingdom Viridiplantae; phylum Streptophyta; class Magnoliopsida; order Lamiales; family Lamiaceae; genus Salvia; species Salvia rosmarinus. The sequence goes on along the minus strand of CM072818.1, from coordinate 63,531,391 downwards.
AATAAGAAATCTTGTATCCAAGTCAGAAATTAGCCTCTTGTGATGATCTTAATGTGGATGGCACCTTCATAGCCAATATTTTCGTATTCAAAGTTGAAAACTGAAAAGAACTATAGCTAGATAATCGAAGTCCTATTTCTGAATTCTTATTGGAGTTTATAGGAATAATCATATCAAAAAGTTTTGAGACAACTACTTCATACTTAAAGATTGTTGTCTCCCAATGCCCAACTAGCACCCTTCTACCCTACAAAGCATTTATATATATATAGAGAGAGTTGGGTTCAAATAAGAACCATTCTTATCCTAAAAACTAAGAACCAAATGAATTCGTTATGAAAGTTGATGAATCCGTTGAGAAAGTTAATGAATTCAAAAATTCAGAATTTTTCACCCGGGTTCGAATCCCATGAGAGGCGAAAATTCTATTTTTTTGGATTCGCAATTTTCCCAATGGATTCATCAACTTTCACCGTGAATTCACCGCTTTTGGTTCTCATGTTCTCACAATAAAATGGTTCTCACGTTAACCCTCCCATATATATATATATATATATATATATATATATATATATATATAGGGTTGGGTTATAATAAAACCTACTTTTTAGTAAAACCTAAAAACCAATGCACTTTACATATAGAGTTAATGCATTTTATGTATAAAACTAATGCACCATTGAGTTCTGATAAAAGACAATACTATTCATCAATATTTCGTAGTGCAGTAACTTTATGCATAAAGTGCATTAACTTCGTAAATAAAGTGCATTGATTTTTAGGTTCTTACGAAAAAATAGGTTTTTATTTGAACTCTTCCCTATATATATATATATATATAGTTAGGTTCAAATGAGAACCACTTTTATCTTAAAAACTAAGAACCAAATGAATTTGCTATGAAAATTGATGAATCCGCAGAGAAAGTTACTAAATTCCAAAATTCGAAAATTTTCACCCATGTTCGAATCCCATGAGGGACTTAAAATCTATTTTTTGGATTCACCCAATGGATTCATCAATTTTCACAATGAATTCATCAATTTTGGTTCTCACGATAAAAATGGTTCTCACGTTAATCCACATATATATATATATATATATATATATATATATATATATATATATATATATATATATATATATGATTGAGTTCAAATAAAACACATTCAAAGATAAGAAATGAGAATAAATTTGAACTATTGATTTTGAAGATATGTGGTTATGATTAAATCAAATTAGGGTATAATGATAATTACGAATATTACGAAAATAACCGTCCCTTAATTATAGGGAATGTGATAACTTAATCTTTAATCATTGATTAATGGCAAAAGGATGATCAAGATGAATTCTTATTTCTTATTTTAAGGGGATTTGTATTATAACACATCCTTATATATATATATATATATATATATATATATATATATATATATATATATATATATGATGAAGTTAACTCGGCTATATTTTTATCAATAAACTTTTAAAATAAAATAACATGGTTATTTGTATTATCATTATTATTAAGTGGGACCTAAACTTAAGTGCCCCAATTACCATCACACATGCAACAAGATATTATTTTTATTTATTGATCCTAAGTTAACCACTAATGATGATCATAGTGGGTCATCACTAATGATCACTTTTAGCGATTAATTTAAACACGTTTAATGTGTAATGCTATCTTTTGTGGCACTACCTTTTACTACTAAGGGAAAAGTATTTCCCAAATTATTCAACACTTAGCACTGTCTAAATCAAGTGTGCTAAATTAAAGATAGAGGAAAAAAGCATGGAATTGCATGAGATAGTGGAACAGATAGGAAAAAGATTGTAAAATTTATAATTTAGAGAAAGTGATCTGTATGTGTGCATTATCTTTTGTGATCTATACGAATATGTGTGTGTATTTTGTGCGTGTGGTCACTAGTTCAAATTGGCTTGGACTTGATCACCAGTTTTATAACTCCTCCATTCATAAAAAACTTACATTTATTCATTTTTGGTCAATTCATCAAAAGCTAGTATTTTTTACTTTTGAACATTTTTTTACACTTACAATGTATTACCCTTCTCCCCTCACTACAATTCATTACAACTCTGACACCAAAAACAATACAAATTTTTAGTGGCCGGATGAAATAATATTTACTTCCCATTTTTAAAAAGTATTAAAGGTTTTCAAGTGTTTCTTTTTCATCTACCTATTCGATCTTCAGATACTTTGATGCCGAAATATTATTTCTTTTTATAGAGCGGTATTTATTGTTATTTTTATAGAAAATGGTAAAGTGCAAAATTAAAAGATAACTAGGTGGATTTTATGTAAATCTTAAGTAATTTTCCAGTAAAGTTCACAATTATTTTTATTTTTATTTTTATTTATTTGCTTTTTGGATTTTATTGACAGAAAATATGATCTGAGTGTTAATATTTCAAATATATCATATAATACAAATGCTTCAACTTCGTTGGGAACATCCATCGTCTATGCATTTCTTTTTTTTGAAACGATAAAAATCTTATTAGCAAGACCATGACGTACGAAGTCGTCTATGCATTCTAAGACCACCTTTTTGGAAGCCACAAACCAACCAATCAAGGCTTCAAATTAATAAAAATAAGAATAAGTTAAAATAATTGGGGATGTGATTGGAGAGACCAATCAAGGTGGGTTTTTTTAAAAACCCACCACAAGGTCACATTTTTTTAATCAATGGGATGGAGACACTTGTCTTCATCCCATTGATTAGTTATAATTTTTTTTTATATTGATATAAAAACATAATATCTTTTATATATTATTAAAATAAAAAATAAAAGATAAAAAATATTTTAATTCATATTTTTTCATTCTTTATAAATAGATACTAAATTTTCTATCTTTATACACACTAAAATTCTCTCAGTTTTCATTTGTTTTATGCATCTGTGTTGTTTATTTTTAATTTTGTATTCATTTGGTTGTAATTTATGATATTTACATTGTATGTCCATTTGCATTTTTTTGAGTTTTACATTTTTTTCTAATAATTTAAATTTATTTTAATAATTTTTATTTAAAATAATTATACTATAATTAAGATATAAAATAAAATAATATTATATAATATTATGGTTAGATGGTTGGGATGGTCAAAGATAAACCATTAAAAATAAATATGGTTGGATTATAAGGAAAGTTGGATATGGGCAGGAAAGACAAATCAATTAAATATTAAAAAATGTTGGTTGGTTGGATTATTGAAGTGGTAGGATAAACATAGTCTAAAGGTTTGCCCCCTCTTTTGATGGTACTCTCCTTGCGTAAAGCCCACAAACACAGTAAATAAAATCCATACGACGAATTCGACTATTAAAAAGGAATAAATAACGTTCCTAATAGTAAAAAACCCAAGCATCTTCTGCTCATGTTCCTCTCTAATGCCCTACTAACTTTTAGGTATAATCTATATTATCTTCTATCTGCACATAATCACATAATCAAATACTACTACTATATTAATTTATGTTTATTTTTCCAGCATAGTTTGCAGAATATTGCACACAAACAAGATTTACTCAAAACACCCACCGTGGAGGCTGCGAGTTTCTCCTCATCACCAAAACAAAGAAATAAATAAATATTCACCGATGTAATATAGCCAATATATTTGCTGATCTTGGAAAGAAGAAAAACACATACAGCATCATTCATGATGGAAGCCAATGAATCTCAAAAGTCGCAGTTGAGTATATATTTCTTTACTCACATTCATAATCATACACAATCCTGACAGGAAAATCTCACTGCAAGTAGGAAAATTTCGCTGTCATTACCTTCTGTGGCAAGCCATTTTTAGACTATGCCCGTGTCTCAATCTATTCAACGGCTAGGTTTTCTGGGCACAATTTTGGTTGCTGCATTTTCCATATACTGTGTCACAAGGCAGACCTCTCAATCCCTACAAACTATGCTAGTTCAATTTGCTCGCCTGCTGACTGCAGTACTCTCTGTCAACCCTGCACGAAGGGCGAAAACACAGTATAGGTGGTAAATTATTCTGATCGATTTGTAAATGAAAACTCTAATCGGTTGATTAAACTCTCATGCAGGCATTATGGTTTGTGGTCGAAGAGAGAAGCCAGTGGCTGAAGGAAATGCTTGCTAGAAATCTGTATCTTGGCTATATTTATTAAAATATGTTCCACAAGATATGAAGGCTACCCTTTTGAAATTTCTTGATTTTTTTCAACTTCGTATTAGCACACAAAATTTTTAGAAAAAGGAAGTTATAACGTCTAGCTGGTCAGGAAATGGCCCTTGTGAGCTCCTAATCATTTAAATCATGTTAGAAGAATAACTTGATAAATATAAGCGAAGCATGCAACAATCTACCAGTAACTTTATATCCGCCAATTCCCAAACCAAAAATCCCCAACCACACCCTCCTCCCAACTGCAAAACTTTTTTGCTTGCTGTTGCAATTTGTAGAGAGAAATCAGAGTGTCATCAAAATTTGATCATTTCAGGGGAATGCACCTTGTATTTCAAGAAAGATCATTCAACTTTAGCGACACCTCCGGCAGGCGTGCTACTTTCAGCTACTGTCTCCTTCACAAACCTAGAAGCCGCAACAAAAGCAATCAACTGTGACCATATGCAGCTAACAAGAAAAACAATTTTAACATCTAATGCCTTGAAAAACTAACTACAAAATCGAAGCAGACACGGTGGAGGGAAAAAATACCTTGCCAATTTATCTTTTGATGATTGTAAGACATAGATTGAGAGAACAAAAGAAAGCATCAGCCCTGGTCCAGATCCAATAGAATTAGAAATATGAAAGACCAAGAAAGCCCATTTGTCAACGTCTAACTGAATGCTCAACCACAAGGAGCACCAATGAAAATTTTGTTGTCAGTCAATCATCTATTTTAAAGAAATGTAATTTACCTGATCCAAAGAGAACATAAAATCCAGAAGCCACATCTATCTCTGACTGCTCCTCCCTATCAATCAAAAAATAAATAACCAAAACATTATGTCTTACCATTAAGAACTGAATCATGGAAAATGTTATAGATCATGGATGCTGAAAACAAGCAAAGATTGAAGTTCACTTGTTCAAAGTAAACTTTATATTCGTGAACTATTTGCCCCATCACCAATGGCTGCTGTGCATGAATTTCTACAACACTATCTCCAGAAAACCTAATTCAAGAAGTACAGTAAAAGCTTTTTCAATAATTCTCCACGTGCTCGCTAGGACCTAATGCGAAGTATGATCCATCCAACAAACTAATCAAGTGGTGATATCCAATGAACAAATTCAGAAACTTACCATGTGTATCTGACAATAATATGTTTTGGCCATATTTGCTGGTCCCAAAATTGTTTACGGATGTCTGGGTGAAGTTCTACATCTATTCAACGTAAGAATGGATTGAGAAACTTCAGACTGTAGCTATCAAACAATTTGATAGAGAGGATCGGATATGAAAATATGCAAAGAAAAATACGATAAAAATAGAAGATCACAAAAATTTCTCTGTGGCATCTTTACTCAGACTGGAAGGTATAGAAGAAAACAAACGAAAGACAACTCTGACAAGGTGACAACAGAAGAAGGAACAGAAAACACAAAGGCATAATAGTATATTTTAAATCCTAAGAAGGGCAAGCACTTTTAGAAAGCGCATCACTCAAACGTAGCCGTTAACACTTACCGACACCATTCAATAACCCTGTTCTGTCCTTAATTCCTTATACAGCCATAAAAATTGGTGACACCACTAGAATACATAACTTCATTAAAACTTAAAGCATATTTACAGGCTATAATTACCACGCCACTACATATTTCTACTTCAAATAATACAACTGACCAAGAGAACTTTAAATATATCACAAGCCATGATGGTCAAAATTTTAGACCGAGTGACATATATTTCAGGAAAGAATCTGCAGAACACTTAAAATTAAGACCAGAAGTCAAATAAATAACGCAAAAATATCAAACTTCTCAACAGATACAAGCAAACGGCTCTCTGGTGAACTAGCTGAAATCATATAAGTACATGCATATTTATATGTACAAGTGAAGAAGGTCAAGTTCAAATCTTGAAAGATTTGTAACTGAGAGGGAAAGTTAATTAGAAAGAATAGCATAAAGCTGTTAGGCATATCTACAACTTTTGCAGTGACACCAAGCAAATCAGCCACTGAGTACCTCTGGAAAGGAACATGAAATTTCATTAGCATAGGCATCAACTCAATTGACTCATAAATAACCATCAGTATACACTAGCTGAGTGTTCTCCAAGCTAGACAGGACGCACTGCCTAATGCCTATTCAGTCCACAAAAAAAGTACAAAGGTACCGATTTCCAAATTTCAAATATATGAGCAACATTTGCATGAAAACAAGGTATTACCACATGCATCTCAATCATTGAGACTTCAGAACTCTTGCGATTGATAACAAAAAGGCAAGGAACGTAAAATTTTCTTGTCCAACTTGAAATGATCTGCACATCAATGATTATGGGAATCAAAGGATGACAACTGACTTTTGAGTTTCACTAATTTGGAATAAAATATTGATTGAGAGTAACAGCAAAGGAAATAACATAAGAACAAGAGCCTCATGAACCGGATGGTTTGAATGCTATTGTTATGCTCTTGAAAAGACACTTACTATCCAGCGACGAGTTTTAGCTTAGGTTATAAAACATCAGTTTGACCCTAAAAACAAGTTCTTGTCTACTCTAGAAAACAGAGACTAAAGCAGACTAATTGCTACTATGAAAGCTATCTGACAATTAGCCGAAAAGGTAGCACCATTCACTCGAGACTCACATTTAAGACAAAAATGTGTAGCAAAATATGTTAGCATCATACAATAAACTAAAATCTACCTCATGGATGAAAGGTTTCTATCAAAATCCAAAATGAGTGACGACCTACCATGCCAACAAGATTTTTAAAGAAGCTGATTTTTGTTCCAAAATCAACACCTTAATGCCAAAAGATTTCACAACTCGATGTCAGCAACAAGCTACTGGCTCTAGCATATGTTACTTGAAGCATATAATCATCAACATGCATTTCAACGATGGCTTAAAAATAAATCCCAATCTTATACCCGGACACTTGAATTTGCATAATCAACATCATGCAATTAAACAAAGTAAAAAGGTCTATCTTTGAGACATCTTTTCTGGCACCAGGCACATTCAGACAATCCCAAACAATATGACAAATTTCCATTCTAAAATCATTAGAAGTCGAGCCATACATTTTGTACGGATCAGCTCCAGTATATCCAGTGGGCTTAGGTATGGGAATCAACGCCTGCACGGAAAATTGAACCAGTAACTAACAATCCACAGAAAGAAATTCCAAATTTCAAACTAAAACCCTAACTGAACTGACCTCACGATTAACCGCGAATATCGGGCAGTGCCTGCCAATCATATCGTGCCAAACGGTTCTCGACTGCAAGTTTTCCAATGTAAAAGTAAATCAGATTGAGGAATTACGAAACTAATTCCCATGAACATCGCATAAAGAGTGAGAGAAATATAGCGTGATATTGGCCCATTCGACTGATGGGAACTGTGTCCCCAGGTCGATAAGCGAGTGTGCTCAGTAGCCCTAAACTCAGTAATAGGAGAAGAAACAACGCCGCCACTGAAGTTGAGGTTCCGTAATTTCCAGCCATGCGACGGCTCTTAGTTTCCAAATGAAATTAATCGACTGTTCGTCAGGGAAAGGGCCCCATACGCAGCGACGTCGTTGGCTGCTTTTATAATTTTTTATAGCTATTTTTTGTAAGTAATTAAATATATACTTCCTCCATTCCCTTTTTATGTTTTTGAGAATTTTCAGCACAAAGGCGAAATCCCTAAAAAACCCTAGCGTATGATTTATTAATTTGAATAATAGATTTAATTTAAGTTTTTGTTGGACAAATAGTTTCTTAAAGATAGTGTGGAAGTGGTTAATTTATTATCCTATTTAGGTTATTCCCTTCTATGATTTTTTTACTAAAAAACAAACAACACAATAAAAATAAATTGAAAGTAAACAAGTTTACAATCCTAATTGATTGACCGGTCCAAATTTGAGGAAAAGTCATCACTCACATTTTTGACAAATCCAAATATAATTGAACTAATAAAATTTTATTGAGATAGAATTTAAATTTATGATAACTATATATATAAAAATTAAAATATTGTGTCAAAGTTTATCTCTTTTTTCTCTACAAATAAAACCTAATATTATTATAATTTTATTCCAACTTAAATTTTATCATGTTTCATATATATATCTCACATATTTTCTATCAACTATAATTATGTAATTTAAAATTTTGTGCATCTATTTATAAATTTTTTTAAAGATCGTATTCGAATTCCTATATCTTATATGTAATTTTAATTTTCTTATTGAGTTTGTATCTTATTTTAATTATGTGTAAATTTTTTATGATTATAAATTTAAAAGTATAAATAATATTTTATTTTTCTTTAGATAAGTGTAATATAAGAATTATTTTTGGATAATAAGTACTCAAAAATAAAGTAAAAATAAAAATATTTTAGATTGAATTGGTGTCATTGATTGAGTATGAAAATGATGAAATTTAATTGGATTATGAATTGTGTAGATGGAAGAGAAACAAATTAATATTATATTAAAAATTGGGTTGTGATAAATTGTGAATGAGAGTAGTTGTTGGGAAAATTCCTTAATTTGTTGGGAAAATTCCTTAATTGGTTAGGAATAATTATATTTTAACTATGTGTTTTGATTAAATCCCAAAATATTTGATGATTGTCCTACTGATGTAACTAATGTTGCCCACTTGTTCTGAGTTAGCGTTTTGTTACTGTGTCTCAAGAAAACTACCACTGAATAGCCCAAGACCGATGCGCTCAAATAGATCAAGTCACCGATCGATATGAGTATCAATATCGCGAACCGATAGAAGTTCACCAAGGATCGCGATCAAGATTGAAGACCAAGTCGTGCCAACCGATGTTTGAAGGTCAAGTATAACGATGCTGATGAAAAAGCTATTGGAGTGAAGCCGAAAACTGAAAACTAGCATCGAAGACTGAAATCATAGTTGGCGACTAGAAGTCAAAGCTACTAATCAATAGTAAAAGCTGGTGACAAGTAGTCGAAGTTGGTAATACCTAGTCAAAGCTGGCTGATGAAAAGTCAAAGCTGACTATATCTACATCGTCGAAAGCGCTATCATCGAGTCAGTTCCCAAACCGACAAAAGACGGACTCCAACATCGATAAAGACGAACAGCCTCGATCGTCCAACTCAAGTCAACGATCGATAAAACACAGAGTCAACTCAAATGGACAAACAAGGAAACACATTAGCCTTGAGTGTTTGAATCGTCACGTGTTGTAGTGTATCTATAGAAGATCCTAACACAACAGAAGATCTTTTTCAGAATTACAGAGCTACAGTGTACGATGATCCAGATCCTGTCAGTGATTTACAATGATTTAAACGAAAAGAATTCAAACGACAAATAGAAGGTTGTGATTGGTGCTCCTTCCAACGGCACTATTTTCTGTCCTCTCTATAAATATGCGTAAAATCAAACCTTTGAAGGTTACTGAAACACTGCGCATTCGAATATTTAACCAGTGATTTCAAAGAAATGAGTAAACAGTGTTATCAACAAATCTTAAGAGCTCAAATATATTTATCAGCTCAAGGTTTCAGCATATACTCCTTTAATTCTAGGATACTAATTTGTGTATCTCAAGCTTATAATTTCTGAGTTTGTCGCCTGTGACAACTCAATTTTTAGTTGGAAAACCCCTCTACAAAAACCCCCAGTTTAAGTAGAAGTTTGGACAAGTAGACAACGAAGTGTTAGTTGCTAAAAGCTTGACTATCTTGCCCCTGTAAGCAAGAGGTTTAGGTCGACTGCACCCGTAAGCAGTTAGAGGTTTCCTAGCACCAGCAAATGTAGAAAGAACGCTCAGTTCGGCGGGATACAGTAAGGTTAACTCTGTATCAAGGTTTATATCTTGTACCTGTAAACAAGACCAAATCACAAGTAGTGGATCAATTGGGTAATAATTATATGGACGTATGAGCTTATCTATACAAACCATGTAAAAATCAAGTGTTATTTACTTTCAGTTCTTTACATTCGGTATCGCATTTACATTACATATTATTCAATTGTCATCACCAGCACACAACAGCACAACATTATTTTGAAACACTCCATCAGTATCAATTTGATACTGGTGAGATCAAAACTAAAAATTGATTAAGCCATATTCGACTAAGTGTTTTAACCCAACTTAAGTTTTCAGTAAGACAAATACAGTAACCACCACATTCCGCACGCACATCAGTTATCATCCGACTAATCAATTGTCTCAACAGTCAGTATGTTTGCTAATTGGTACCACTCTAAACAAGACTTCTCTTATCCGAATCGACCAAAGAAGATCGACATTAATACTAAATCATATCGCCATCCGAAAGCTAATTTCACAATATCCAATCAATTTTGTATTAAGAAAAGTTTAAAATTTATCTAACTGATATATTCTCATTTCCCCATACATCAATACATACCCCTGTAAGACCATCAATAGTCTTCGACATCTTTGTATGCATCCCACAGTCTTTCTTATATATATAAATAATACTTAAACAACTCTTGATTAGTTTTAGTAGCTCCTTCATATTTGTCATTTTTAATGTACAACCGAATCAAACCGTTAATTTCGATTCGGTTCGATTTTTTGAATTTGGTTTGGTTTTGCTTACCCCTAGCTCACGCACTTACTATTTATGATCTGTTAGTGATCATTAGAACTGGGATCACCACCAAAATCATCCCAATCTACTATAAACTATCTCGCTCAATTTTATGTTCAAGTGTCATTGATAAATTCACACGAATTTTAAGATCACGATTTGATTTTTACATCATAAAAAAATTTAAACACTCGTCCACATGGTAGGACAAACAAAAGTATAATTTTTTTTAAAATATCGTTTATATTGAAGAAAAGTATAGTTTATTTTTTATATTGTAATTTAAAAAAATTATTTACATTAAAAATTTTTTTATTCAAATTGAAAAATATCAATATCTGTACATAAATATTCCAACTCTAAACAAAGCAAACTTTATACGTCTATATCTAGTGGTCGAACAAGACAAGTATTATATTGTTTTATTAAAAGAATTTGATCCTATTAGGCGAATAATATTTCATCATTATTATTTTTTATATTTATGTATATCATATAAATATATAATGAAAATAATATGCCATAAGTTATCATAATTTGTAAAGGAAATGATTTTCCTCTTGGAGTAATTCCTTTGTAATGAATCAAGATTTACTTTTTTAAGTTTTATCATGGCATGAATTTTATACAGACTCATGATTGTTTGTTAATAATTCATGTGGTCGTTTGGACGTAAGATTTTGTATTATTTTTCTAACCGAGTTCAGATAAGTGTTTTCATATATCTTAGTTGATCATGCACACCTTATTATTGATGCTAATAAAGAAAAAATAATCTTTTTGTAATAATACTGCATGACCTACACTAGGGAGGTGTTTGGCTAAGCTTATAAGCTTTTCAAAACAACTTATAAGTTGTTTAGAGCTTATAAGCACACGCAAAGTGTTTGGCAAAATAAGCTCCTAAACAGCTTATAAGCTGTGAAAATAAGCTCCAACGGCTTATAAGCTCCTCTAAAAATAAGTAGTACAACCCTAACTTATTTTTTCAGAAACTTATAAATAATAGTGAATTTACCAAAATAACATTTCTATGGTTCATTATTTTCTATATATACACTATTGATTTCACCTCTCGTCAATTTTCTCTCTCTAACTCACGATTCTTTTCTAGCTTATAAGCTCAATCATCCAAACACTTTGACAACTTATAAGCTCTTCAAACATTATGTCTTATAAGCTCTTGAAACATCTTATAAGCTCGTGGGGCTTATAAGGTCTTTAAAATAAGCTTAGCCAAACACCCTCTAGGTCTAAAGAAAGCATTATTAAACTCTTTTGGCTTTGCATGCAAATTTACTAGTGTAATCCAGACTTACATACAAATTTGGAATGTACTCAAACTTAAATATGCTGTTTTGATTTAGCATCCATCATTTTCACTTTCTTATTATTCCTTGCATTTTATAGGGTTTATGATATTTTATACTAAATTTATTCTATTCCTTAGCCTATCGACTACATTATATCAATGATAAGGACTAAAAAACTTTGTATAATATAGTCTAAGTTAATAGTCAAGTTAATCATTAAAAAAGATTAACACTACCAAACAAAAGCGATTTGCGACATATTATTCTGTCGCTAAATCATGAAATTCTATCGCGAAACAGTTTTTACGACGGAATTACGCCGAATAACATCCGGTTCTAAAACCGTGGTCGCTAAAAAAATTTAAAAGACGGAAATGAGTCCATCGTTGAATTTTGCGACGGAATTGAGACGGATAAGTCTGTTGTAAATAAGCGGTCGTATGTCATCGTATTCAAAAATATAGTCACAGATATGTGACGGAATAAAAACAGACTAGCGACGGACTAACGACTAATTTTTCCGTCTATGTTCTGTCGCTATAGTATACGCCTGGTCTGTCTCCATTCCATCTTTATTCCGTTGTTTTTATTTTTATTTTTATTTTTTGGGGATCATTTTTTAGTTAAAATTATAAAACATATTCAAACCACAAATTTATTTTTCACAAAATATGCAATCAAAAATAAAAAAAAATACACAAAATCAAATTTTATTATGATAGGAGACAGGCGACGATGACAACTATGCGTGCAGTGATGGTAGCGACTGGCGATGACCCAGACAAGGAGGAGAGGCGATAGATTTGGGAGTTAGGGTTCACAACGCAAGACACATTCTATACTTTGAGAATATAATCCAAAATTGCAAGACAAAGAAGGAAATATGTTGTTTTGAAAAATTAAACATAGCTACGAACAATGTCCGTCGCAAGATTGAATTTTCAAAAAAATAAGACGGACAATATCAATAGTAAAACCAAAAAAAATATAAAAAAATTTAAAGACGAACACAATCCATCGCAAAACCCAACTACGAAAAATCCATAGTTAATTCCGTCGTTGATTGGTGCGCCAAATTTTCGTGCCGATTATCGTTTCAAGTTCGTCGTTAAGTCCGTAATTGCTTTTATGTTCACTATTTGTGCTAGATTCCGTTGTTGTATTAAGACGGACAACAATTCATCGCAAAGTCCATCATTATTCGGGAATTTCTTGTAGTGATTACTCGTTTATGATTTCAAGAAGTTAATGTATATTATTTAATGTCAACAATTATTTCAATTGAATGTCTTGATCGAATTTGATGTCATCCCAAACGAATACAAATTGATAAAATCCATTAAATAGATAAATAATTTTTTGCATATTGACGTCTCAATCATCAGTTGATACAACTACTAATGTTTTATCCAAGTGAAGTCCAAGTCTGCAAATATGTTATTAATTTTGTAAGTTTTCATAATACTGCCACCTAATTACTTACAACTTAATTTCCCACCACTAAAAACATTTCCTTAACTAAATAAAACTTTCCCGCCAATGTTTTGACTCCAAACTCATAATTTTCAATCACAAAATTAATAAATAATCTTCGTAACTATAGCACGATATTATTTATCCATAATTTTAAAGCCCTAAACTTTAAATCACAGAATCATTACTCAATCAAATAAAACATGTAAAAGATAAATTTACTAACCATAACCGCAACATCATTTACCACAGCTTAAAACATCGATGCTACTTTTAGGGGTGATTCTACTAAGCAATTTAACATCATTTATCCACCCTTACAATAATCTAATTAAAAAAATACTCAAAAGATCAGCCTAATGAAAACAGGTAGATAATTATAAATAAATGAAAGGAAAATGCTAAATATACATAATATGTATATACATAATACCCCTTAAATTTGGGGGGCTATTTTAGTATTAATTATTCAACCGTGACTAATTTACCCCTTATACAATTTGGATCTGAAATTAATATGAGTTTATTTGTAATTTTTCCTTTTTTGGACACAATTAATTTAGAAAATAAATAATTGATTTCATTCCTTTAATTAATTTAGTATTGAGAAAATAAAAGTATGAACAAATGCTGCTAGAAATGATACAATCCCTACTAAGGATTTATAGTGTCTCGATTGAAACTAACTCTAAACGAACAAGCCCAATGCAGATACCATGTTTATAGCTATTTTCTCATCTATTGTTAAAGTTAATCTGGCCAAATCAAAGATTTACACATTAAGATCCAAGAGTAATACAGCCTTGACATGACATGGCGACCTTAAGCTCAACTTTCTGCAATCCAACGCAAAGTACACACACAATCAACAGTAATACTTCATTCATTCCAAAAAAAAAGCATTAATAATTTATCAATCCAAAAACTTGAATATCATCATTTGGAAACCAGCCTCAGTAACGTTCAATAAAAGAGTAAAATCAAATTAGGAAGAAATCATTCCTTCATTTTGTAATTGTGAAGGATTGTTATCTAATATGCAAACTCAATTTAAAATGGATAAATCCTTTAATTTGTAAAAAAGTTGAAAAATGATAAAATGTCCAATTATGTATGTACATTTAACACTACCCTAAATGAAATGATATAAATAAGGAAAAAAGAAATAACAAATGATTGCAGAATTAAAATTGTTGTACATTACTAGGTCGAAAACTTGGACCCATCAAACTAGTGTTAGTAACAGTATATTACCATGTCTAGGCACAATGTTTGAGGGAAGAGAGGAAATAATTAAGAGCAGCGTAATCGACGGTGAATAATCATGAACTTAATGTAATTCGTGTTGCAATGAGTCAATGACCTGCAGTTGGTAGTGTAATATTTATGTCATTTGTTATATATTAATAATGAGTTAATTATAGTTTATGGCCTCAATTTTAAGCGTCTTTTAATTTATAATTTTAACTTTCAAAATTTTCTTAAATATCACGAACATTGATAATACATTAACTTATAGCTTGAATCTATTTTTCAATGCTGGGATAGTGAGTAGGACAACATTTTATTTGAGATGACATTTTTTCCACC
Organism: Salvia rosmarinus; assembly: GCA_036937905.1. Classification (NCBI taxonomy): domain Eukaryota; kingdom Viridiplantae; phylum Streptophyta; class Magnoliopsida; order Lamiales; family Lamiaceae; genus Salvia; species Salvia rosmarinus. Next base: position 63,516,208 of record CM072818.1, on the reverse strand, counting down.
TTCATATTCAAAACGACATTGTTTTTCTCACATAATTTTAAAAATAAAAGAAAACCCCTAAATCTAAGCAACCCTATCTCGTTGTCCATTTCCATCCCTCTCATCTCACCATACTTGTTGCAACAACAACAATTATTCATCTATTTGTAGCAATAACAATTCAGTAGTAGCAACAATAATTTACAATTCGACTCCTTTCTCTCCCTCGTCGCCTGTTGTAGCAAAAACCATCATTTTCCATATCCCTCATCGTTTGTTGTAGTCACGCACGTAGCCACAGTCCTCTACAAATTCGATCCTCATTGTTCTTCGGAACATTCATGATCGAATCTATAGTGCATTCAAACGGATTCCATATCCCACATGATAGGATATGGCCCAACCTCTCAGGCCCACTAGTAGGCCCAAACGAGTGGGCGACCTAACGTCGCCTTTACTCGGTTACGCCCGAAACACAGCCTCTAAACCCTAATCAAAACCTAATTAAAGACGGAGTCAAAAGCGAAGATTATGGGGTAACGGTGGAAATCATGGGCAATTATGGTGAAGATCATGGTCATTCATGAAGGATCGTGAGCCCGCCAATCAAGGGATTACAAGGTCTACGCTTATGTATAAATAGGAGTTAGATTGAAGATAAAAGGGTTAGCAAAATACCGAACACTAAAGCTCTTTCGAGATACTCATTGTAATAAAATTATAGTGAACATCTTGAGGATCATCGCCCGTGGACGAGATCCGATTCTTGATCGAACCACGTAAAAACTCATGTGTTCTTTACTGCTTTTTCTAAATCTTGCATACTAACGTACGCGGATTTATCATTGGCGCCGTCTGTGGGAACACTCTTTTTCTTTTTTGAACAAAAGTCATGTTTTCTACAATTTAATGGCAAGGACACGCAAACGCTTAGTATCGCCGGCGATGTCGGTAACAACCGCAGAGGACGATCGGTGGTCACACGCGCCGAGAAGGGGATCACGGACGCCACCGGTCATCACACACCGAGGGCTACATGGAGAATGCTTCCACACCCTCGGGACGGCCGCCCAACGGAGGAAGATACCGACCTCGACGGCAGGTGGAGGTTCACCGCTCCCATGAGGTCCTAGGTCGGCAAGGTCCGAATTCCTCAACGCCAACCTCAATCAATTCCGTAGTTTTCTCAACCAGAGGACAAACGGGCGGGCCCTCAAGAGTGCCCGAATTGGTAATTACAGGCAACCGAGGTCGTTCACCTCTCCGAACCAATCAACGTTCACCGCGGCACGATGATCGCCCCAATACCCGAGTTCATTCGCCTCGGCCAAACTATCGAGATCATTCGCCCTCATACCATCCGCGGAGCCGTTCTCCTCCTCGGCGTAATTGATAAGCTTCATTTTTACATGATTTATAAGGCTATATTCGTTTTGTTTCTAAGTGATAAGTGATCTTTTGAGTTGTCTTTTAATATATTTATGTTTACCTTGGAAGATATTATGCCGTATGTATTGCATGTCATTTTAGCATAGGTTTTAATGTAAAAAGGTGGATCACGATAAAGAGGAATCAATAGCCCAGTCGCGAGCTCATGCGAAGAAGAACTGTTTGAAAACGACGTTGAAAATGACATAATGGATTTGATAAGGATGGATTTTAAAAGTTGACTATGTTAAAGAGCATCTCGATAGGAGTTCATAGGCGCAAACGGATCGCAATTCGGAGTCCGGACGAGAGAGAACGGAGCGAAACGGCGAAGTCGCGCACGCAGGGAATTGCGCCTCGCGAGCCGTGCTCGCGACCTTTGGTTGCAAGGCTTGCTCGCGAAGAAACATTGTTTGGCAGCACATTTGAACGCCTCACGACCCACCTTCGCGGATTCCTATTGCGCACAAAGGTAGAGAGGAAGCATATATGCATTTACAAATTGATTTCGCGGCTTGCTTCGCGAGTGTATCTCGCAAGCAAAGCTCGCGAAGATGATTAGAGAGGCAGATGCTTTGATGCTTCGCAACATACCTTCGCGACCTTTGGTCGCGATAGCGCCTCGCGAGGCAGAGTTCTAGTCCGTATAGATTTCTATGTCAGAGTCCGATTCAAGAGAGGAACGAGAGATTTAAGGAGAAAGGAGAGCTCGCAATTCATTATAAAAGGGGGAGAGAGGGCAGTTGTTTTCTACACCATTCCATAGCAGAACACAAATTCTTTTTTATATTCTTTTGCAAGTTCTATTCCAGTTTTCTTAGCTTAGTTTATTTTAGAGTTCAATTTTATTTACTGGATCAAGTCGCTAGATTGTTCTTCGTGGATTCCTACGGTTTTATTTATTTAATTCGGTTTATGTTATTCTTATTTATTTATTGTTTTGTTATTTTAATTATGCGTAGCTAAATTCCGTATTGATCCCGGGGTTTGTATGTCGACTAGATTCAGATAATTTATCTCATTATCTGTTTTGCCGTCCCATTCATGATTTATAATTCTTGGGTTTAATTCTCATGTGTTGGTATCCGCCAATATTAATGCATGTTAGTTATGTGATTGATGTCCCGCGAATTAATTGCATAATCGATATCGGAATTTATAATGATTTTGCCTTGAGACCCGACGGAGATAGGTGAAGCAGAGGAGGTTAAATCTTTGTGTGCTTTTGTAATTAGCTTACTTCTCTTGAGACCCGACGGAGATAGAGTTTAGGCTAACCTACTACTATAGTCATCTGGCGGAAACTATAGTTATATTAGTGATCCTTCATCCGAATGTGGATTAAATTGGTAAATGATTAATAGGTTAATTGTGTGAATTTGGTTAGGTTAAGTACATCCCTAGGATCAGTCTTTTATATCTGAGTTTTATTCCTATCTTTATTTTCGAGTCTAGTTTTATTATATTCTCTCTTGATATTTTGTTGCCTGGATAATAATAAAGATTCTGTGTTAATTACTTGCTGTGTTCTCGAGTCGCAGTCCCTGTGGATACGATATATATACTTGCTTTTTTACTATCATTTATTTGGTAGGAATTTAGCGATCAAATTTTGGCGCCGTTGCCGGGGACTGTTTAGATTTCACAGTGATAATTTTCTGGATTGTAGTTATTAATTCAGGCGTTTAAAAAAAAAAAAAATTAAAATAGAAAATAAAAAAAAAGATCTTATTATTTCTGTGTTGCTTCTCAGATCTGATTTTATTTTTATCTCTCCGCAACAGATGATTACAAGATCCCAAAGGAAAGAAATTATTCCTCGATCTTGAGATTGAAAGATCACATAAGAGAGCCGAGAAAGAAGACAATGTACAATGGCAGATATGTGCGGCACGATCGGATGGCGAAATGGAGGAGATGTTAGAAGAATGCAACGCCAACCGGCGTTGAATAATCGATGGGCGGATGGGTGGTCGAGCACGCCCTACCGCCAACCACACGTACAGCCACCTACGGATCGGTTCGAGGTGGGGTCTGGGGCGAACGTCAATGCCAATAATTTTGAGTTAAAGCCCGCCTCATCAAGCATGATACAAGCAGAGCGGTTTGGGGAGGGTCATCAAGACCCCAATGCTCACTGGAAGCCGCTTCGATATATGCGATACTATCAAAAGTAAGCAGTCTTACCGATACCATCCGGACGCGGATGTTCGGATTTTCACCGGCGAGTCAAGTTAAAGACCGGTTCAAGAGCTTGGACGATCGAGAATTATCACGTGGGAGCGACTTTGTGAAAAATTTCGCCTAAATATTTCCCACCGCCAAGTGCTCGTAAGATCATTGCCGAGATCTCCCATTTTCACGGTTGGGAGATGAGTCATTGTTCGAGCTTGGAGCGATTCGTAAACTCGCCCGCAAGTGTCCACAGCACGGGTTTTCACCGCAAAGAAGTGACACAATTTTATAGTGGACTCAATGCTAACACCGTAGCATTGTTGATGCGTCACCGGAGGGACGCCCGCTCAATCGTGGAATAGACGAAGCGTTGAGAATAATTGAGGAGATGGCATCCAGCAGTTATCGATGGTCGATGGAGAGACAAACCGATCGTAAGAGTGGTCAGAGAGTGGATGACAAGTATGATGATTTATTGGAGAAATTTACATCTTTGCGTATGAGTACGGGTCGGAGAGAAAGGCGGATGACAATGGCCATGGCCAGAATATCGAGGAGGTTCAATTTTGAACCAAAGGAGTAATGGCTGGGGAATCAGTGGGAATCGCCTATCATCCCAACAATAGGAATCACCCAAATTTTCCTATGCTAACGCAGAATGCTCAAAGAATTACCACCGGTTTCTTTGTAGAATAATGGACGATTGTGGAGCCCAAGTTCGAGCCTCAAGATATGATGCAACAATTGTTGACGAGCAATTAGCGAGATAGCAATGAATCACAAACAAATGGTGGCTCAAGAAAATATTCGATCCAAAGACTTGGGAATAGGATGAGCATACCGAGAGCACAACAACGCCATCAATAATACGGTGATAGCCATGGGAAAACAATTAAAGACGTTGGAGAACCAAGTGGGGCAGATGGCCATGAGAGAGCTGGACGCACAGCAAGCGGCAATTCCCAAGTAATACCGAGCAAAATCAAGAATCATATGCCTCCAAATCGTGCAATGCAATTTATTTGAGGAGTGGAGCTTCATATATAAATCATCCGAGATGCGAAAAGGAGGAAGAAGATCAAACCACTGAGGAACCATATTCTCGCCATGAGTGAGTATAGCAAGAAAGAACGCGAGTTCAAGACGCGAGGAAAGCCTCGCCGAGAAGGATGACTCGCGACGAACCATTGCGAGGAATGGTCGCGAGTTCAAACGCGAGTTCGAGACGGAGAAGACTCGCGAAATGTCCTCATGACGAACCATCGCGACCTAAGGTCGCGAATAAAGAGAAAAGCGCCCATGAGTGAGTCCAGAGAGAGTTTCATGAGGCAAGAAAGAGAGGAAAATCGCGAACCAAAGTCGCGAATGATCGATGCTACCAAAGCCTACAATTTTGCTTCCGAGCGCTTTAGGAAAACGAAATATGATGAGGAGTACGCCGCTTCAAAGAGATTTTCCGAAAGTGAACATTAATCTTCCTCTTTTGACGCGCTTTGAATATGCCGGACACGTCAAATTTCTCAAGGATGCATGGCGAATAAGAAAAGTTGGGAAATTTGACAAGATCAACCTCTCCGAAGAATGCGGTGCTATCTTGCGAGAAAGTTGCCGTTGAAGCGAAGGATCCGGGAGCTTCACTTTGAGTGCGAGATCGCGGACGCACCTTCCCAATGTTTTATGTGATCCGGGGCGAGCATAAACCGATGCCGTTAAATGTGTTCAATCGCTGAGTGGGCAAACCAAGAAGACCTCAATTTCATTAATGATGGTCGATGTGTCATTGCATATCCTAAGGGCATAGTTGAAGATGTGTTGGTAAGTGATTCGGATTTTGTTTTTCCGCCGATTTTGTTATTCTAGACATTCCCGAATTTAAACACCAACCACTAATCTGGTCGGCCTTTTCTAGCAACCGGTCGTGCTTTTAATTGATGCGTGAAGGCGATTTGACTTTTCGTGTCAACGATGAGGAGCTAAAATTTCAATCTATGACTCCATCAAGCAACACGATAATCCAGAGCATGAAGAATGTCAGGCAATCACTACTGTTGCTGTTCGCCAAATCTCGAGCTTGGATGTGAACCGTCCAGTTGACAAGGATGCTAGAAAGAAGAGATGGACTCGGCATGGAACTCCGAGTGTCTTGATCAAGTTTGGGGGAGGCCACTTCCATACTCAGTGGTTGTCTGCGGTCAATGCGAAATATCGAGGCAAGCACAGATTTGGGAAGAAGTCTGTTGCCAAATCGCCAGATTGATTGAGGTTAGTAATGGTCTAGCTAAAGACAATTAAATTTAGCACTTGTTGGGAGGTAACCCAATTTTTTTTTTTTTTTTTGTTTTGTTTTGTTTTCGTTTTTGTTTTGTTTTCTTTCTGCTTGTTTCTGTTTTGTTTTTCGTGTTTGGGTTTGGTGTCTGTTTTGTGGGTTGAGTTGAATGACGAGCACCGATGATGAGAATTGTTTTATTAGAAAATCTATTGCAATTGATTTTGTGAGACCTAAGCATGTTATGATTGTTGTGAGTATTGAGCCTTTGAGAACTTGATCACACTTTTCAAACACGTGAGACTTGAGCTTTTGACTCTCATATCTTTCGGCCTTGTTTCTTTCGTGTGAATAGTTTGAAATAGCATGTGTTTCTAGAACTTGCTCGGTTCTTTTCGAGGTTGCATTGATGTGCTTAAGAATTATGAGATGATATTAGGCATTCTTTTCTTAACCTATACACTATCCAAACACTAAACTCGTATCTTATTATCCTTTGATGAGCCCGCTTGAGCCTACCTAATTTTTTTCATATAGCCGTGGGTTGGGTTATGTAGTTAGTGAAATTTTTGGTTGCTTGAAATTGAGAGTTGAGAAAAAGAAATAAAAGAGAATAAATGTTGAGAAAGTGATTATTAAAAATAGTTGCTTACCCATATAAGTTCAAAGAAAAAAATAATAATAATAATAAAAAAAATTGATTGACATACGTGTGTGAAAAGAACATAAATGGGTAAGTAGCTAGTGCTTTGAGATGAGTATATCACTTATATGATAAGTGTGAGGTTCTTAATAGAAAATGACTTTTGGTGTGAGATTTGAAATGAATTGTGAAAGTTTGGGAATTGTGTCTTATGATACTTATGGTGTTTGTCATTATGGGATTATGAGTCACTTAACCTAAATATATCCTACCTTACCAAAGAGCCTACATTATAACTCGTTATAAGACCTTTTGATCTTAGTTCTTGAGCACATATTTGAGCAATGGAGAATTAGACGATTTGTGACTTATGGTAGATTCCATGTATTTTGAACTTTGAGAGCATACACATCCTCTTTGATACACTTGAGTGTTTGAGATTTCTTATATATACATCCATGTTGTGAGGATTCAAGTTTGAGAAGGCTTGTGCTTATAATGATTGTGATATGTGAGTTTAACGAAAGATGTTGTGATTTGATTCATTTGATTGAATTTTTGTTGCTCATTGCTCGAGGCTTATTGCTTTTGTCATTCGACTCTTTGCCTATCGCTGGTCGCCTCTCGTGTTCTAATTTGTTTGAGGACAAACAAAAGGGTAAGTTGGGTGAGTTGATAAGCATTTTTACATGATTTATAAGTGCTATATTCGCTTTGTTTCTAAGTGATAAGTGATCTTTGAGTTGTCTTTAATATATTTATGTTTACCTTGGAAGATATTATGCCGTATGTATTTCATGTCATTTTAGCATAGGTTTTAATGTAAAAGGTGGATCACGATAAAGAGGAATCAATAGCCCGTCGCGAGCTCATGCGAAGAACTGTTTGAAAACGACGTTGAAAATGACATAATGGATTTGATAAGGATGGATTTGAAAAGTTGACTATGTTAAAGAGCATCTCGATAGGAGTTCGTAGGCGCAAACGGATCGCAATCCGGAGTCCGGACGAGAGAACGAGCTAAACGGCAAGTCGCGCACGCAGGGAATTGCGCCTGCGAGCCGTGCTCGCGACCTTTGGTTGCAAGGCTTGCTCGCGAAGAAACATTGTTTGAAGCACATTTGAACGCCTCACGACCCACCTTCGGATTCCTATTGCGCACAAAGGTAGAGAGGAAGCATATATGCATTTACAAATTGATTTGGCTTGCTTTCATGAGTGTATCTCGCAAGCAAAGCTCGCAAGATGATTAGAGAGGCGAGATGCTTTGATGCTTATAACATACCTTCGCGACCTTTGGTCGCGATAAGCCGCGAGGCGTAGTTCTAGTCCGTGATAGATTTCTATGTCGAGTCCGATTCAAGAGAGGAACGAGAGATTTAAGGAGAAAGGAGAGCTCGCAATTCATTATAAAAGGGAGAGAGGCGCTTGTTTTCACACCATTCCATAGCGTAATACAAATTCTTTTTATATTCTTTGCAAGTTCTATTCCGGTTTTCTTAGCTTAGTTTATTTTAGAGTTCAATTTTATTTACGGATCGAAGTCGCTACATTGTTCTTCGTGGATTCCTACGGTTTTATTTATTTAATTAGGTTTATGTTATTCTTATTTATTTATTGTTTTGTTATTTTAATTATGCGTAGCTAAATTCGTATTGATCCCGGGGTTTGTATGTCCGACTAGATTCAGTATAATTTATCTCATATCTTGTTTGCCGTCCCATTCATGATTTATAATTCTTGGGTTTAATTCTCATGTGTTGGTATCTGGCCAATATTAATGCATGTTAGTTATGTGATTGATGTCCTGGCGGAATTAATTGCATAATCGATATCGGGAATTTATAATACAGTTTTTGCCTTGAGACCCGACGGAGATAGGTGAACTGTAGGAGGTTAAATCTTTGTGTGCTTTTGGTAATTAGCTTACTTCTCTTGAGACCCGACGGAGATAGAGTTTAGGCTAACCTACTACTATAGGCTGTCCTGGCGGAAACTATAGTTATATTAGTGATCCTTCATCTGAATGTGGATTAAATTGGTAAACAGATTAATAGGTTAATTGTGTGAATTTGGTTAGGTTAAGTACATCCCTAGGATCAGTCTTTTATATCCGAGTTTTATTCCTATCTTTATTTTCGAGTCTAGTTTTATTATATTCTCTCGATATTTTGTTGCACGGATAATAATAAAGATTACGTGGTTAATTACTTGTTGTGTTCTCGAGTCGCGATCCCCGTGGATACGATATATATACTTGCTTTTACTATCATTTATTTGGTAGGAATTTAGCGATCAAGAATGCCCATGCGCTGTTGGGCGGGAAAGAAGAGAGGAAAGACGAAGTCGAACTCCACCTCGGAGAGACGACAGACGCCGCTATCGATCTCCCACTCCTCCGGAGAGAGATGGCAACGAGCTCCCCGGATTCGATCGGCACGGCGGATTATCTCCTTTCTCGAGGAGATTCGGATACACCCCCCGCCACGGCGATACTGCGTGCTCCAAATATCGCGCACACGATGGCCTGGAGATCCTTCCGACTTCCTATTTGCCTATACCACTAACATGGCAAACCAAGGATGGAAGATTTCCACATGTGTAAGGTCTTCCCGAGGTCTCGATCTCCAACGCCCGACGTTGGTTCACCTCGCTCGCCGTAACAACATCCATTGCTTCAAAGACCTCATGGATCGATTCAAATGGCGCTTACCAAATGATGCCGCCTCAACAACCTTCATCCGACCGCTACCATCCGCGAAGGACGGAACGGACGAGACGATGTCGAATTTCGTCTCAAGATTCATCATGGAGTCCCTTAAAATAGATGAGAGTAACGATCTCTACATCATCAACGCATTCAAGAACGGGATCCGACCCGGTGCTCTGAATAAAGAGATCACCCGTGAACAGCCGAAGACGGCTAGTCGCCTGGACCTTGGTTGACAACCGTCAAATGGGACGAGTCGGACCGGAAGAAGAGAGAGATCTGGGATGAGCAGCGGACTGAAAGAAGGAAGCCAGAGGATCGAGGCCGAGGTGCTGAACGCCGAAGTGCGTTCGAGAGAATCAAAAGCCCGGTGAGAATCGAGGTGGGACCTCGCCAAACCTCAGCAATAGCGAGCGCCTCTACTCAAATCCAGAGTGAAATATTTGAGCTTCACACCGAGCTCTTTCCAAACCCTTCCTATGAAAGGAGGATCCAAAAAAGTCATCAGAAAGTATTGTGACTACCACCGGGTACGGTCACGATCGTAAGATGCAGGATCTTGAGCTCACAGATTGACGAGCTCGTCGAAGAAGGCGAAGAAGTACATCGGCCGACCGGGCGGGTAATAAAAAGCAGAGGGAAAATGGAGGTGGTAACAATGCGGACCGACCTCAACGGTAGCTGACACGAAGATGATGAGGACGAAGGTCCCAATGCAATGGAGCAGTCTATGCTATAACCGACTACCGTTGATACGACGAGGTCGTCACTTAGAAATGAGGCTCTGAGGCCGACCCAGGAGCCGAAAAACAGCGACTCGGGATGGAGAGAATATCGTGTTCTCCAAAGATGACCCAAGACCAAGATTATGCCCCACCGTGACGCCATTACTATATGGCCGTGGTGGGCAACAAGAACATACATCGGGTCTACATTGACATCGAGCCTCCGTTAGCATCATATTCCGAGAGCTGGATAAACTTGATGTTGAGGAATTATACATCCGCACCTTCCGAGCTATGAGCTTTACTCAGAGGCGGTTCAACCAGGGTGTTATTACCTTCCTGCCACCGTAGGACGTGCTCCTGTGTCGATCACCAAGGCCATTCAATTTTTCTTGGTTCGAGCTCCCTCCATACAACATTATCCGGGAAGAGATTGGTCAGACGCAACTGGGCCGTCCGCTCGTGTACCACCTCACCATTAAGATACCCATCCGGTGGGAGTGTTAAGCATTCGGGGTGATCAAACGCGCCTAAAGAATGCCTACGAGTCTCAACCCAAGATGCGGCCTTACCTCGTGCCTAGAATTACGTAACCTCGAGTTGCCACCTCGGGATGACTCGACCGAGAATCTTCAACTATATACGACGGCGACCTTTCCAAAGTTGTCAAGGTCGGCACCTGTGGTTCAGCTAATATTCGTCAACAGGTCATGCAGCTTCTAAGGGAATACAGGGATGTATTTGCATGGTCCCCACTTGACATGACCGGGGTCTCGCCCGAGCTCATAACTCATCGTCTCAACATCGACCCGGCCACTAAACCAGTTCGGCAGAAGAAGAGAAGTTTTGCCGCGGAGCGCAGCCAGGTCATAAGGGACGAGGTAACCCAACTCCAGGAGGCTAAAATCCTGTACGAGGTCAAATACCCAACCTGGATGGCTAATCCGCTTGTGGTCGAAGCCGAGAGAGGATGGCGATGTGTGTCGACTATACCAACCTCAATAAACATCGCCCAGGATCATACTACCCTCCCGACATCGACAAGAAGGTGGAGGCATTGGTGGGACATGAGATCTTGGTTTCTGGATTTATACAAGGAACCACCAAGTCCCGATGAGCCCGGAGGACGCCCAAAACAGCGTTCATCATCGACTTGGTGTCTTTGCCACTGGAAGATGCCTTCGGTGCGAAAACGCCTGAGCTACCTACCAAAGGATGGTGGACGCGATCTTCAAAGATCACATAGGGAAATCGTTGAAGTCTCGTCGACGATATAGTAGTCAAAAGCAAAAAGTCGAGAAGCTGCGCCGACCTCGAAACTATCCTCCACCTCCTCGGGTCGGCCAACCTCAAGCTTAATCCCTGTAAGTGCACATTCGTGGTGAAGACGGGTAAATTCACGGGATCTTTGGGTTTCTCGAAGGCCTAAAGGCCAATCCTACCAAGGTGAAGACAAGGTGCTCGACATGCGGTGCGAGAACCATCCGTGAGATACACAACTCACCGGATGCTGGCCGCCTCAACAGATTCCTATCTCGAGCTGTAGAAGCGACTTCCCTCTTCAAGATCACGAGGAGGCTCCAGATTTCACTGGCGCAGAAGAACACCAGTCGCCACACGGTGAAGGAATATCTCGCCGACCGCCAACCCTATCCGCCCAAGCGGTGAAACCTATCGTTGTCAGCGCCTCAAACGAGGCAATCGGTCTTGTATCATGCGAGATGAGATGGGACGGAAACTCCCATCTACTTCATCGGTAGGGCTCTCAAAGGACCAAGACAAGGTACACCAACCTCGAGAAGGTAGCTCGCCCACGGTGAACACAGCGACGCCCGACCCTACTTTCAAGCCATTCCGCCTGTGTACTAACGGACTTACCTTTAAGACAAGTCTTGTCAAAGCGAGTCATCTGGACGTATAACAAGTGGCACTGGAGCTCGGCGAGCACGACATCTCGTATTCCCCGTGCCGCCATAAAAGGGCAAGCTCACGATTTCCTAGCGGAGGCCAAATTCACCGAGGTCGGCTCGACCACCGAGGTCACTCCTCAGCCTCCAGCCGGAGGAACTCGTCCTTGCATCGCCCGATGGTTCTTTGGTAGATGACGTGGGCGAGCTTCATGCAAGACGGGTAGCGGAGCGGCATCCTCCTCCTCCGCCCGAGATAAGCGAAGTGACGTCGCCCTCGGTTTACCTTCCCACCACCAACAACGGTGAGTACGGCATCGATCTCGGGACTCCGCCGCCAGGAATTGAAAGTGGACAAAGTCCGGATATTCGGAGATTCCTGTGTCGTGTTAAACCGGGTCCTAGGCACATACGAGGCCAAGGAGGATCGAATGAAGCAATACCTTGAGAAAGCAAAGGAGATCTTGACCTCATTCAGTGCTTCAAGATTCACCAAATCCCGAGGGAAAACAGCGGTGGCGTCCTTAGTAAGTTGGCCGTCATCGGCAAATCGCGAGTGGAGGAAGTTCATTCGAAGCATCGAGGCGCCCACGTCGGCGTTATCACAGTTGAGCGGCGGATGACGCCCGACAGCTACACGGAAGTTGGCACACTACCTCGGGACGGCTTGAGGCCAAAAGATGATGGTGAAATCGAAGTATCTCATATATGAGGCGCTTCACCTAAGTCTTATCTTCAACCCTCCCGGTGCCTTGGCAGAAAAAGCGACTACGTGCTTAATGAGATTCAGAGGATCTTGCGGAAGCCGCATCGGGTCACGGGCTCTTTCAAAGAAGACGCCGAGGTCGGGATATTATCGCCCACCCTTATTCAAGATTCGCCGAGCTCGGTCAAAAGTGTCCGGCGCCTTCACCCACGGTCAGCTATCGAGCATCGATCCGGCGCAACTGCAGAGTCCGTGGCCTTTCATGCGGTGGGATCGACATCGTTGGTCTTCGACCGAAAGCACCGTGTCTTCGATATTTAGTCGTAGCCATAGACTACTTCACAAAATGGGTCGAAGCTGAGCCACTTTCGAGCCTCACGAGCAAAAGGATTCAGACATTCGTGTGGAAAAACATAGTCTCGTCGCCCGCATACCGCGCGTTCGATCTCGGACAACGGCACCGGTTCGTGGACAAAATTTTAAGAAATGGTGTGAAGAGCTCCGGATCGAACAACGTTTCACTTGATCGCACACCCGCAGGCAAATGGTTGACCAAAGTGACGAACCGCACGATCGCATAAGGATTAAAGAAGAGGCTAGGCCGAGCTAAAAGCGATGGTGAAAACCTCCCCAAGTCCTCGGTCCTGAGCGACACCTCGGACTTGCGGAGAAACCCTTTTCACTGGGTCTATGGGGCGAGGCGTCATACCGGTGAAATCGCGCACCAAGCCCACGACTCTTCACTTTGACGGGATGGGAGCGAGGGCGACTGCGGGCCAACCTTGATGCTCTCAAGAAGCGCGAACTCGCTTCATAAGCGAAGCTAAGTCAAGGGGCCGGTCATACGGTATTACAATAAAGGGTCAAAGCCTCCGACCGCAAGTAGGCGACCTCGTCACGAAATAATGAAGCCACAGAGCCGAGCGTCTTAACAAGTTGGATCCGACATGGGAAGGCCCATACCGTTCACGAGGACCTCGGCGAGGGGCTACAAGCTATCTCACCTATCCGTGCGCTTATCCCTAACACGGCATATCACTCATTTAAGGAGGTACTTTACATAGCGATTTGGATCAACGTCATGTTAGTCTCCTTATTGCTTTGCGAAGTGCGATGTTATATACTTGTTGAATAAAACATTTATTTTTCTAATGATTATTTCACTTACGCCTCATTTTATTCATATGCGAACATCTATTTGGATATACCACATTTAAACCTTCACGAGGGACACCTCACGAAGATGAAAAACCCACTAAGTAGGTACTCACTAAGCGCGCGCGCTCGTAGATTACTCATTGAATTGAGCGTCTCGGCAACGCATATAGACTACTCATTAAATTGAGCGTCTACATGCACGCATACGATTACTCATTAAGTTGAAATATCTACATGCAAAAGACATCCGGATCGGATCTCATCAAATTATGCCCCTTTATTTGGGAAGATATACACACAGATACGCCTAAAAATATTTACGACCAAAACGAAGTCTAAGCTATGTTTGTACCTCTCGAGGGGAAAATGTACACTTGAGCGAGTCCAAATACATTTACGACTACATACAAAGTCTAAGCTATATACAAACTCATTCGGACTTCCTAGCCCCCCTCGCCAGTCTCATCAAGCTACACCGATCTGACAAATCTCCGGTCGGCGATGAACTCCTGGAATGAACTCGGTGCCTTGACCCGGTCAGTGAGACCCGGCGTCGCGGCCTACTCGAAGCATGGCACGGGCAGGGACACCCGACTGAAGGGGACTCAGGAAACACTCGGTGCGGCCTCGGTGTCACCCCGACACGGAAAGAATGGTCTCCCACCCCAGGCTTGCCTTGGGCACCAGTGCGACCACGACCCCGACCGCTCTCATTCCTCGCAAACACGGAGCACGGGCCGGGGTCCTCGCTCTTTGAAAGTGGGCGGGCTAAACAATCTGAGCACCTCGGCATGATCAAGATAGCCGCCTCCCACCTCGGGCGCTCTAACGCTTGGACCACCTACAGGCTCGTTGCGGGGCGGGGGCAAGCGTCGTTTGAGCACAAGTTCGTACTTCTGGGCATATTCCACGATGGAGTCGAGGCAGTCTTTAAAGCTCTTGCTATTAGGCCCTCCTCGTCCTCAAGACCATGCCCCGGCGAGCAAGCTCTGACTCGATCATCGGCCCGATATGGTGACCCACCGATTGGCGGATCACCTCTCATATTGATATGCTCTCCGAGATCCGAGCCACACCGAAGTAAATCGTCGGCTCCGTGCTTCTTCGCATTGTATCGGTGCCCTCGAATCACGTCGGCAGATAATCACGCCCGGGCCCAAGTCGGCGATCCTTAGCTTAAGAGCCTCGTTTTCAGCCAGAAGACGAGATAATCTTGAGGATCATCGCCTCCGTGGACGTAGATCTGATTCTTGATCGAACCACGTAAAAACTCCTGTGTTCTTTACTGCTTTTTTCAAATCTTGCATACTAACGTACGCGGATTTATCACCACACACAGAGAGAAAGAGGGGCACTAGATCTTCATTTCATGATCTTTACATTTTAAGAGGCTTATTTGAATCTTATTCTACTATTTTTCTTCTTCTTCATAGCCATGGTTATGAACGACAATAGGAAAATAAAAAAAAAAGAGAGAGTGAAAGTGAGCGTGAGAGAGGGTGAAGCGAGAGGGACAAATGACGTGGGGCATAACTATGTGCGATTGATGATATCACTCAGCGAGACGACAACGAAAAGACCGAAAGTGGCAACGACCATGACTGTTTTATGTTGTTGCAATTTGAATTGGGGAAGAAATGGTTGGGGAAGAAGATGAATAATCGTGGCTACGATGGATGTCTCGGTTTTATTTTATTTTATTGTAATGACGTAATAGAGAGAAATGACGTCATTCATTTAGGTGGATGAAAAATATCACCTCAAATAAGATATTATCTTACTCACCATTTCGATATCGAAATATTAATTCGAACTATAAGTTAATGTATTATCAAAGTTCAGGATATTTGATTTTTTTTTGAAAATTAAGACCATAAACTAAAAATCGCTCAAAGTTGAAGCATAAACTATAATCAACCATATACTAATTCAGAAAATCCAAACCAAATTCATACAGATTTTTGCTTTTTTCCTCTGCTAATTTTGTATCTTGCTCGGACCTAGCATAAGATGAACATAT
This sequence comes from Salvia rosmarinus, assembly GCA_036937905.1. Classification (NCBI taxonomy): domain Eukaryota; kingdom Viridiplantae; phylum Streptophyta; class Magnoliopsida; order Lamiales; family Lamiaceae; genus Salvia; species Salvia rosmarinus. The sequence goes on along the minus strand of CM072818.1, from coordinate 63,500,491 downwards.
TATCGAACACCTTGTAAACTAATAATCACTCTTGTCTTTCTTTAAACTCTCCGAAAAACTCCCATCAGTATTGTTCAGTTTTCTGGCATCTTTTTTTGCCCTTTACCCGAAACCCCTTTTCCCATTTCGCTCAGTGTGTGGAAAAGGGAGCATCTTTCTGTGCTTTTATCGCTTTTTGCTATTTTATCGCAAATTTTTCCAGATTTAATTCGTCTTGTGTGTGCGTGTGTGTTGTGTTTTCCTGATCGAATGGTGTTTATGTTGTGATATATTTATTGGGTTTAAATTATTGCGTGTACATGAATTGCTGCAGTGAAAAGATTAAGTTAAATTTAAATTGAATGGGTGACCTTCCGGTTGGCGGCGGAGCGGCGGATATGAAGCCTATGACTTCACATTCAACGCCATTCGCTGAGCCGAACCGGTTAGAGATTGGGGCAGGAAATTGGGCGGCGGCTGAAAGAGCGGCTCGTGAGATAATCTGGAAGGTACAACCAACTCCTGTATCGGAGGAGAGGAGAAAAGAGGTTGTTGATTATATTCAAAGATTAATCAGGGACTGTGTTGGTGCTGAGGTGAAAATTCTAAGTTTTTTATGCGACTTTTTTGACAGATTTTTACTTGATACATTTGTTGTTTGTATACATTTTTTGCCTATGTTTTGTCACTGGTTTGAAAAATCTTGCTCTTAGAGATGGTAGATAGTGGCACTCTATATGATATGTTATTGACTTTTGGTGATTGCCGGATGAGAAACCTTGCATTTAGAATGGTAGATAACTGCTCTCTATAAGCTATTTTATCGACTTATGGTGATTGCCTGATGGAATCTTGCATTTGATGATGGCAGATAGCGGCACTCTAAATGATATGTTATGAACTCACGGTGTTTGTGTGATACTTAGCGTGGTAAAGTTCTCTGTGGTGTTTTCACCAAGCATTTGGCGATGTTATAATTTGGTTTACATGCATGGATATAATTTCATTTGTATACGAGGATAGCTTTTATGGTAAATTTAGGTGCGGTTATTTCTTAAATAATGCTGAACGATGTATATATGGAAGAAAGTTGGCGTTATGAGATAAAAAGTTGTTTTCTTCACACGTGGAAATGATGCGGGTAATTGGGGGTGTTTGATATCTAGAAAGTAGTTCTTTGTCTATTATACTACATATTCAGAAAGATATATGATATATCAAATTTTTCGACGCGTCTTTCATTTGGATATGAGAGACTTGTTGATTTTTAGAGATAATTGGTAAAAGATGTAATTAATACGAGGTGATAGATTATTCTGTTATTTAGTTGCTATTAAGGCTATTCTAAATTCGCATTACTTTGTCGTTATTTGCATTTATCGATAAAGCTATTGCCTTCTATGAACTTATATGATAATACGTAAACTATATGAATATTCAAAAATCTATAGTCTGCCCTTTCTCAATATATTGCCCTGTGTTGGAATTTCTGTTCATTAATAATAACAATAATAATAAATAAAACTAACAATATTTTTTTTTTGAGTTGAATAAAACTAACCATTGAATAACTTTCCAAATAAAATTTGTTCCATTTAAAATATCTAATATTCATAACCTTATGGAGTTGTGGGGACTCTCACACACCTGCCTCTTCCTTTGTGTCAATAACTAATGCTGCTCATTGCTATTTAACTTCCCTAAATGGTAGGAACAGGAAGTTTGATGTTGTCTTCACCAATTATGTTCTATCAAATAAGATGAAGATTATTTCTCATGTTTACTTCCATTTTCTTAAAAGGTATTCCTCAGGATTTATTTTGACAAGACATAAGAGAGTTTTTTGGTAAGAAAGCATGTAGAAAAGTTCCCCCATGCAAATATTTTCAAAATCATGATCCACCTATTTTCCCTCTTTCTCCTTCACTCAAGCATGCACCATTGCCTCATTTTACGTCTGTCTCAAATAATTTATAATGAGCCTAAGGTATAGAATATTTGTAGAAAGTGAAATGAGATCATTGAAAGAAATTCCACCAAGTATTTTCTATGCTGATGTTTTGCTGCACTGGACTAGCATACCATCTCTCTGTGGCTTCTGCTTGCTTATACTTGCAAGAAGTCGCTGATGCTTGTAACCTTTTGGGTTCAGACACTTAGGGCTAGGTAATATTTCTTTTTCGCCCAAACCTTACATTTCTATTTGTTGGATCAAAGTTTCGACTTTTTGCAGGTCTTCCCATATGGATCTGTGCCACTGAAAACTTATCTGCCGGATGGAGACATTGATTTAACCACCTTTGGTGGTGCAAATGTTGAAGATACTTTGGCTGATGAAATGAAATCTGTATTAGAAGAAGAAGAGCGAAATACAGCCGCTGAGTTTGTTGTAAAGGATGTCCAACTCATCCGCGCTGAGGTATGCATGCTTATTTCTTATGAGTAAAGATGCTTATCTGACATGCTTGGTTTTGAATGAGTGTTGCTTAGATAATTAAAATTGTCTATTTCAGAATTAAGGAGATTTTTGTTGCATCATCTTGTTCTATGGAATGCATGAATAGTAGGTTAATGAAGTCCGATACAATAACTTAATGATTTTAGATGCATTTGCTAAGAGAAGAACGATCAAATAAGAAATGGATACTTTGGTCTTTGCATATGCACACTGCAATGATCAACAATTAGTATTATTTTATGGGCGATTTGAAGGGAGACTGATAGATGCTTCAGAAAAGTCATTGAACTGGTTCAACCTCTAAAATCCAGTTGTTCTATCATTTTGAGGGAGATGGTCCAGTGATAAACCTCTGACACTTGATGTGTAGTCTCTTTATTCTTTCAAAATCATAAAAATACTTGAGCCTTACATTTAGGTTCTTGCATTGATAATGACATCATTCTTATAAAGGTTGGATATTAATTCAAAGGTGCCTGTATAAATCACTTGAAATTTGTGAAACCTGGCTTGCTGAAACAACATTTTTATGTGGCAGGTTAAGCTTGTGAAATGTATTGTTCAGGATATTGTTGTTGATGTATCATTTAATCAAATTGGGGGCCTTTGTACTTTATGCTTCCTCGAGCAGGTAATTTATGTTTTAAGTACTCAACTGTTTAGAGATTTATTTTATTCCTTGATCATAATTCTTGATAACTGCCTCATAGTATCTTGACGCAACAGTTATGATGCATTTCTTTCCTTTTCAGGTTGATCGCCTGATCAGCAGAGACCATCTGTTCAAACGCAGTATCATCTTGATCAAGGCGTGGTGCTACTACGAAAGTCGTATTCTTGGTGCTCATCATGGGTTGATTTCTACCTATGCCTTGGAGACACTCGTGCTGTACATTTTCCATCTATATCACTCAGCATTAGACGGACCTTTAGCCGTGAGTCCTCCCGACTACAATTCATTTCTTCATATTTCCTTGACAAAATGAACGTTGCAGTCCATATGTTTTGCCTTAGGTTCTATACAAGTTTCTGGACTATTTCAGCAAATTTGATTGGGATACCTACTGTGTTAGCTTAAATGGCTTAGTCCGCCTTTCTTCACTGCCAGCTTTTGTTGGTGAGCATCTTTTTATTGGTAGGAATCACATAGTTTCATAATTGAGAAGCTACGTTTGAAATTTAACTGATCATTCTGTTCTCTGTTTTACAGTTGAGATCCCAGAAGATAGTGACAAAGATCTACTGCTGAGCAATGATTTCTTGAATAATTGTGTCAGCATGTTTTCCGTTCCTTCTAGAGGTAGTGAAAAAACACCGCGCATATTTCCAAGGAAGCATCTTAACATTGTTGATCCGCTGAAAGAGATCAATAATCTTGGACGTAGTGTGAGCAAAGGTATGAACCGTTTATTACTGCACTTGGATAGAAAGATGCCCTTTTTGTTTGTCAAGAATATGCAACTGCATACTGTTTTTAATGTATAAACATCGACTGCATTGGCTTCTCTTATAAAAATATTATGTCTTCTTGTAAAGGGAACTTCTACCGCATACGAAGTGCCTTTTCTTATGGGGCTAGAAAACTTGCACGGATACTACTTCAGCCTCAAGATTCTATTGCCAACGAGCTGCAACAATTCTTCGCAAACACCATGGCAAGGCATGGAGGTGGACAGAGGCCTGATGTTCAAGATTTCGACAAATTGCTAATAAGCAACAGATCCGTATCCGTTGTTCCCTTTCCAGACGCTGGGTTTTGTAGAACTGATAATTTTGATGAATATATGGATGAGTATGCCGTATCAACTGCAGATTGTCAGTCTAGTTCGGGTAAACTCTCCGAAGATTTACCTCAGGGGATTGAAAGAACATTAGACACAGAAAATAGAGAGCAGGATAGCAGCTCGTTAAATCAATCGGGGGTGTTACTTGAAAGGGACCATCCTCTAATTGCCACCGATTTGGGTTCTCAAACTCCAAGTCCAGAAGAGAGTGTCAATGGAAGCGAAGATTCAGATAAGTTTGCTAAGTGTGAAAAGAATGCTTCTTTGTCAGCCTTGTCAGGAACTGAGGAAGGAGGAGTTTCTATCTTTGGGAGTCATGAAGAAAACGTGTTAGTTGACAAAGGCGAGACAGTGCTTTCAACTGAACTTAGTGATGCATTTCGTGATCAAAAGTCGTCCTCTATGTCAGGGGATTCAAATCATGTGGATACGGACCAGTGCCGCGCAAGTATGAGCGGATTGGCCGAATCTTTAAATTCAACAGATCTTACGGGGGATTATGATTGTTACGTTCGACATTTGCTGTATGGTCGGTGGTGCTACGAGTACAGCTTAGGTATGCATCCTATGCCCGCGCCTCCGTTGCCAAGCCCTCCCTACCCATGGGAAGGTGTCCTCCCAGTGTTGCATTATAAGCAGAACACTTTCGCCCATCATCATAATGGCTTTCATCCTAGTCCAGCAATCTACAGCATGCCACCTGTACTTTTGCCAGCTGTTCCGTTTGCATGGGAGGACGTGCCAAAACACCGTGGAACGGGAACATATTTGCCAAATACGGTAGGCCAGTTAGGCTGATTTGACATGTGAATTTCCTGATGTTCTTTGCATAATAATCGCCCTTTTGCCTTGTTATTTTTGCAGAATATGTCGCCTCATGGAAATAGATCTCCGGCTATGAAAGGAAGAAATCAGGCACCATCAAGATCCACACGACATCACAGTGGGCAAAATATGACCTTTCATGATCCAAATGTGCTCGGCAGAAGCAGCCATGAACAACCACAGCCCATTGACAAAAGTGTGGCTGCTAATGCTAGCTCGTCTGACAGCTACCCTATGTTTCCTCTTCATCAAAACGGGCACCCTATTGCAAATGGGTCATTCATCCATCGGGAGGGCATTGAAGTTGAGTTGGTTGGACATCCACCTGTGTCAGAAAACAGCCGGCCACAAAGAACAGTGTCTTCATCACCTAGAACTCCATCAGGGGCGAACAAGGCGCAAACTGCACTAAACAGAGAGCAGGATAGGTAATTAAAATCCACTCTCAAATCACCTTTGGTCGATAATGATGTTTGAGTGATTTCTGGTGCTGTGTACTTGTAGAATCGCGTTGAGGTCTTCATACCATCTCAAAGATGAAGGCGATTTCCCTCCGTTGTCCACCTGATGACGGTAACAAAATCTCTGTTGTTTGTTCTCTCGTAAGTGCGAGCAAACTCGTCGATTTTCTTCCAAACCAGTATGCCCGAGGCTTGCGCCTCTGTGGCGTTGTCTTGCGACAGATACCCAAAAGTGTTGTGTTTTCGGCCTTGTGAAACTGTTGTAACTTTAAAGGTGTTGTGTTTCATCTAGTGCCTGCATAGTGTGGCAACTTATTTTGACCCTGGTTTGGCAATATAGGTTCAGTGTAAGGCTTTTGGATAGAACAGTTTAATTCTTGATCCTCATCCTTTTCTTTTTTTAAACATCATATTTTGTGTAGTTAGTCATCGCCATTGTTGTCGAAGATGTCAAATGTTGCTGAAGAGGATGAATATTCTCTTTCCTGAAATTATAGAAATTGTCATTGTTGTGTTCTCTCTCTCTCTCTCTCTCATTTCATCGGTTAAGTGTTGTTTCTAGGCTTCTAGCGTAGCACAACAGATGGATTCTGTCGAAAATTTTGAGAATGCTGTAATTGCAATAATTTGGAAGGATTTCATCGGTTACAAAATTGAACAAATATTGTTTTATTTACTATAATCAACTCTTAAAGATTAAAAGCCGCGTACGTATGTGTGGTTACCCCTAGTTTGAAAAGCATGGAGCAGTCTGTATTGTGACGCTATTTGTTTATAATCTCATGAATACTTTAATGGGGGCATCAGTTTATTAGTAAATTCAGGAAGTCGACACCTAGATCTCTTTAGGTTTTAAAGTCAAACACGGTGTCATTTTCGAATTATTATTTTAAGTAATTTCAATATAAATTAGTGTGTATTATTACGAGTTGGCCTGTTTGAGGGATTAGCCGTCTTTGTCATCGTGACATAAAACAATTTGCCATATTTAGTTTTCATGACATTGCATCATTGCTATAATCTTGTCTTCTGTATTTATATTTTAAAACTTTGAATAGTGCTAAACTATTTTTTGTAAAGAAAATCTATTAGAGTTGGTGACTCTAAATATTTATTAATTTTGCCTTCTAGGTTTAATCTCTCTTAATCATACTGGATATTGTTTTGTAGCTAATGAAATTTTCAAGATTAATAGAGAGTTGATTTATAGATGTGGACTAAGTTTAAAAGATTAATTAAATGATGAAGTTGTTAACCTTGTCAATCAAAGAAAATCAGTTGGGAAGTTGATTTTTAGTAGCAAGCAATGCCACAATCTGAAGTTGGGTGAGAAGATCTCGACGTGTTGAAGATATTTGGTGATCAAGGCTTGCAAACCTCTATTAATAGAGAGAGGATGTACAACTTCCTTAATCCATTCTTCACAGAGCAAAGCCTACCGAGCTAGTTTGTTCAACAATGCTTTCAACATTCAGTCCAAAGCGAGATGCTCTAGAGTCTCATAGAGTAAGATAGTCTAAGTTTCGAGTATGGTGGGAATCGGTTCGGGGTTTTGGTTAATCAAAATCAAAATGCATCAGATAATCATATCGAAAATCGACCAATTATTAACCAGTTAACCGATCGCTTATACCGGTCGGTTAGTCGATTACCCGATTTTAATAAAAAGTTATTCTAAATTATGCGCCAAAGTAGAATCAAACACATGACCTCCTCGGCAAACAGAACCCTAAGGTGTCTGCCTCAACCAACTAAGCTACGATAGTAAAAAAAAAATGCTAAATCCTACTATAAAGAAGAATAAAAAATACGACCTCTGTGTTGGCGGACATGTTAGGCATCTGCCCAAACCAACTAAGCTTTAATAATTAATTGTAATATATTTAATTTATTTATTCTTTTATTATTCAATTATCGCTAGATAATCGATCATTTCGTCAAGTTTATTCCGATTATCGAACCGAAACCAATTCAAGCGGTTAGTCGGTTACCAATAACCAATTTTTTGGTTTGATTAGTGTAACGACCCGGCTTCTGGATTGACGGCTGACCCCACAGACCAACACGAGTCTTTTCAGATTTCAGTGTGCTTTGTCCTCACTCACACACTCCCTGAGAAAACTTCCCAGGGGGTCACCCATCCCACAATTGCTCCAAGCCAAACACGCTTAACTTTAGAATTTTTATGAGATGGACTTCCGAAAAGAAGATGCATCTTGTTGGTATGAGTAGCACATATCAAATCATTTAACCTCTCCTCGAATATGCAGTCCCATACCTACATATTTTTGAAATCCCTCTCATTCCGGTGCGTTTCGGTTCATTCATGTACCCCTCCGCTTTGAAGCCTTAATCGAGCCGCTCCTTGTCAATGCATCTGCACCGACAATCACTCCGTACTTCTGCCCCGGGAGTCACATGCCCATCAGCTTCCGCTTGGTTCGTCCCCGAACCACACCGTACTGGAAGAGGTTCGGCTCTGATACCATCTGTAATGACCCGGCTTCTGGATTGACGACTGACCCCACAGACCAACACGAGTCTTTTCAGTGTGCTTTGTCCTCACTCACACACTCCCTGAGAAAACTTCACAGGGGGTCACCCATCCCACAATTGCTCCAAGCCAAGCACGCTTAACTTTAGAGTTTTTATGAGATAGACTTCCGAAAAGAAGATGCATCTTGTTGGTATGAGTAACACATATCAAATCATTTAAGCTCTCCTCGAATATGCAGTCCCATACCTACATATTCTCGAAATCCCTCTCATTCCGGTGCGTTTCGGTTCATTCATGTACCCCTCCGCTTTGAAGCCTTAATCGGAGCCGCTCCTTGTCCATGCCTCTGCACCGGCGATCACTCCATACTTCTGCCCCTTGCGTCACAATTAGGTAATTAACCGATTACCGAATGTCCACCCCTAGTTTCTATAGTTTGATAGGTTAAAGAATTGTTATAGCATTTTATAAGTCTTTTTTACTCAATACTAGTTTGTTTGACCCAGGGCAACTGTTTTTTAATATGTTTAGAGGGAATTTTTATTCCTATTGTATTGTTTTGATAATAGTAAGGATAGATTCTTACTCTATCTTTATTTGTTCATGTATTCATGAGTTATAGTGGATTCAGTCTACAAGTTAATTAATAAATTATAGATAAAAATTACTCTATTGTGTGCATTTTATTTTTCACTTCAATTTATAATTGTCTTGATTATTGTTAAAACATTGTTCTTTAACAATTTATTCAGCCTACTCTAATTTGCTAGGAAGCAAAACTTACAAACATTTAATAGTGTTACTATATATGCACTTTGGTTCTTACAATAATGATGGTACTCGAAATTTAGAAATTTTTTGTATCTAAAAATAAAAAAATTAACACAGACATATACTTAGAGATTTTCTCCGTAAATAAAAATGAGACAAACTATCATCAGTGACTTCGTGCTAGAAATTTGAAAGATTCAAGAATGATATTTCCATTAAAAATCTTATCACGAACTATATATCCTTTATAAATGTTTTCATAATTATTGTAGATATTTTAAATAATCACTAATAAAGACATTATGCGTAATAATACCTTTTTCTTTTCCGACTATATATGCATACAGAGTAGTCCATCAATATACATTAGTGCAGCCCCCTCAATTATTGAGAATTAAAAAACAAATTATAATTAAAAAAAAAACATGAGCCAAATTATCAACGTGGCGCACACCAGTTGAAAACTGTTAATGTATGATTATTAATCTGACTCTGTCGCACAAGTCAGCTAGTAGCCTTAATTATTTCCTATTTAATATAATAAAATAAAATAAATAATAAGATTGAATAAACCCTAGGCAAATTATAAACTCACTGCATTAATATTTATTCCTTCACAATATAATTTAGAGCTATATCCCATCAACTTTTGTGCCTGCTTTTCCATTGCAACACACAGTCGTCTTCTCCTAAAAGACCACCTACTCTCTCTCTCTTGAAAATCTACTAAGAGAATCCTGTATTGGATCCTTGTCTGAACCACAAATGGTGCTGCACAGCCGTCGCCACAGATTCTTCAAATTCAGAAGCCCCGTTTCTTCAAAACCCCAAATTTTCGATCATTTCCGCTTTTGAAAAGAAAAAAACGCACTGATTATATTCTCAATCTTCTTCCACCTTTAACAGTGTTGTTAGCTTTCGACTTGTCCCAAAAAGTCCTACTTCTTTTTTCCCCCTCAATATACGTTTCTTTTTCCTACATTAATAGGCTGTGGATTTCTTCTTCTTCTTCTTTTGTGGGAAGCAAATGAAGTGTCGGGATTACGATTTTTCACGTCAAGTTTTAGGAATGGGTTGGATTATGCTGAGAATCGACTACTCGCGCCTCTTCTGGCTTTTGTTCGGCGTTTTCTCCTACGAAAATCACGAAGGAAAACCTCGGATTTTGTAGCAACGTCTCTCCATCGTTTCTTAGTTAATTACTTGCTGCAGCTAGAATAATCATAAATCTGTTTGTGTGTGTTTTTTATCTATAATTTGCTGAAGCGTGCAAATATCAAGAATTAGTTTGAAAAAAGGGTGTTTTCCTAAATTTTATTTTATTTGGTCCTATTTATACTGGTGAATTATGTACAAAACTCGAGCTGCGGAGGCCATGGATGATGGAGGGAAGCTTTACGTGGAAATGGATCCATCTGGCAGATATGGCCGTGTAAGTTTCTTTTTTTTTTCACTTTGCAAATTAATCTTGTTTTTTTGCAGTATTTTCTGGCTGATATGTGACTCATATTTAGTTTTTTTTTACTGTCACATGCATGACAAATAATTTATTGTTTTGGATCTGATTTGTATTAATTGAATTAGAAGCCTTCCTTATAGATCTTCATCAATAACTCATCTCTCTCGAGAGCTCTCACACACAGAGACTGAATTATTTTCTATATATTTCTGAAGAAAGTTTTGGCCTGGGTGATAGTTGACAATAAACAATAGTACTCTTCAATCTTCATCACCATGACAAAAGAAGCTTAAAGTTACTAAAGTTGTTAGAATCTCTCTCTCTCTCTATATATATATATATATTATATTGTTAATATCATATTGCAGCAACTAGTCATGTGGTGGATGAACCCTTCCGTTTGTTGACTTTTATATGTTTATATATGATTAGGCTAGTGGCTAAATAAGAAAAAGTATATAAAATGTTCAGGCGTGACACCTTTACCTTCGTGGTTGGTAAGAACTACGTATATACGTATATATCGAAAGAAAGTGGTTATTGTAAAAACATATCTTATTGTATAAACTATGAATGAATGATTCATCTAAATTAATTATGAAAATGTCTGAATTTAACATGAAAGTGTCCGAAATAAAAAAATTAGAATTTCGCGTTTCATAGGATTCGAACTCAGGTGTACGAATTCATCTAGCAAATTGATGAATTCACCGTAGATCTTCACGATTAAATGACTAAAAATAGTTCATATCTTATATATTAAGATTGGTTTGTTTTTGTCCCAATTCCATTTTTACCTTAAAAACAAAGAACTAAATGAATTTGCTACGGAAGTTGATTAATATGTTGATAAAGTTATTGAATCTAAAAATTTGAAAATTTTCACCCGGGTTCGAATCCCATGAGGGGCGAAAATTCTATTTTTTTGGATTCAGTAACTTTTCCGACGGATTCATCAACTTTCACAATGAATTCATCATTTTTTGGTTCTCACGATAAAAATAATTTTTATGTTAACACTCCCATGTATATATAGGAATGAGATCAAATACAAACCAATCTTAAAGTACAAAATATGAATTCAGCTCTTGATTCATGAAGATCTACGATGAATTCATCACCTTACTTGATAGATTCAAACGCCTGAGTTCGAAGCCCATGAGAAGCAAATATTTATTTTTCTGAATTCAAACACTTACACGACGAATTCAGACGATTTCAGGAGTTTGTAGTTTATAGGTTAATAATGATTTTTACAATAACCACTACGAACTCCTGAAATCGTCTGAATAGCCATGAAAGCGTTTGAATTCATAAAATAAAAATTCACCTCTTATGGGATTCAAACCCAGACTTTTGAATCCATTAAGTAAAGTGATGAATTCACTAAAAACTTCACGAATCAACCCATCAAATAAGGTGGTGAATTCACCGTAGATCTTCAAGAATCAAGGACTGAAAATGGTTTTTTATTTTATACTTTAAGATTGATTTGTATTTGGTCTCATTCCATATATATATGTGTGTGCGTGTGTGTGTGTATGTATGTATAATCATTAAATATGCCAATCAAACAAAACAATACATTTATGTAAAATACACGATAGTTTGTTTCATCTGATCAACTGTGCAAGATATTAAACTGGTTTGTGAACATAAATTTGCTCTAGATTACGTAAAAGATAGATCGAATAAGAAAGAGCCTTATAGCCAAAATCACAGACCTTAAAGAGGTGAGTGGGACAAATATGTTTTAACATTAAGGGATCACATTTCTCTTCATCAATACATGTTATGTATGTCAACTAATTGTAACCGAACACGTGTGTAGTTGAAAGATGTTCTTGGCAAGGGGGCGATGAAGACGGTGTATAGAGCATTCGATGAGGTTTTGGGAATGGAAGTGGCATGGAATCAAGTTAAACTCGACAATATGCTCAATTCCCCTGAAGACCTACAAAGGCTCTACTCCGAGGTTCATTTGCTCAAAACTCTCAATCACCAATCCATCATCACGTTTCGTGCTTCCTGGATAGATGTCCATCGGAGAACCTTCAACTTCATCACCGAGATGTTCACATCGGGCACCCTAAGAGAGTACGTCTCTCCACTCAAATATTATAAAAAACCACTATAATTACAAATATATGATTGTATGTATATATAAACTCGAGTCTAAGGCCACAGAAATGTTGATGTTGCCTAAAATGTTATCTAGGTACGGGAGGAGGTACAAGCGTGTGAGCCTCGGAGCGATCAAGAATTGGGCCCGACAAATACTTGAGGGGCTCGAGTATTTGCACGGCCACGACCCTCCGGTGATCCACCGTGATCTCAAGTGTGACAACATCTTTGTAAACGGCCATCTCGGCCAAGTTAAGATTGGTGATCTGGGATTAGCGGCCGTTCTTCGCGGGTCTCAGCACGCGCATAGTGTAATAGGCAAGAATACATAAATATATGGTTTTTTATCAACTATATCCCCATTTTACCTGAAAATGCTGTACTGATCGAGAATATGGTTTCGATGACAAACTATCAGGCACGCCAGAGTTCATGGCGCCGGAGCTATACGAGGAGGAATACGATGAGTTGGTCGATGTCTACTCTTTTGGAATGTGTGTTCTTGAAATGCTTACTTCTGAGTATCCATACAACGAGTGCTCAAATCCTGCTCAAATATACAAGAAAGTAACCTCGGTGAGATATACAATGTTTGTCTCAAAACCGTGGAGGTTTCAAACTGTACGTCACTCCACTAATCTGATATCTAAACAGGGGAAGTTGCCAAAGTCCTTTGACATGATTGAAGACGACGAAGCTCGAAGATTCATTGGAAGATGCTTGCAGAAAGCTCCCAATAGGCCATCAGCTACAGAACTATTGAAGGATCCATTTCTATGCATTGAAGAAGAAGATGCTCAAGGATTTGCTTCCACCAAGATCATGTTTTCACCTCACAAGGCCAATGCTCCGTGTCAGAAGCCCTCGCCCTCGCCTGCGGCTCCTACGCGGAGCACGAACATGACCATCACAGGCACTATGAATCCCGAGGATGATACCATCTTTCTCAAAGTACAAATCTCTGATAAAAATGGTATGGAACTAATCAATCGTGTCTTGATTGTTTATCCTTAATTTCAAGCTCGAATTCTTTTTTCAGATAACTGATGAGAATTTTCAGGCCCTGCAAGAAACATCTTCTTCCCTTTCGAGATCACGAGCGACACTGCGCTGGATGTTGCAACGGAGATGGTGAAGGAGCTGGAGATAACGGATTGGGAGCCATATGAGATTGCCGGCATGATCCATAAAGAAATCACTCGTTTGGTGCCTTCATGGAAGAACTGCAGCCCCTGTCAAATCCATCAAAAGCAAAGCTTCATCAACTACAATGACGAGCAAGAAGAAGAAGATAATGATGATAATAGCCCCCACCACCCTTTCTACACCAGCTCCTCTCATTCTTCCTCACAAGCTTCCCTCGCAGAGCTTTTCTCCTCACATGATGCTCAGCTTTACGAAGCAAAATCTCTAAGCGATTGGATTCACGGTATGAACACATAACTCGCTATTTAATTAATCACAAACTGTGATCTCAAGCATGGTGATGTTGTAATATAAGACCTTAATTTGATGCAGATGAAGGTGATGACGCAAGCTCTGTGAGCTCCTCATGTTCCGACAAGTACAGTAATCTCAAGTATTTCTCTGCAAATGATGAAGAATGTCTGATAAACTCTTACAAGGAGGCAAACAACAGTGCTAGGAGTAACCAAAAGTGCACAAGATTCGGACCTGAAGGGATCATCATCAACGGCCTTAACGCAATCGACTGCAGCTCGAAACCTCGACAGAGAATACCGAGGACAGCATCGCTGGTGGACATACGTAGCCAGCTGCTGCACAGGACGCTTGTGGAGGAGGTGAACAAGCGTCGCATGTTCAACACTGTGGGAGCGCTCGATCACATTGGCTACAAGCAGCCGGATTGTCCAACCAGGAGTGGGAAATCAGTGAGTAAGAGAAGAGTTTGAATGGTGAAATTTGTCACCAACATCAGTATGATTCCCTGTTTGGAGATTTTTAAGGTTTTCTGTGTTCTGTTATATTTTGTTTGTTGTGTGATCTTGTAATTTTTGAACCTTTTCTCTGCTGTAAAGCATGCTCCAGACATTATATGAAGATAGCATGCTGGCAAAATGTAAGAGTTTGCAATAAAAGTTTATGTAAGAATAAGATACATATGTATATACATATTTGTTTTGACTCATAATGAGAGGTAAATCTTTTTCGTAAAATTCACGGGAACTCGCAGCTGTTACTTTCGGGCATTCGGTGCGCATTGGGAAACCCCATATTCCTATGCAATAGTTATTTAAGATTCAACCATATATTTTATAGATTTAACTACGTACGTTTTAAATGCAATGCAAGATCCAATCTTGTCACAAAACAAAGTTTGAAATTGCATATGTCTTGATGCATCCAATTAATTAGTAATAAAAATGTAAAAGAAAAATTTAATCTGAGACTCAAAGTAGGAATATGATTTTTCTATCCTCAATTATATTGCAACTCGTATTTGGGTATCAAGCTACGTACACCTCGCAGATAAAAACAAGCAAGCTTTGGTGTCTTACAGCTCCAAAAATCGAGTAACGAACGTGACAGAGAATAATTTGGTCGTCTTTCTGTAAACAAAGGGTAAAACAGAATCAAGTCAAATTCGGAAATTATAGTACAAGTAGTGCAATGCATGCCATAGAATGTGCATCATACGAGTTGTACGTACGTTATCAAACACGTAAAGGAAAGGAAGATAGAATAAAAGAAAGCTCAAATCTTTCTTGATCTTCTTCATGCTCTTTATATAGAGCTACATGTACGCATAAGATTACAAGCAGAAATAATGAACAGACTAACAGATTCTAATAATGCGGTTACAACAATCTAACAGAATATAACAAACTAACTACCATGCAGTTACATGCAAACAATACAAGCTAATCTAATACAACCCCTACACAACGATAACTATCCTTTTTCCATCGGAAGCTTTGCCAGAAGATGATCTAATCGAAGTGCAGTCACTGGCTTCGTAAAAATATCCGCAATTTGATCTTCGGTGGGAACGTAGCAGACTTCCAGTGCCTTGGAGATAACTTTCTCTCGTACAAAGTGGGTATCAATATCTATATGTTTAGTACGTGCATGATGAACAGGATTTGCTGCAATTGCTGCGGCGCTCTTATTATCGCACCAGATAACCGGACGTTGAGCAATGGAGATGCCAATCTCATGGAGTAATGACTGAATCCAAACCACCTCCACAGCAGAGTCGGCCAACGCGCGATACTCGGATTCAGTCGAGCTGCGCGAGACCACCTTTTGCTTTTTGGAGCTCCATGATAACAGATTACACCCAAGAAACACACAGAAACCACCTGTTGACTTGCGATCATCCAAAGAACCCGCCCAATCCGCATCGGAAAAGGCCTTGAGATCAAGATATTGGGATGAATGGAAAGCAAGATTGAAATGTAATGTGCCTTTGAGATACCTAAGAACACGACGACAGGCTTTCCATTGTAGATCAGTAGGAGATTGAAGAAATTGGCTGAGTTTATTCACGATAAAGGAAACATCGGGACGAGATAGAGTAACATATTGTAATGCACCTATGATACTACGAAAGAGAGTTGGATCATGAAACAAAGGGCTGTCATTAGAGTGAAGTTTAGAACCTAAGTCGTAAGGTGAAGGCTGAGGTTTACAGTCGAGAAGATTAGTTTTGCGAAGGAGATCACGGATATATTTGGATTGATTCAAAAAATAGGAATTGGCTGAATTTTTGGTGACCTGGATTCCAAGAAAAAAATTTACAGTACCAAGAGTTTTTAAAGCAAAAGATGTAGCAAGATTATCTATGAGAGAGGAAACAAGAGTGGAGTCTTCACCCGTAATAAGAATATCGTCGACATAGACGAGAACAAGAAGCAGACTGCCTTTTTTACGTGTGTGAAAGAAGGAGTGATCGGATGCAGAATGACAGAACCCATATGCCAACAGAAACGCTTTGAGTTTATCATACCAAGCCCTAGGAGCTTGCTTGAGACCATACAATGATTTGCGAAGCTTGCAGACATGAGTAGGAAAATCAGCATTAACAAAACCTTCCGGTTGAGCCATGAACACCGGACTATCAAGCTCCCCATTCAAAAAAGCATTATTGATATCAATATGCTGTATATCCCAGTGAAATGAGGCTGCAAGAGAGAAAAGCAGACGCACCGACACCGGCTTAACCACCGGACTGAACGTATCCACGAAATCAATTCCTGCTCGTTGTTGAAAACCTTTCGCCACAAGGCGAGCCTTGAGACGATCAAGAGTCCCATCAGCCTTAGTTTTGACTCGGAAGACCCACTTACAGTGAATAACATTCATGTCTTCCGATGACGGAACCAATTCCCACGTGGACTTGGATATAATAGCGTTGAACTCATCTGCCATGGCCTTTTGCCATTGAGGTTGATCAAGTGCTTCAGAAACAGTGGTAGGTTCCAGAACAGTAAAGGTGGTGACATCATTACTATCCGTGTGAGCCATAAAAACTTTAGGTTTGAAAATCCCATTTGTGCACGATGCGCATTGGATCTTTGTCTCACGGGGATAGGACCACTGATGAAGATGGAAATTGTATGGGAGACAGAGATGCAGTTGACATGTCAGAGGGGTGTGAAGCATTGGCGAGAGAATGAACCGTTGACGCAGGGGGAGAGCTAAGGGAAGATGGGGATGAATGACTAGAATTAGAGAAGTCCAAAGATGGTGACTGATCTAGAGGTGGAATAGGAGAAACACTAAGCATAGGAGGCGGAATAAGATGTGAAGGATTTACCACTGAATCAGCAGATGTTGGAGAATGCGATCTTGGAAAGATGAGCGATGGGGAATTCAGGTTTCATTGAATCGAACCGCACGAGCTACGTTGACACGGCCCGATGGATGAAGACATCTATATCCCTTGTGTGATAAGCTATATCCTATAAACACACATTTTTCTGATCTAAACTGAAGCTTAGAATTATTATATGGCCGTAGAAAAGGAAAGCATGAGCATCCAAAAACTCAAGCGTCGAGTAATCGGGAAGCATTGTAAAGACGATGAGGTGTGATTTTTGAGAGTGGGGAAGGAGTTGATTGATAAGATGAACTGCGATGAAAGCATTCCACCAAAAAGTGAGAGGCATGTGAGCGGTAGCTAGAAGAGCAAGTCCCATTTCGGTTATATCTCGATGCTTGCGTTCGCTCTGCTGTTTGTTGATGTGTGTAAGGCGAGGGTGTCAAAATGTATTCCTAGTTTGGAGAGGTAGGGTTGAAGGCTTCTATACTCACCCCGATCAGATTGTGGCGGAGAAGTTTTGTTTGAAACGGCGTTCTACATAGGAGATGAAGTTCACAACAATGTTATAGGTTTGATTTTGTATGGAGAGGAAATATCCAAGTAAACCTTGTGAAGTCATCTACAAAATGAATGTAATACTTGAATCCCTCAGTCGAAGGAGTAGAACTCGGCCCCCATAAGTCAGTGTGTACAAGCTGAAAAGGAGCAGTAGTTTTTATTTCACGTGAGGGGAAATGAATACAATGTATTTTCCCTACTGCACAAGCATCACAGAATTTGCTTGGTGGCAGATTATTTTTGGGATTTTGACTTCTTAAAGCAACTTTTAACACTTGAGTACATGGGTGGCCTAATCTATTGTGCCAAAGCTGAGTAGACATTGAAAGAGAAGCTGCAGATTTTGCTGTGACTTCGTAGCAAATTGGGGAAGTGGACGTGGATGTAGTAGGCAGATTTGTAGTAGGCAGATTTAGACGATACAGCCCATCCTTAAGAGATCCCTCCAGCAGAATTGTTTTTGTTGCTTTGTCCTTAACACAACAAGAGGATGAATGAAATTCTAAGTATACATCATTATCAGCTGTGAATTTGGAAATACTTAGAAGACTCTTTGTGATATGTGGAACAAACAAAATGTTACTTAGCACAAGAGGAGTCTGTGAAGTGTTAAGGAGAGATGCAGAACCAATATGAGTTATAGGGAGTTTCGAGCCATTACCTACTGTAAGAAGCTCTTGGCCATGGTAGGGAGACTGAACTGCTAGATTGGACATATCAGCTGTGACATGAGCCGACGCTCCGGAGTCCAAATACCAATCTGGACCTTCGGAAGGAGCTTGTGAGTGAGTGCTAGGATAGGCAGTGGATGGAGGAGTGTTTGAGTGTGCAGTGTGCATTTGAGCAGTGGACTGAATTTGATGAATAGGAGGGGCATTGATGCAGTGAGCTTGAGGTGTGGAGAAAGAAGATTCTAACCCCGTGAAACTAACATCAAAACGCTTAAAACATTTTATTGCCAAATGATTTGATTTTCCACAAATTTGACAGATCACCTTACCAGAATTACTGTGGTGATACCTACCACCGCCTCTTCCACGGTTGAACGAACCACGATAGCTTGACCGTGTGTATCCTCTATTTCCAGTAGAGTTGTTGTAGACTGCATTTGCCTGCGGAACAGACTGAGTGAAAGCAGCAAAACCAGTGGCTCCGGTGGAAGCCTGATTGAGCAGTCTGATTTCATGAGTATGTAAGGCATACTGGACATCATCCAAAGAGAGCTCTTCGCATTTGGACTGAAGAACAACACAGATATTTTCAAACTCTGGACCTAATCCTCCAAGCACATAGTTGACAAGATCGGATTCAGCTATCATTTGTCCAATGCTGAACAACTGATCCGAGATACTACGAAATTTCAGAATGTATTCTTCAATTGAGAGATTGCCTTTCTTCATTGTCTGCAGCTGAAATCGGAGCTGAACAGATCTGGCTCGAGACTGAGATTGAAATAACTTTTCGAAAACATTCCAAAGTTGTGCAGATGTAGAACAACGGCCAACATAGCCAATCATAGAAGGTGAAATTGCAGCAAGGATCCAGCTAAAAACAAACTGATCCTTGCGAATCCAGATCGAGCGATCTGAATTTGAGTTTTCTTCGTCTGCATGAGATGTAGAATCCAGTAGAACATCCTCAAACCCGTAAGCACGGGCTGTAGCTAGGACCTGAGTTTTCCAGAAAGTATAATTGGTGCGATCAAGCTTAGTGCTGATAGGATGGATTGAAGGAAGGCTGGGATACATGGTGTTTTCCATGGTGGACAGATGGATGAGGAAGAAAAATGAAGAAGAACAGTTTCGTTGGTTGAAAAAGAATGTGAAAGGAGAGTGAAGAAGATCAGTTTCGTTGGCATACGGGAGCTGGCTCTGATACCATATCAAATACGTAAAGGAAAAGGAAGATAGAATAAAAGAAAGCTCAAATCTTTACTGATCTTCTTCATGCTCTTTATATAGAGCTACATGTACGCATAAGATTACAAACAGAAATAATGAACAGACTAACAGATTCTAATAATGCGGTTACAACAATCTAACAGAATATAACAAACTAACTACCATGCAGTTACATGCAAACAATACAAGCTAATCTAATATACGTGCACCGCACCACGGCCATGCACTTTAAACACCCAGAATTTTCGCGGCTAAGCTCACACTCTTCCAATGGCGGAAAAAATTTCGCCGCCTATCCCAACAGCCAAAGGCGTCCGATCCACGACGGATCCGATCATGTCAAAACAAATAGACCGATCCGTTCAGATCCCCGAACTGAAACTTCCTCAACACGTAGCTCGATCCAAACCAGACGAAATCAGCTACGAATCGCTCGTGTTGAGGGAAGATGAATCGTTGCAAGGACTATTGAGATCGGTGAGAAATTTCGGAGATGTTAGAATCAGCGATCACGAAATTCAAACGGAGGAGCTGAGATTTGCTTTGGCTAACAGCGATCGGATATTCACGGTTGAGAGCTGCACCAGCTACGGAGATCACGAGAAGATTGATTGGGGAGGCGATGATCACCGGATTGCCGAAGAGGCCGCGGCGACGATCGACGAGCATAATTATCTGATTTTCCGGTGAGTTAATTTTCCAAGTTTTGGTGATGAAAAATTCTCAATTTTGGGTTGTTGAAAATATTTTTTTACTGGAGGTGGGTATTTGGATATGGTTAATTGGATAATCCGATAACCGAACCAAAATTCGGTTATTGGGTAACCGAATAACCAATTTTACTGGATTTGGTTCAATTATCGGTATAACAATTTTAAGAATATTGGTTGTCGGTATAACCGATAACCGATAACCGATTGAGAATTACCAAATAACCAAATAACTAAAAATAATTTATATATATATATATAATATTATTTTATCAAATTCTATTTTAGCTCAGTTGGATTTGATGGAAGCTTTAGGATTCTACATTCCAAAAGGTTCTGTGTTCGATTATAGTGTAGAGTGAAATTTAATAAATTTTTTTACTGCTAAACGACCAGAATAAATATATTTGAACTGTATAAATTTTAAGTTGCCCTTGTAGCTCAATTGGTTAGGCATTTTTATTTCTTTATAGAGGTCGTGTGTTCGAATTCTTCTTGGAACAAAAATTAACCAATTTTTTTTAATTAAAATCGATTAGCCGAATTAACCAATCGGTTCGGTTTCGGTATCGGTATTTCATATATTTTCGATTTCGGTTAACCGAAAATTCGGTTCGGTTAATCGAACCGAATCAAATACCCACCCTAGTTGAAATTAAGTCGTAAATGTTTTACAAAAAAGAAAATGAAAAGGAATGAAGCTGTAAATTATAAATGGGCCTCAATAGACACATTTTAGCCCAAAATTCCTCAAATAGTATTTTTCGTTGGGTTGACGCTGAAAAATAAAGCCCTCTATTTCATTTGGAATATTTTGGGACATTACAATTATAGTTCTAAATTTTTTTAGATGCTCCCATGATGATATATTCACTTGAGGAATTTAAAAACTACACTCTAAATTTTAATTAGGTGTAATTCATATACAAAATCTCAATTAAAATGTGATTTTCATGCATTTTCATGTAAGGAAGAGTTCATATGAGACTCATATTTTAATGTATAATTTATTGTCAATTAATTTCAATTTTAATACTCAATGGTTCATGTACCTTGAATTTAGGTCGCATTGGTATTTTTGTTTACCATTGCACATAACGTACCATAAACTAATTGTTATTTACGCGATAATTTTCCCTCGATGCAGCCAAAGAATGGATAATGCTGCAAAAAAACTCGAAGCAGTTGCCAACGAATTGGCTAATATTATTGCTCAAAGCGACACAAATCAATGTCAAGAAACGATTCAATTTGGTAAGTCGAAATTCAGCATTTACATGTACCATCGAGTCAACATAATCGATCGAAATTCCTCATCTGTAATTAGTGAAACAAGCCAAGAATCTGGCCCTTATGCTTTGAACCTCCATCTTTTCCTAGAGTTGGGTGAATTTTGCCTCGAACATGAACATGACTAGGGGTGACTATTAGGGTGTCGGGTAATCGGGTACCCGATACCCGACCCGAAATTTATCGGGTATTGGGTACCCGATTATCCGAAAATCGGGTATACGGGTTGGGGTCGGGTAGTGTACAATTATATTATCGGTATACCCGTCGGGTATATATATATATATATATACATACGGATTCTAATTTTTTTTTCCTGAAGGTCCTGTTTATATATAAGCTATTGAGAATCGAACCCAGACAGCATGGCATGGTAAAGGCCGAGTCCGACGCTGAAACCGGAGGCTAAGGCGCCACTTCAAATATAGAAAGGTTAATTTTTATAAATAATGGGTAATTAGGGTATCCGAATACCCGACTCGGTTAACCGAGTCGGGTATTCGGGTACCCGACTAAAAAATCAGGTCGGGGTCGGGTTTCATATTTTCTGTAAAATCGGGGTCGGGTACCCGATTTTTTAGGGTAGGGTACCCGACCCGTACCGAATAGTCACCCCTAAACATGACTTAGGTCTCGTCTCATTCGAAATGAAACCCGAGTCCCTTGTCGTGACAACGGGAAAGGAGCTTGAGGTGAGACTTCAGATTGTGTTAAATTATTGAGTAGTCGAGTCGAGTTGAGTCAAGTGGAATGATTTTTTCATTTTTATTTTTCTGGAGCAGCGAAGTTTTGATATCAATATTTTTTATATGACAAGGCGGCTATTTCTTTGTCGGATCAGATTTTGATTCTACTCGTTATTGTGTTGCTTTATAAGTCTATTTCTTACATATTTTCTTGAATATATTAAATGCTTAAATCATAACAATCTTGACAGTATGGACTTTATATAATTTATTGCTATGATTATATTTTGCCACGTATTTTTTCATGAAACATGAAACTAAAAGCATTGTATATTTGTATTCCTTGTGTTCGGCATATATATTTTGTTATATTTTTATGATAGTATCAATGTGCGAAAATATTTATATCTATAACTTGCTATCAAAATTGTCCAATTGTAAAAAAAAACCCCTTAGATGTCAGCCCCCGCATCACTAGCCGCTCCACCTTAGGCTAGTGAGACGACTAGTGACTAGTGTAGGGGTGCTTATTGGATCGGTTTCGGTTAATCGAAATCGAAACTCTCTAAATTCAGTAACCGATACCGAAACCGATAGGTCCAATTAACCGATCGGTTAGTCGGTTCGGTTATTGGATAACCGAAATTATCCAAATTAATTTTTATTCTTTACTTATTTGGCTAATTAAACTAAATTTTAATTTAATAATAATAATATATAATTATTATTTGAATATAATTAAACTTATTTTTAATTTAATAGTAATAATAAATTAATAATTATTATAATTTTGATTATTCGGGTATATCCATTCGATTATCGATATACCTGATAATCGAAATTAATCTTAAACCACTAACCGATACCGATCCAATAACCGAATTAATCGGTTAATCAGTTATTGGATACCGATAAGGCGATAACCAATCGGTATCGGTTCGGTTCAATAATAACCGATATCCAATACCCGTTTGATCACTCCTAGACTAGTGGATTAGTCAACAATCAATGTCAGAGTTACATTGATTTTCACATAAATTTTGTCATATTTAAGACTTTTTTGTCACTTTATTTAAGATTGTATAATTTTGATAGCAATATTATGAGTATGGATAATTTTATTATGTAATTTATGAAGGTGGGTAAAAGAAAAAATCCCACGTGATAATCAGGAGAAAGTTAGAATTCTTATTGGGAGAAAATCTTTTCTACCACGTACATAACATATACATTAAAAATGTTCTCAATCTATAATTTGTTATCAAAATTATCCAAAATCGAATGAAATGACAAAAAGCTCGTGCTTCTCTCCAATCCCCTCAACCCCCCAAAACCCATCAACAAACCTCCCATCACCCTCCAAAACCCAACGGCCAATCCCCCATCCCTTGCCCCCAACTTAGTGGCCAACCATCTTACCCCCCAAAACCCAACAGCCAACCTCCCTCCCCATCTCCAATCCAACGGCAACCTTCCGTCCATTCCAAAACCCAACGGTCAACCCCCTCCCCTATCCCCAACCCAGTGGCTAACCCCCTTCCTCCAAAACCCAGTGGCCAGCCCTCACCCTCACCCAGAACTCATTGGACAATCAACTCTCCATGTAACATATAAGGGTTTTTCAGTTAATTGGTTAGTTTTGATAAGAAATTTAAAACATGGGATAAATTTAGTAAATGAGTTATGGATTTGGTTAAGGATATTTGGACGTTTAGGGGCGGGATTTCCAACTCATATGCAATGAACTAATTATAATCATTAATCATTGATTATGTTGATTGTCTTAGGATCAACATGTGAGATTTAAGCGAGGCAATTACTTCTTAATTATGTGTTTGAAAAGATGTGTAAGTTAGAAATGACAAATTATAATGATTGATTTGGTGTTTAAAAAGTTTCAATCAATCAATGTTTTCTCCATTCGGCAAGTAACTGGTCCATTAAACAATTTTAACTTGCTGATTAAATGGGCATAAATTAATTGAGAAAAATGAATTATTGGGCATAACACTTGACAAATTTAAATAGTCAATTAACATAGACACTATAATGAACTACAAAACAATGCAGCATAAGAATAATGCACCTAGTCGATCGGCGGTTTTTGTTTGATTTCCTATTAAAAACTAGATACATATTTTATATGTATATGCAAAATTAAATAGTGTTGATGGGTAAGAAATTCAACATGATTTCAGACATTATCAACCTTCTTTGGTGGACACAATAATGTTCTAAAATCTTTATTTCAAATCTGATAATTCTTAACTAATTGAGTTAAGCTCGTGGGTTAATGTTCTAAAATACAACATGACTACATGGCGGTGTTGTATAAATATGTAACTGGCTAATTAAGTTCACCTTTTCATTTAAAATATATTATTTTCGTTTGTGATTATGTACATGACAATCCAAATAAGGCACCTATTTTTAAATCTTGATTGGATAAGTTTTATTAAGAGGGTGTTTGGCTGAGCTTATAAGCTCTTTAAAACAGCTTATAAACCGTTTATGAGCTTATAAGTTGTTGCAAAGTGTTTGACAAAATAAGCTCATAAACATTTTATAAACTATGAAAATAAGCTCCAACAGCTTATAAGCTCCCCTAAAAATAAATTAGTTAACCCTAACTTATTTTTTCATAAACTTATAAACAACCATGAATTTACCAAAATAACCTTATTATAGTTCGTTATTTGCTAC
Source organism: Salvia rosmarinus (assembly GCA_036937905.1). Classification (NCBI taxonomy): domain Eukaryota; kingdom Viridiplantae; phylum Streptophyta; class Magnoliopsida; order Lamiales; family Lamiaceae; genus Salvia; species Salvia rosmarinus. The sequence goes on along the minus strand of CM072818.1, from coordinate 63,475,499 downwards.
ACATACACTATCAATTTCACATCTCGTCAATTTTATCTTTCTAACTATGATTGTCTCTCTCTAATTTACGATTCTTTCTTTAGCTTATAAGATCAATTATCCAAACACTTTAACAACTTATAAGCACTTGAGATATTACCTCTTATAAGCTCTTGAAACATCTTATAAGCTCTCTAAAATAAACTTAGCCAATCACCCCCTAAGTCCGTAATCTGAACATGAGTCGAGTCAGAAATAGTAGGAGAGAGATTTGGTCACATTTGTATGAGGGTGTTTTGATGAATGTCACACTGCATTTACTGATTTGATGTGAATATATCACACCCACCATATATTTTGTGAAATAAAAGCCATGGATTTACGTGGATTTTGGATTGACTTCATCTTGATGGTGGTTGTAGATTCCTCTTTCGCATTTCTAAATTCACAAATTCTTTTGTGGTGAGGCGAGAAAGCGTTTTAATTAGTTGAATTGTCGCCATCAACAACCCCACAAAAATCTAATGACACAACGTACAAGATCTCATCACTTTGAACCACCACTTTCACAGTAACCTTGCCTTTAACTTAAGTGCTACTTAATTCAATTTTGAGACCTTAGTTATCACTATTGCCATTGGTATCGACAAAATCAACATTAATCGCTAGCTGTTTGCCCATTAATCTCAAGCCCATAATGGCAGCTGTTTCTATATGAGAGAGCACATGGGCAGAAGCTATGTGCCATTCGTGTGCGCAGACTTATGTAATAATGTATGTATATACCCTTTTCTCTATCACGCACGCAATGCTACAACAACTTAACAGCGTAACAGTAACGCACAAGAAAATATGTTTGCCAAGTCATATAATTAATAACCTAACCCCACATATTTTGGTTTTTCAATATTTGCTAGTGCTAGTACGCCTCTCGAGCGATGCAGGGAGCCATTTTAAGGATCTTCTGTCTGCAGCCATTGTATTAGTATGACTGTTTTATAAATTTAGACACAGATTATTTAATTAAGGGGGAACCCAGAATCTTCGCATTGTGTCGTGTCTGAAAAAGAAAAATCTTTGTTTTGACTGCTGACAATCTATTTTCCTTGTGTTTTTTCATAAAAGTCCAAAACAGGTAACTCGCTCCTTACGGCTCGCCGACGCGGACCATAATATATAATACTATAATTTATTCCCCACCCTTGCGATTTTTATATTTATTTAATTAATTCCACAATCATTTAAAGCAGCAATAAACTAAGAGGGTGTTTGTAACAAATTAAAATTATTAAGTAACAAATTAAGATTATTAAGCAATTAAGAAAAAAATATAAAGGAAACATAGATTTATTACGTGGTTCACCAACAATGAGTTGGGTACATCCACGGGCAGAAAATGAGAATAGATTTTATTAGACGGATAGGGTTTCAAATTATAAATTATAGCTCTCAAATATCATATATATATATTAAAGAATACACTAATTGGGTTCGGATCCCCGACTAACTATGTAAAACCGGAGATAATTTGAAGGCATATCAATACTAACTTTACCAAATGAAAACTAATACCTCGTGAATGCCATCACTGCCTGAAAAATGAAAATGGGTTCCAGAGGTGCAATTAATATTGGTCTTAATTATTGTAGAGATACATTTTCTTGCCTTTTCTATCTGTTTTCATTTTTACCCTGTTTGACTAATTTGAGTTGAAAAGATTGTCAGTAGACATATGCGGCTATGCGCTACACGATAATGTCAATATATAATTTTAATTCGTCTCATCGAAATTATCTTGATATTAATTTTATTCCACTCGGACAAAAATTTCAAGAACGTTAGGGTCCATATAACATCCACACACGTGTGGTGTAATATGTGCAGCAAGCATCTCCACGACAAAATGTCTTGTACCAAACAAAATTGACCATGATTTCCCTGTATGATTGAAGCAGGCATAGTGATAGTCAGAAGAAACATACTAGCTAGTAATTAGTAAATTAAAAATAAAATTGAGAAAGTGGTAAAAAAAATCATTGTCAGAATTATAACAGTGAAGAAAAGTCCGTTTAAAAGATTTCAAAAGTTGGTAAATTTGGCTACATGATTTTTATGTACGTATAGATAAAAGTCGGCCTTCAAAATGTGGTGAGGGCCACTTTTTTGCTCGAGAGTGCAATAATATATAATCTCCCAAATATAGTAAGATTCATCGTGTTGATTAAAATGTTTAAGGAATAGACGTTAATTTACTGTTTTGAATTTGACGTGACTATAAATAGTTAAAAAGGAGCAGGTAAATTTATTACGAGGACAATATATTTATTATTAATTTGGACGAGGACGAGCTCCCTTGTTTCGTAAGTTATTTGAATATTGGTTTTAGTTAGAAAAATATTGCAAGAATTTTATATTTTTAAATCAAAGTAGGCTTCGCTTCATATCCTCTTTTGTATGCCCTTCATTAACTATTCTTGTCATTTTTTAGAATATAGAAAAATATTTATCACAAACGCAAGCATCAGACAATTCATAGTTTTGAAGCTAAAGATTTGAGGTAAGCGAAAATGTAAAAGTTCAAACTTCATATTGAAATTCATTACGCAAATCACTTTTAATTTGAGGGTGCAAGTTGTCGAACATCATCTAAAATGGTCCAAGAGTCGAGAAATGGTTCCAATTTGAAAATAAAAATAAAAATGGATGACATACATAAAATGAATAGACATGAAATCAGTCAGTAGAGACAGCGACTAGCTTATTTAGATTGTTGGGGACATAATCAATGGTGAAGTAATTGAGAATGTATATATATAGATATGATCGTACTTGTTCATAAATTACTTATTCAATTAAAATTTATTGAGATGTTTTATATATAAAATTCTTTGTATGTAAAGGATGTGAAATAATTGTACATACGCCATTAGTCTGATCATTAATTAATTTGTTGGAACAATCAACAATAACGAATTATGAATACATATATATTTTCTCACTCGTTTCATATATACAATTTATAAAACATTTCGTCGAACTTAGTCATTTAATTGGTGGTGGATTTAAACTATCGACTCCACAACGTATCAGTTGGCGAAGTCACTTTCTTGAGAAGCCATCTTTCTTTCTATTGGAAATCAATTACATTCTTCATGGGTTAATTTTACAATTTGAAATTTAGTTCAGTAATTTAATTAATATATTCCCTATATTTATATATGTTTTGTTTAGTTTATTTATAAAGTTTTGATAGAAACACCATGAGTGCTGGTTTTTGTATCTTCGAAGCAACTTTTCTTGTACAAATCACCTCTCATGCATCAGCTTTACACAAAGTTGTACACCCAAGTCCAAAAAGCTTACTTAACCAAATAATGAGCAGTTGAGCACGACAATTATTTGACTTTCCGTGCTATATTTGAAATAAAATATATAATTTTTCACATATCTATCGAGCATTATTAGTTAAAATTTGAATCTTGAACGACTTTTTAGCCCTGGCATAATGGCTTGTCTCATATAAAAAATTCAGCTTTATGTACTACCTAAGCTTTTTAAATTTTAAAAAAACTCGAACTAGACTTTCACTATTTCCTTTTATAGAGCTCGATGATAAGATAAATCACACATAATAAAATTGTTAGTAGATATTATTTGAGTGAAAAAAAAGATCACAGCATATGCTAGGTTATGAATGGTAAGAATGATTTTTTTGGTAAATAATGAGTTGTTATGAAGTTGAATAATAAAGAAAAATGTTCTAAAAATGAAAGTGATATATTTTTTGGTGGTCTACATCCTCTTATATGATAATATTTTATTAATATAAATTATATTAATAAAATATTATCCGTGAGAGAGGATATAGTACACTACATCTTAGAATAAGGTTATTGTGATACACTTATCGTGAACGGAGAAAGTAAATATTTTATAAACAAATGGAAATTTGGGAACTGGGTACCTAATTAAAGCTGATTATAATATTCAGACAAACAAGGCAGGAACTTTTGAAAAAGAATTTGAAATTAGCTTTGTGCTTAAAGGTTATGCCCCTTTTCTTTTTTCATGGGCTTTATCGATAATCTTTTAACATTTTATGTTTGCACGCTTTTTTTACTTTAAAAAGTATTGAATTTTATATTTCACCGTTGCATCACATAGTATACGATACGTAACAGATGTATAGTAAATACTTTTTGATTGATGTATGTCGAAATTTGGAGATTTGATTTTGAAATTGCAAAGATGTGTTATGGTCTACATTTTCTTTTTGAATCAAATATTACTAGTGATGTCAATCATGTGTTGCACATTATAACTAGAGTTGCTAGGGAAGTTTATGTTCCTCATGTATGATTGTGGTTGGTCTTTTTTCCACAATTGTTATTGTTCTATCAACAAATTTTCTCGTTTCAAAAAATATTATAAAAATACTAGAATTAATCAATAGATAATAAAATACAACTTACAGTAACAAGAAGCCCGTTTACATGTGAAAAATAATGATATAATATATATGTTTAACTCGATTTAAAAGGAAATATATGTACTGTATTATATGTATATATCTCAATTAATTAAGAAACATTAATAATTATAAAAGAAATCAACCGTGTGTGTGTGTTGGCCTAGTGGTAGAGTGGTTAATACCCGAGGCCAAAGGTCTCGGGTTCGAGTCCACCATGACGCAGACTTTAAAATTTATGTATTAAATTACCAAAAAAATAAAATAAAAAATCAACCGTTGCAATAGTGATTTTACGAGCCAAATTAATGGACACGAACCGGGGCGAGACCCTTCGGAAGGCCCCTACCCGGACTGAGCGATACGGATCCGACTCCTTCAATGTTATGATCCGACATGTCGATTAAATTACTAATTAAAGTATTTTAATTAATGCATTAGGACTCTTTTTTAAAGATTGATTGATCTATATATAACTGTTTGTTTTTTCATTTTTGGAAATCATAGCTGTTTTCTTATAAAGATTGATTGATGAGTGCTGCATTCATTCATTAAAATAAGTTTCGTTTACTATTTAATAAATTCTTTATTTTTGAAGGACCGCTTTTGGTGTCGCGTAATCATTATGTCACCAAGAAAAGATAAAGGGGAAATTCCTTTAGATAATTTACTCTAATGGGACGAGTTCACAGAGAAAATTAACATTACTACTTTATATATTCCGTAGAATTTCTAACGATAAGAGAAGGAAGAAGCCAAGTCCGAATCAGATGATTCTTATGCACATTTTTTCTTAATTTTTACTTCATTACCAGATTCATTTTTTTTTAATTTAATTTTTCTTTGATATTCTTTTAATATACTACGAGCATGTTACTTCGACGCACATAATATTATTATATTTTAAATAATAAATATAAAAATAGATAAATCTTATCACACTTTAAAAGACTTAAATTAAAAAATGTACTTATTCTACATCAAATACATACATATATATACATATAGAAAGTTTGGTTCATATATATACACACACACATATATATATATATATAGGAGGTTAACGTGAGAATCATTTTATTGTGAGAGCGTGAGAACCAAAAGCGATGAATTCACTTGTGAAAGTTGATGAATCATTGGAAAATTATCAATCCAAAAAATAGAATTTTCGCCTCATGGGATTCGAACCCGGTGAAAAATTCAATTTCAATTCATTAACATTCTCAACGGATTCATCAACTTTCATAACGAACTCATTTGGTTCTTAGTTTTTATTATAAGAATGGTTCTTATTTGAACCAAACTCTATATATATATATATATATTGGATCAATGAAACTATATTTTTTCTGCGAATATCTGAACTATGTACAACACGTATAAAGTCTTATGCACCATTTTTAAAGCGAAATCATTGTACATCAATTTTATACGCGTTGTGCATAATTTGTAAGTTCTTAAATAATATGGCGTACTCACAATAACCAACTTTTATATATATATATATATATATATATATAGGTGAATTATTATAAAAACATTTGTTATTCTACAAACGTGAGAAAAATACATTCTTCATGAAATTAATGCACTAAAATAATATATTTGAATTTTTATTACTCATGGGATTCGAATCCAGGTGGTGCACAATGCACTCATCCAACAAGGTGATGGATCATCGTAGAACTTCGCGATCTAATAGCTAAAAATATTTCTCACGTTCTCACTTTAAATATGATTTTTATTTTAACATACATATATATATATATATATATAATATGGATGAGTTATAATACAAACCACCTTAAAATAAGAATTCATCTCCATCATCCATTTGCCATTAATCAATGGTTCAAGATTAAGTTATCACAATCCATATAATTAAGGGACGATTATTTTCGTAATATTCGTAATTAATTACCATTATTTGATTTAATCACAACAAACATCTTCAAAAATCAATAGTAAAATTTGTTCTCATTTCTTATTTTTGAATATATTTTATTTGAACCAAATCATATATATATATATATATATATAGAGAGAGAGAGAGAGTTTGGTTAAATCATTCTTATTAAAACTAAGAACCAAATATTGAAAGTTGATTGAGAAAGTTAATGAATTCAAAATGATTTTTTCACCGGTTCGAATCCCATGAAGGCGAAAATTCTATTTTTGGATTCGATAATTTTCTCGGTGGATTTATTATATGTGAATTCATCGGTTTTAGTTCTCACGTTCTCACAATAAAATGGTTCTACGTTAATATATATATATATATATATATATATATATAGAGAGAGAGAGAGAGAGAGAAAGATTCAAATAAGAATAATTTTTTAGCATGAAAATTAAGAATCATAAAAATTCGTTATGATAGTTAATGTATCCGCTGGGAAAATTATCGAATCTAAAATTTAAAATTTTCACCCTGTGTTAAAATCCCGTGAGGGACGAAAATTCTATTTTTCTGAATTTAGTAAATTTTCTTGCGAATTCATCAACTTTCACACTAAATTCATCATTTTTTGGTTTTCATGTTCTCACATAAAAAATGGTTAACGTGAGAACAAAAAATAATGAATCAGAATGAAAGTTGATGAATTCGTTGGAAAAGTTACTGAATAAAATAAAATGAAAATTTTGCCCCTCATGAGATTCTAATCCTATGTGAAAATTTTGAATTTTTGGATTTAGTAATTTTTCCATCGAATGCATTAACTATCATAGTGAATTCGTTTTGTTCACAACGGATTTTCATGGTTCTTAGTTCTCACGTTTAAAATGGTTCTTATTTGAACTTTACTATATATATATATAAGAAGGTTCAAATAAAAATCTTATTTAAAGTGAGAACGTGTGAATCATTTTCAACCATTAAATCGTGAAGATCTACGATGATGCATCACTTTACTGGATGAATGTATGTGTATTACCGGAGTTCAAATTTTATGAGGAGCAAAAATTCAAAATAACTTTTTTAGTGAGATAATTTTCATGAAGAATGGTGTTCTCACGTTTGTAGGATAACACTAATTTTTATCATAACTCACATATATATATATATATATATATATATATATATAAGAGATCAAATAAAAATATATTTTTTATAAAAATCTAAAAGCCAATGAACTTTAGGTACAAAGTAAATGTACTTTATGTATAAAATTACTATATTACGAAATATTGATGAACAATGTTGCTTTTACCAAAAATCAATGGTGCATTAGTTTTATACTTAAAAGTGGTGTTTACTTTGCATGATTAGGTTGGATAGATAAAATTAATCCAACATAATCAAGTGTTTACTTTTAAGGATTAATATTTAAGGATATCCCAAAGTCCGGGATTATTTTAATCCTTTGAATTGTTCTTCATTAATTTTAATTCAACCAATATAGGTAGGATTAAAATACTCCTCCAAATAAAGAGAAAATTATTTATCATAATTTTAATAATTCACTAATCCTTTATAGTAAATAAATGATTGATAGATAAAAATTATCTTATCACACATTTAATTCATCAAATAGTCAATTATTCAAAATGTTAATCATGAAAAGTAAACACTCCCAAAATACATTAATATAAAATGCATTGATTTTTAAGTTTTACAAAAATAAAATTTTATTATAATTCAACTATATATATATATATATATATATATATGGTGGTTCACATAAAAATACAAATATTGGTAAGAAATAAGAATACATCATTGAACGTATAAATGTATTACATTAAATATATAAATTTGTTGCACTAAATTCGATGCAACAACTTTAAATTCAGTGTTACACTTTATATGTTGAATTTGATCGAACAATAGTGCAACAACTTTATATATTCAATGTTTCATTCTTATTTCTTACCAATATTTGTATTCTTACATGATCGAACCCCTATATATATATATATATATATATATATATATATATATATATATGGGATGATTCCTATGAGAATGGAAATAAGTGTAGGAAATAAAAATAGATATATAAGTCTAGGATATCTTTCATATTTGTGTAGCACAATCAGAATTACTATATTACACATGTTAGTTTAGCACATATTTCATCTAGAGATGGCAATGGATCTCGGACCCGGTCCAGATCCGTGGATCCAGATCCATTTTTCATGATCTGAATCCTCAAAAAATTGGATCCGATAATTTGGATAGGATCTGGATCATATTCTCATATTTCGGATATGAATCTGGGATTTAATTTTTTAGACCCGGATCCGATCCAGATCGACCCGCAGATCCATTTAATTTTTTTTATATATATATTATTTTATTATAATTAAATACCTAACCCCAACTTAAAACTCTTCAATTTTCTTTTTCAAATTCTCTCAAAACAAATATGCTTAAAATTTCATTTCAAATACTCCCAATTATGTATTAATTGACATTCACTGCGGGTCGCGCCACTTACACCACCAACAATCGAGTTGTTTGTTGTTTCGTACTTTATATTAAATTTGTAACTAACGTCTTCCAATATAGTGATAATTGTAGAAATTCTAAACAATTATTATATCATTATTTTGTATTTAGATTATTATGGTGTTACTGTAAATTATAGTTGATTTAGAATTTATTTTGAAGCGAAAATATATGGATCCGGGTCTAGACCCTATGGATCTTATGAATTTGGATCTGGATCTAATATCTTTAGATCCAATGGATCTGGATCGGATCCGAACCAAAGCAAAAAAATCGAATCTGGAACTGGACCTAGCCAGATCCGATCAAATCCGGCCCATTGTCATCCCTAATTTCATCTCTTTGTAGTACATATGTTAAATATATTAGTTTAGCACATCTTTCATTGCAGCGTAGTACAAGAATGGTTCTAGTGTTGCACAATTATCCGCGTAGCAAACAAAACACAAAATTATAGCACAATCAAAATTAAATCTCAACCATTGATCCAGCGAATTAAAGGTCCGATTCATTATCATTTCCTACCAAATTATTTTTTCTACCTATCTCATATATATATATATATATATATATATATATATATATATATATATATATAATTGGTTATAGAGAGAATCATCTCTTAGATAAGAACAAAAAATCAATAATCTCCGTAGATTAAATAAGATCGAACGACTCATAATTATTTAATGATAAAAATAATCAAATTCTTAAATTTTCGCTATTTGGATATTTCACATTATATTCTTCGTTGTTCATATAATTCATGTTGTTGTTTATGTAATCGTAGTTCTTGTGCATGCTATTCATTCCAATTCGTTGTTATTTTCATGTAATTCATGGTGTTGTGCATGTAATCATAATAATTATGCATATGAAAATAATTACGAAAATCAATAAAGAAAATCCCTTGATTTTAGGACTAAACTGTTATCATTAAAATATTATGATAATAAACTATATATAATTAATTTTGACCATTAGATTGTAAAAATGAATGGACCAAATTAATTCTTAATTCTCAAAAAAATTAGAGTTTCGTAATTTTTATTTTTATTAGGACATTTATTAGCTAAGCGTTTTTCTGAATCACATATAAAACATCTACAATTTCTTTTGTAAGGTTTCTTAACATATCTATTTCTATCTTTATTCTTATTATGTTTATAAATAGTACTTTTCCTAATACATTTTTTATATGGTTTTTTGTAATATCCATAAGCTTGAGGTGTATAAATAGCAGTTTTACAAAATGTCCATGCTTGGCTTTTTATTTGTTCTTTTATTACTGCATCTTTACATCTATCTTCTAAATATTTAAATGTAAAAGTTATTCTTGGTCCTATTCCTAAATTAGGAGTAGTCACTTCCCAGGCTTCATGTATTTGTTTTCCTAAATCTCCTGGAAGTTTTATAAAATATTTATTACATAATTCATCGTCCATTGCTCGCTTGGTTTGTGATAATAATCTAACAAAATCATTTGTAAATTCTCTTATATATTTAAAATCTGAAATACTTAATTGTTCTAAATTTCTTATTGCTGTATCTTGCAAAAATGTATTATCTTTTGCTGGATCAACACCTATTATTAATAGTCTTATTGCACTTGTAAAGTTATAAGGATTATCTCCTAATGCTTTTAATTGATTTATTATTTTTATAGAAATCGCTAATCATGATTTTTCCTTGTTCAATTTCTGAAACTAATGGTAAATTAAAATATTTTTCTAATTATTTATAAGCTTGATTAGAATCCATTCCTAGTTTTGTAATACATTCTATTAACATATCATCAACTTGATCTTGCAAATTTATTTCAGTAAATTTTTTATTAATTATTTCATCTATAGTTGTTTTTGTTTCTTCAAACTTAAACCATGTTTCAAATTCTATATTACCTTCTAAATTGTTGTCATAATCTTCGTTATTAAATTGACAATATCCTATCATTTCTATTTCAGTTAATTCTAATGTGTCTATTTCTTCAGAATCTGTATCATAAATTGGTTCTGTATCATAATATTCATTCATTAAGCTATAATTTACTTCCATATCATCATCATCTTCACTTTCCTCATTTTTATTATTTCTTTTTATAAAATTTGTAAATCTTAAATTGGCTTGTCCATTATTATCATAAATAATACTTTTTTATGGAACTAAAACTTCATTAGATTTCTTTTTTAAATCTTTTAAATTCCATTCTAATCATGCTAATTCAGTAGGATCAATTTTTTGTGGTTCTATCATTTTACGTTAGGCAAACATGATATTGTAAGTCCTCTTTGTTAAGAATCCGCCTAGGTACAGGATTAAGATGTTTTTTAGTAATGATATTATATTGGTGTGTAGAGTTGATTTTTGAGAAACTCTTAAACCATATATATATATATGTATATTATGTTGTTGTTAAACTGGGATATGTTTAATCATAAGAATAAGGATGATATTTGAATTTATGAGAAGTATTAGAGTAAGAAATTTTTAATCATTGATCAAAACTCGTTTGTTCAATCGATTTTTCCAGATCTTGAGAATCTTAGAGATAAGCATAAAATATCTTGCGATAATTATAATTTTATTTGTCAATTTGATCGAAAATTTAAACATATATTACATTCAGAAAATAGTCATTTAAAGCGTATTATAGATTTAATTATAAATTTAAGCCGTAATTTTGAAAAGAATAAAATGATAGCAATAATCTACTTAAAGAAATAATACAAAGTAATCAAGAAAAGAATAAATTAATTAAGCAGTCGGTGAAAACTTTGATTATATTAAAGAACAAAATAATCAAATAATCTCGAAATTAAACAATTAAATAAAATTTACCTAGTAAATCTGATATTAATCAGTTAAGTTACTTAATAGAAAATTTAAAACCAAAGAAAGTTGAATTAGAAACTAAAAACTATTAGGAGAAATTGAATTACAAATCGGTGAAACTTTTAATAAATTAGAAACAAAATAAATAATAAACCAATAGATCAAGATATAGATAACATTGCATGCCATAAATAATTTAAGCTTAGGTTCACAAGAAAGACCTAGAAAAATAACTCCTACAATATATAATTATTGGAAACCTAAAAAATGAGTAATTTTAGACCATTTTCTGGACATTCACAAACTATACAGCAAGGAAGAAATTCTACAAATAATATAAATGAAATTATTACTTCAGATACATTTTTACATATGATTTTTAAGTTCTAGAAGAGGATCTGGAAGCAATAGTTCTCAACAGACTATACAATTAGAAGAAGAAATAGATGTTGATAGAAATTTAGAAATTTACAATAATCAGAGTTTTGAAATTTTACAGCCAAGGGTTTTATATCAAGCAGGAATAATAAATATATAAATACAAGTTTTATTAGAGGAAGTAGAGAAGTAAGTACTAGAGTGGTTGATGGTACAACAAAATTTATAGATTTACTATCATCAGAAACTATAAAGAAATTAATTAAAAGTAATAAACTATTTTCACATATAGGATTAATAATAATAGGGATAAAAGCATTTGGAAGACAAAGTAGGAACAAAAGCTTTAGTGTTAATTCTGAGATCAATCATGGCAACAAGATGTTAAAAGAGCTATTATATCAGGAATGGAAGTAGATTTAAACAAAAATTCAACATTATTTTATTGTGCTCCTAATATTTTAAAGGATACTAGAGATATAAGTAAAATAAAAATTGCAATACAAACTAAAGGATATACAAATTATGAAGGAAATAATTTAGTAATAAGTATTGGAGTATTAGGAAAAATGAGTACATCTTCAAGTATGAAATATAAAGTTAATATTGAAAAAATGATAAAAGTTATATATATATATATATATATATATGGTGAGGTTCAAATGAGAATAATTTTTAACGTGAGAAATAAGAACTACGAAATTCGTTACGAACAAAATAAATTCGTCATGAAAGTTAATAAATCCGCTAGGAAAATTGCTAAATCAAAAAATTTAGAATTTTCATCCTGGGTTCGAATCCAATGAGAGGCGAAAATTCCATTTTTTAGATTCAATAACTTTCTAGCGAATTCATTAACTTTCACACTGAAATCATCATTTTTAGGTTCTCATGTTCTCACGATAAAATTGATTTTCATGTTAACCCTCCCATATATATATATATATATATATATATATGAAATGAGAATATTACACTGGACATATAAATTTGTTGCACTAAATTCAACATATAATGTGTAGCACTAAACTTAAAATTATTGCACATAATTTGGTGCAATAAATTTATACATTTAGTGCAACAACTTTATCGGTTCAGAGCAACTTTCTTATTTCTTACTAACATTTATATTATTATGTGAACCATATATATGTAGATAGATAGATAGAGATGATTACGTAGAAATAAAAATATTGGGAAGAAATAAGAATAAACTATATCCCTTGATAATGTTAGATCGATGGACCAGATTAATTATATACGTGCTGTCATTATTAACTAGTTGTGCTATGTTTTATTGTTATAGAAGAAATTATTGAGATATTTTCATAATTTTATCGTTATATGAATCTATTAATTCTTATTTGATATCCTCTAATATGTAATTATTTTTGGACCAAATTTTATGTGATTTTCGTCTCTTCATTGTTTTTTCTCAATGCTATAGTTAGAAAAAAAATCAATAAATTGTGAAGAGGATATGTTAAATAAGTGCTACATATTAATAAGTATGTGCAACAAATTAATATTCACAACATCATACGAAAATAAAACGGTAAACTTACACTCCAAATATTTGTGCAACAAATATGTTTAATATGTGCTACATGTTAGTAAGTGTATGCTACAAATTAATAATGTCGAAAAAAATGTTGAATGATTTGAAGATGATACCAAATCCCATAAAATTAGAAAATAACTGATACACATAAAAACTAGATTACCAATATATCTTCTTTATTTCTCCTACGTTTTAAAATCGTTGCATAAATAGTTATTAATCATAGCACCATATAGATTTAATTTGGTCCACTGACCTAGCATTATCAAAAACTATTAATTATTCTTATTTTTTATCAATATTTTTATTCCTACTAGGGGTGAGCAAAAAATCAAAATCGAATATTTGATCCAAACCAAATAGGAATTTAAAATTCGGTTCGGATTTTTCGAATTTTGGATAGGATTAAAATTTTCAAATTTTCGGATTTTATTGAATTTTTTAAATTCGAAAAATTCAAATTATATATAATTTATATATATATATACTATTTTATTTAAATAATTTTTAATTTAATATAAATATACATAAGAATTAGCAAAAATTGGTTTCGGGTTTTTGATTTTTTATAATTTTGGATTTTTCGGTTCGGTTCGAATTTTTTAATAAAAAAATCAGATTTTGAATTTCGGATTTTCGGATCTGATTTTTTATCTCTCAAAATTCAAATTTTTGGATCGGTTCGGATTAGGAATCAAAATCCGAATGCTCACCCCTAATTCCTACTTGATCCACTCTCTCTATAATTACTAATTAGATCATCCTTTAAAATTAAAACAAGTAAATATATTATAGGCACAATCAGGATTTGTAGGAATTCACATTTTAATAATAGTAACCCATAAATAATTAAATATAATATATTATATTATTATATTAGATTGCTTTAAAATTAAATTAAATTAAATATATAATAAGAATATAAAAGACAAGCCAAATTTATAAAATAATGCTCTTTTATAATGGGTACAGACATACAATACCAGCGACCTACTCAATTTCATGGGATTAGCAGGATTTGATCTTCATAAATTTCAAAGACCATGTGGCCACCCTAATCATATGATATTTAAAAATTAAATAAATCGTAATTGTAAATTAATTTAATTATAATATAAATTAATAAATTCTAATTATAGATTATTAAATTTAATTAGAATTTTAATTAACCTCTTAATTAGCTTGAATTATCATTAATTAAGAATTACATATGCCCGCACCCAAATTTCTGTCATTTGCAAATTATGAGCTCAAATACAACATCACATATTTATTCCGTAAGAAGCCGCACGTATATTTATTATGCACGGTAATATATACATACATGTATTATAAGTAATGATATGATGCTATATATAGCATGTACATGAGAAGTCCCAACTTGCAAACAAAACAAGAAATCTGAGTATTTTATCACACCTAGGGCTGTCTATTCGGTACGGGTCGGGTACCCTACCGAAAAAATCGGGTACCCGGCCCCGATTTTGCATAAAAAATATTATCCGATCCCGACTCGATTTTGTAAATCGGATATCCAAATATCCGACACGGGTATTCGGGTACCCGAATACCCGATTTTTGTTCTTCAAATTATTGGAGGCATATTGTAAGCTTCACTGACCAATGAATTTTACAGTTTTCTTGAACTGAGATATCAACTTATCACGTTGCATTTTACGTACCTTTCTGTTAATTAATTAATTAGGTTACATTTACTTTTCGAAATTCATGAATTTTGAGATAGCATACTTCGAACATTATACAATCAATAAGTAAAGACATCTTACATTGTTAACACGATATTTTTGAGATAGCATATTTCGAACATTATACAATCAATAAGTAAAGACATCTTACATTGTTAACACGATATTGTTTAGAGGTTTTAATATTTCACAATATACTAAAACTAGTTAATGGATGCCAAATTGGAGCAAAAAAATAAAAGTTCGGATATTTTTTTGATAAATACCATCAAACAATAGGAAGGAAGTCTTTTAATTTCAAATTGGAAAAGTAGCTCATTCCTTTTAATAATCTCATTTCTGGATTGTAGCATATATATACTATGTTTATTGCTTGGCACAGAAAAGCACAATTAATTATCAACAACATTGTTTGATAAGTCCAAATAAAAAAAGAAATAAATAATAAAACAATATTCTATAGTGCATGTATATCTCCTAGGATTAAAACACACCGCCACAAACATTCGATCAACTAAACCAATATCTAATTTTGCCTGTAAGGACTGCACATATATGTTCCAGAGTGCTGATAAATCCAGCTATATTTGAATTTTGAACTGAAAAATATAATTAAATAAAAATCGGGTATCGAGTATACCCGACGGATCTCACCTAAATAGCCTACCCAACCCCGACCTCTACACCCGATTTTCGGGTAATCGGGTACCCGATACCCGAGAAATTTTGGGTCGGGTATCGGATACCCGACTACCCGATACCCAAATATTCACCCCTAATCACACCAACTGCGGAAAAATAATAATCTAAATTCTAAATACCATGGGAAAATATGCAACCACATTAAAACAAAATTCCAATAATTAGATGATTTTGTTATCAATAAAACTTTATTAATTAACTTCATCTATCAATGAAGTCAGATTCACTACAGTAGTTCTGCTCTTACACGTTCTCCACTAATCTTTCCATAATCCTCCAATCACGCTCCAATTAAGACTGAAGTTATCGAGATTATAATTAATATCTACATATACCTAAAAATACATTAAAAAGATTTTACAAATGAAAATTTAATTACTTGAGGCGAAGATTGATAAAGTCAAACCAAATCTGTTTGAAGACATTGATGATCAGATCATGATATTCATCGGAATTGAGCGACAAATAGCAAGCAAGCAATTCTTCCAGATCATTCGACGCTCTGATGTTGTTCTCCAATATCATCTCCACCATCGATTCTCTGAAGTCGCGGCGCGGATCCTTCGACGCCTTCACCACCGCGAAGCTCTCGGAGATGCTTCGCCTCGAGGAGGCGGCGGAGCTCGAATTCGACGATACGCTCCGCCGCCCCTGCACCCGCCGGTTCCCGATCCTCGGCGAATTCACACGGAGCTTCATTCCCGGCGACTTAGCCGGCAGCCGCCTGACCGGGCTGGCAGCAATCACGAAATTCTCTTTGACAACCTTAACCGACAGTGACCCATACGCGTTTGTCTCCGACAATTCGGTCGAAGTTCGGTGAATCTTCGTCGGCTCGTTTGTCTTGGTGATGATCGGCGGGAGGCGGCGGTACTGATCCTCACCTTCGGTGCCGCCGCCGCCTTTACCACAGCCGCTATTGTCGATGTTGATTATGATGTCGTTGTCGGTCCCGCATTTGCAGGGGCTCGACCACGATACCATGCTGATGTCGGGGCCTGATCCATTGTCTGAGCCGTACTCTGTTAGGATAGAGTCAGGCTCGGACGAGGAACTCTGGTCGGGGCCAGAGTTCGTGCATTCCTCGGCGGAGGGAGTCGACGAGTCTTCGGGCTTGGCCCAGATGGACTCGACGGTGGTGGCGCAGCTGCACCCGGCGGAGACGGAGGAAGAGACTAGACGGGGAGGCGGGCCGCGGGGGCGGCTTCTCTTGGTGCTCCGCCTCCTCCGCGACGATTTCCGCGGCGGCTCCTCTGCGGGTTTTGTTGGAGAATTTTGTTGGAGAGTGAGGTCTCTAGTGAAGTAGTAAGACTTTCGCTGGTCGGAGTTGGTGAATTCCGGCGTATGATTGTGTGCGGGTAATGGCGAGTTTTTCTTCTTCGAGTGGTTTAAGGTTTTGGTGTAGTTGGGTGTGGGCTTGTTCATGTTCTTGAGCTTGTGGAACCAGGCATTGGGGATCATGTCGGAGAATCTGAATTTGTAATTACCCATATTTTTCTTTTTTTGATGATAAATTTGTGGGTAGGGGAAATGAAATGTAAGGAATAAAACGAGACTAGAGTGGTTTGTGAGAGTGCGTGTGGTGAGGGAAGATGATGGATAAATAGAAAAGGTGGTGGTGTGGGGACCACATACGAAGAAATTTTGTGCAAAATCTTTTATTTTCTATTTATTTTATTAGTGAAGGTATATTGGGTAATTTTATTATAGTAAAAACTATCCCGCTTTCTCTTCTTGTCGTCATGTCCTTGGTTTTGACTTGAGCTATTAATTTACGGTTGAGGCTAGTTTTAAGAAAAAAACAAATAATACTATATACATAAACCTTTACTTAAGGGACTAAACTACCTCAAAATAAAAATAAAAATAAAAATAAAAATAAGGGAGTAAATTAACTGTAAACCACGATAATGTTGAGATTAAAGAAATGAAAATTTTACTCCCAAACGCAGCTCAATTAAAATTAGGGTATCAGAGAAAGTTTGATTGTTTTTGCAAGAATTTGATCTGTCCTATAATCAGATTTAAACAAAATAAAATGACGCTGTTGTGCCACTAATCAACCACTGAAGCATATATTTCTGTCTTGATAATACTACTAATTAATTAATCAATTTGAGTGTACAAGTATTACACTTATTTATAGGTTTGTCGTATTCCCCCGTGCTCTCAACCGTTCAATATGGCCATCATAAAAATGTGACAAATCGTTGCCACTAATTTACTTCACACTGCGCTCGAATTGATCTCTCTTTTCTTTCTTTGTTTCTTTTATTTTTTACGAGATAATTCGCACTTATTATTTGAAAGTGAAAATTGTGAGTACGTAAATCCTGTTTGTATATGCAAATTAACTCATATTTTTTAAGTTGAGAAACTTGAGGTGTAGCTTGAGCTACATATATGTCAAGTTTGGCGTGAAATTGTAGCTAATATTTATTCTATATAAGTGATATGTAGTATTATATTGTGATTAAATTTCCCCTTTCACTTTTACGAAATGTTTTTGGAATAGTTATAGTTTATTCAGTAATTAATCTTGTTTCGCTCCTAAAATTAAATAGACGAAAAGTTAAATTACAATTGAAATAATACTTATATAATAGAGGCACAATCACGTTAGTCAAATGGATACCAACTAATGCTTTTAAAAACAACTGGTTATTCAAGAACGCCTCCCAGAAAAATAATATAATAGTAAAAATTTACCACTCAATTAATTTGGATCTCATAAAATAAGTAAAGATTTACCACTTTATTCTCAACATTTCATGCACTTCTAGTATCCAAATAAGACTATATGTTAATTTGCTCTTGGCATACGGTTCACATAACTTCTAAGCCACGATCTTTCGAGTGTTTTTTTAATATACAACGTATTGGCGCGACTCAAATAATGGTTACACGACCAAACTAATCTATTTTCAACTTAATTATTGGAGTATTTATTTTCATAACAATTGGACATCCAATCGAGTCAAAAGCTAATAACCAAATCATCATGCAAAAAAAGGCCTTTTCATCTCAAAAAATGAGGCAGCAACAAATAATCAAGATGGCAGGCATAACAAAAGCATGTAAAACCTGTGAGTGTCCATTGCTCAAAAATGGAAGTAAGTGTACACAGACACACACGCAAATTGGCTGTCGAATTCATTATTCCCTTCGAAAAACCCCTTCTGGGAAGGACAATTTATTGCCACATTTTCGCCTGCCAAAACAAATATTGCATACTTGCTTTTCTTGGCAAAGCTAGCTAGGGATTTTGGAGTAGGGGGCTTCCAAATTTATCTAAGGCACGAATGACATTTCCGCGTCAGCTTTTCGACTACCTTGGAATATGGAAACTATGTAAGGACAACACATATAGAAATCGGTGCTGATCAGAATTTTTCTCCTTTCTATGTTTGGTTAGGGCTTTTCTTTGTTAGTAGTGGTCGTGAAAGTCGATCGGATCCTGTGTTTCAAAATAGTAATTCGTGTCGTTGGTGATTGAATGCTTTAGATACATGGTATAAGAAAAAAGAATATAGCAACCAAAGAAACATTCACAATTTAGTGCTATTCCAAGTTCATATTCAACTTGTTACTTTTATCTGTTCGTATAATGTGGACGAATGTACATGAGTTTTTATGAAAAGTTGGAGGCTTTTAGCTATATGTACACCTGGTGTTTAGTTATAAATAACTAAAATAATTTACTTTTTTCGATAATTAATTCGGACATGATATATGGACACTTTCGCGAGCATCTAGTGTTTTAAATGTCGCTCCATATAATATCATTGCAAAGTAGATGTTCATATGTGCCTATGTAGGATAATAATATTCACATTGCATACATATATAGTATTTATCCCAACGTTTGTCCATTTGATTCATGTGGTCAAAAATCACAGGTTCAAATTTCACTAACGCCTCTATAAGTCTGAGTCTGTCAAACCTGGTTTCCAAATATGGTTTATCCGTACTGTGTTATTTGCAGACTATTGCACGTGAACATGGAGTTTACTAACATCTCTATAAGTTTGAGTCTGTCACACCTGGTTTCCAAGTGTGGTTTACCCGTCATATGTTATTTGTAGACTATTGCATACAGTGGCGGACCCAGACATTTTTGTCAGGGGGGTCCAGAAAAATATTTGGGATTCAAATAATCATAATTTTATAAATTCATAAAAGAATTTTATAATTAAAATTAAAAATAAATAATAATTTAATATAAAAAATTGAAACTCAGTGCTATATGCTTAAAAAATAATTAATGTCTCCATTGAAACAATCAAAATTTATATTTTCATTGCCAAAAAAAAAAAAAAACCATTTTTTTATATATTTAGCTACCTTTCAATTTTTATGTATTTATTTCAAGCATAATATAGACTATTTTTTATATATTTTATACCTTTAAATATATATCTTTAATTATTAAATATAAAATTACTATTATACCCCTAATATTTTTAATCCAGTGGGGCAGTCTTCTGGACCCCCTGGTCCATGCTTGATTGCATATGAACATGCAGTTTACTCTGTACACATTGAAAGTAGGCTGTGGGTTGTCCATGAATTCAATTTTTCTTTCTTTTTTTATTAATTTTATTCCTACATCTTCAACGTGTATCAATTTCATCACAATAATAAACATCTGAAGCTCAAAATTAATTAAGACTTATGAAGCCCATGTTAGGACCCATACGCCCATGTTTTCAATTTTTGTCACTGCCCACTCAATTGCTTCATCACAAGACAGCCTAAACTTTGAGCTTGATAGATTTTAAATTTGGAAAATTGTGATAAAATTAAAACAAATGACCAAAGGTAGGGATACGTGAGCAACTAGTGTGTGTTTATATATAGTCGTTGTGCAAGGTGATCATCATGTAGCATGCTTGCAATGTGACAAACTACAATGAGTATCCTAGGTATGGGAATGAACGATCGATATCAGTAGCCAGTAAAGTTCTAAACATTGATTTGGAACTCCACGAATACCAAAAGAATGATAGAAAAATGTGAAACTACAATTAAAACAACACATTTCTTAACATCTCTATCCGACAACAAAACGATCAAAAGCCCTATTTATAGAGCTGGACAAATTTAATGAATTGAAGTTGTCCTTAACCTTATTAATGGTCCCCTCCGATGATAATTAGTGCATACGTTGGTAGTTTGTGCACCACACATGCAACATTGATAAATGGTTTTGTTTTTACTCTAGACAATATGATTATATTTGATTGGTTGTAGTTGTTGACATATAGTGAAATGTGAACTACAAGTGATAGGAACTAAACCTAATTAATCGAGCTGAATTGGGCTGTAAGAGTTGGCCCATTTTTAATTTGGGCCAAATGGGCTTCTTTATTTCTAAGACAGCATTAGCAGCCCACAAGGTTTGTATCTTGTAACTAAGGAATTCCTTTTTCATTTATTTTTGCAAAAACAGTTTGTATAAACCTTAAGGCTGATTCTATATATAGTCTCTCTCTTTTTTCATTATAACCTCTATTTTAATAAAATAATAAAAACATTAATGAATATACTATTTTAATCCCATAACCCCCAATTAAAAAATAATATTTATTTCTTTGAAAATAAAAGACGTATAAATAAACCCTTTCACGGGAACCCCCTTCCTTAAAATATATCTTCTCTTCCACCGATTTCTAAATAGAAGGATTATTAGCGTTAAAATGCATGAACTTTGGGTTGATTTTGATTTCTATGAATTTTAAATATTTTTAATAAATACATGAATTCAAAATTATTGTAATTTTTTCATAACTTGAATGACTGTCAAAATTAAAACTGACAAGACAATCGACATGACGTCACTTCATCAAAACGACATCGTTTTACTTACATATGAGTATGCATTAAAAAAACACAAAAACTTGTGTACGCGCGCGCTTACGTTGCGCGCACAAGTTTTGTGATTTTTTTAAGTGTCATTTTTATTTTGTTGCCTTTATCTTGTTGTTTTAGTGTGTTATTTTATTATTTTGTATTTTGTTTATTAATTCATAATTAGGGTTTATTAATTCAAAGTTAGGGTTTATCAATTCATAATTAGGGTTTATTATTTTCAATTAGGGTTTATTAATTCAAAATTAGGGTTTATTAATTCACGATTAGAGTTTATTAATTCACAATTAAGATATATTAATTCAAAATTATTATTTATTAATTTACAACTAAAATTTATTAAACTAATTAATTTTATTAGAATTAATTTAACTAATTAAGATTAATTATTAATTAATTAGGGATGGTCTCACTGTGCGTGCGCGCACATGAGACCACCCCTTAAAAAAATCATAAATCCACCTCACACACTCTGTCTCTCCAACTCCAACCTCGCACCGACCCACACCCCCACAGGCCACAACCCATCTCTTTTTCTCTAACCACAATTTATGATGAGGTTTGGGTTGGAGAAAAAGAGAGGGTGTGAGGTGGATTTAAGACGTCGTTTTGATGAGGTGGATTTAATTAAGACATCG
The DNA here is from genome assembly GCA_036937905.1 of Salvia rosmarinus. Lineage (NCBI taxonomy): Eukaryota > Viridiplantae > Streptophyta > Magnoliopsida > Lamiales > Lamiaceae > Salvia > Salvia rosmarinus. Next base: position 63,452,911 of record CM072818.1, on the reverse strand, counting down.
TTTGTGAAAATATTTTAAAAAAATAATGCAAAAACTTTATCCATATCAAAAATAGTAAAAAACACGTGTTTCTTGAAAAAAATTACAAACATTTTATTCGTGATTTGTGTGCTTCGCTCCATGATAAAAATCAATAAGAAAATGTTTTAAATTATATGAATCTCAATTATAAATTATGGTTTTAATAATTAGAAATTTTAAAATTTAAAATAGTTGTAAAGGGGTAAATGATATGTACATATGTGCGTATTGATAAGAATTGTTCCATAATAAGATATATATTCTCAAATAGTGGCGGACCCAGACATTTTGGAGAGGGGTCCAAAAAATATATGAGGTCCAAATAATCATAATTTATAAATTTATAAAAATAATTTTATAATTAAAATTAAAAATAAATAACAATTTAATATGAAAAATTGAAATTTAGTGTTATATGCTTAAAAACAATTAATGTGTCCATTGAAACAATCAAAATTAATATTTTCATTGTGAGAAAAAAGAAATTAACAATTCTTTTCTATATTTAGCTCCAGTACAACAAAAAACAGATATTTGGGCACTTATTTAGAGTCACTATTTATTAAATGCCTCTAAGATATATTATTGGAGCACTTAGATATATTAAATTTAGAGGAAAATTTTAAAAAAATCTAAAAAAATTAAAAAGTGCCCAAAAGATACTTAAAAGTGCCCCAAACTCTTTTGGGACACTATACTTAGCAACACTATGATAGTGCCCCGAAAATCAAAAGTGCCCCCAAAGACAATATATTGGGGTCAGTGATTGAAAAAAGTTTTTTTGTTGTAGTGCTCCCTTTCAATTTTTATGTATTTATTTATGCATAATATAGACTATTTTTTAAATATTTTTTAAATATATATTTTTAATTATTAAATATAAAATTACTATTATACCCCTAGCATTTTTTAAAATCCAGTGGATCCCAGTGCCCCCACTGCACCCCTGGGTCCGCCATTGTTCTCAAAGTGTTAAAATAGCCGCTATATTTATAACAAAGTGTTAATGGATAAAACTATCTACATTGATAAGATATATGTAGAAATTACCCAATTATATACATACATGTAGAATATACCCATACTTAAAGTGAAAAAACAAATTTACATGAAAATCAATAACACTCTGATACTAACTGCAAAATAAATCAATTTGTTGGCAAATGCATTAACTAGTCTATCAACTAATCTGAAATCCATAAGTCTGTTTGATCCACTAATCAATTTATCAATCGAAAAATCCATAAGTAGACTGCCTAATGAATTTTTCAATCGAAAAATCCATTATCGCCCGGACTAATCTATTTGCTTTTGCAGTAAGTGTTAAAGTGTTAGCAGTCCGTGTCAGAGTGCCAGAGTGCCTCCAAGGATTTTTTTATGTTCCTTTATTTAAATATGGATATCTTGTATAAGTTATTATAATAGCGAGTACATACAAATTAACAAAGTGGGTTTGAAGTATACATATAACGAAAAGTAACTATTTTAGAAACACCTTTTAGATTAGTAGAAATCTGAATGAAGAATATAATTTGATAGATTTTTAAAAAGCTAATGATGGCCATCAGATCTAAAATGTGTTGCTATGATCTTGAGCATTGATTTGACACGTCGACAAATTCATCCTTATTTAAATGATATGATATTAGTTAGATATTTTTGTCTAATATAAGAAATTACTATTACTATATATCTTTAATTTATGCAGAATGTCTATGACTTTAAGAATTACAGATTGATTAATTTTATTAAATAATTATTATTGTGCATTTTAGGTATGACGACCCGACTTCTCAAGGAAGTACGGATTAAACGGATCGTCACTGGTATGATAATGCAGTGGATACACATATAACTAAACCAATACAATTAACCAATAAGCTACTCATAAATGCATGAACTGAAGGAATATGTTTTTTCAATACGAACTCAAGTCACGGAAGGACTTGCCAAAAGATTCAATATCCAAATATAACCCAGTCAGGGCGTAATTCAAGGAATGAGGTACGACCTCAAGTTCAATACGAAAATGAATAACAGTTATAATTAAAGGTACAAAACAATATCAGAGTTTGACAGTAAAAACGTGTGGATATCATATGACGATACACGCCCAAGGTTCTAGAAATCTTTCTATTATACCAACAAAACACCTGCCACTATGCACCACCTCGCACTCATCGTCAATCCCTGCTCAACCTGCACATCAAAAACGAGATGCAGGGCTAAGTACAAAAGTACTTAGTGGACTTATTGAAGAAAACATTTTTTTTTGTAAAGTTATTGCACTGCCCACAATAGCACATGGAGGTTTTCGTTGAAATGACACATGCCTATCAAATATTTTATCATTTTTCAAAGTGTGTCTGAACGGACTATTTCATCCACGTTGTTCCATATCTGATCATTCATTCATTCATTCGTTCGCGCACTATGGAGGTGGTCACCTACACATAGTCGTCGTGACCGATCGAGGTAGCTAACCTTAACACACAGTCACACGTGTACACAATCCGAGTTAGTCCTTAACTAAATCGGATCTGATCGTTACCCTTTTTTAACGTTGGTGGACCAACACATTCTCATACCACGTTGGATATACCAACCTCAGATAGGATCACAACTAAAACATAAACATTTGGCAGTCAATAACAGTTCATGTCATAATATTTCATAAAGCTTTTGTAAATCATGCTTTGAGGTATGCATATCATTTTGTTTCAAGAGAGCCCACCTGCTAGTCCGAAGCTATAAGTTCTAAGTGAGCAGGGTGTGGTTGTCCTTCCTCGGCAACTACGTAAGAACATGACCTTCATAAGAAAATAACTTTTCTTAGATTCCTTCTATTGATCGATGGTCGTTTATAAGTTACGACTTAAAGTTCTCAATTATGGTTTCTTTATGATTTCATATGATGGTCTTAAGATAATTTCTATTATCTTACATTCCTAATTTCCAAACTATATTACTTCATCATTCATAGATGAACCTCAACTTATGAGTCATATACTCCGAGTCTATCCTCGACTCTAGTCTTAGTGTTCTTCTAAACGTTATTACGTTATAGAGTGTTGGTACTCAAGTTATGATTGGTGTATTAGGATATTTTCAAGCCATTAACTAGACTTAACAATTATAGTTACGTCCTAGTAGGTTATGCTTGACGGCTTGTCGTATTAACACGACGAATAAAGGGGAGTCTTGCTTATGATTCAAGTGATCCCATACTATCACGTAAGGAAATACTTAGAAATAAATGAAGTTCTTTGTGAATACTAACTCAACATTTGAGATATAAGGATCAACATCTTATGTTTGGATCTTAGCTTACACTTTTGGACATTGTTTGTTCCCCTTAGCTCGTCGGAGATTGTGTAAGTTATATAACCGTTATTCGTATCGAGTTGTCTTAACGCTCAATCTAATATCGTATTAGGTTGTCGTTGTTGAGTATTCACGTTGTAAGTCAGCTTTTGGTTTCTTTACTTAGGAACTCACGTTTGAGTATCCTATTATCAGAAAACCCTAAATTGTGTCTAACTTCGATTCTCTTTAATTCTTTCTTAAGTTATCGAAATTTATAGATTTCTTTTGGATTCTCGTACATAAAGTACTATGTTGTTTACGTTTGAGGTTTTGTTTATCGACATAACATAAATATAACCATACAACACCATAAACCATACTAAAGCATTAGAAAACCCTGATTTCTAACATAATACACAACTATTATGTATGTGTGCATGAGTGTTCAATTCATTCATCATAATCACAACCATTCATTCTAAACTTATAGATTAACTACCATGGTATCATTCACAATTAAAATCAACTCACACTTAACCATTTTGTTATATTTTCGATAATTAACATAAGTATCAAATAAATTCTAATAAAATCATGATATGCTCCTATCATGTTATAGAATATAATTTTCAACTCAATATCATCAACAAAATTAAATCATGAACTAAAATAGATCATTATTTTTCTGCATTTATGAATATTGAACATTTGTGTTCAATAAATTCCACACACCTCATAACATATTTATAATATGCATTAAACATGGAATATTAACTTTAAAAAACAACTAAATATTTATAATATGAACTAATTCTTGGAATTTTTGGTCCTCACACATATATTGTATACGTGTTCAATAAATTCCCCAACAAAGCATAATATATTCATATTATATTCTAAAAATAATATCTCATATATATATATATATATATATATAATATGAACTAAATGCTTAGAATTTTTGGTCCTCATACATATATTGTATATGTGTTCAATAAATTTCCAACAAAGCATAATAGATTCATATTATATTCTAAACATCATATATATATATAAATATATATAGGATGGATCAAATAGTACCCGAGACTGAGATAGTATGTAGTACTCAATCTCATCCACTCATATCAAAGATCCTATAATTGAGATTTTTTTCGGACTTTTTAAGCTTAATTTCGCTGATTTTCTATAACAGCCCCTAATTCTCAAGTACGATTTAGCAGGGATTGTTACTCTAAACATAGATGAATAAACAATGAGACCATTTAACATTAAACTGTGATACATATATCAAGTATGTTTTGGACCTTACTACATAACTTATGTTCTTGCAATGAAAACATGTGATATGTACATATGACGATGTACTATCAAGGTATAACTTTCAATGACAACCTTCCTATTGCTCAACACCGCTCCATCGCATCACCAACTCAATCTGCACATTTAAAACAAATATGCGGTGAGTACAAATAATGCACTCGGTGGACTTATGCCAAAACATTTTATCATCTTTTAATTACTCGCCCATCATGGTAAGACACGAGGGTTTTGATTAAAAGGCCTTGAGCTTACTAAACTTTTCATCATTTTCATAAACATTAAATGCGGCGGACATTTTCCTTGTATGTATGATCCATATCCTTCATCTCATCATAACATTATCATTTAACGCCGTAGAAGGAGGCCTCTCTCGTCGCCGTGACCGCCGTGAATTGTCCTTACAAAGACACGATCACCATTAGGTGTACACGTTAATCCTAGCTGTATAAGCTTTGGCATAGGATCCGATATCGATTTCATTCATAAGTTGGGAGCGACCCAACAACATTCATCATTCATTCATTCATGGATATGATACATACATAAAATATAAACATTTTGGGGTGTAATTTCATCATCATTTCATAATCATTTCTCAAAAGAGAGCATCATAAATAATTACTTTTCATTTCAAGAAAGCATCATAAATAGAGCATTTTATCCTCGAGGATAAGAAAAGAAGCCCACCGCACGTAAGCTTTCTTAATTCGTTTTCCTTCTATGTCAACGATCGCATCCGCATCTCACCTTTACGTAAAACCGATTTTAGTATGTTTGTCACGTTTTTCGAGATTTTCAAAGTTTAAAATAAACTTTGATAACTTATACTAATATAATTTGAATTTCTTAACGAATTCAATACGCCGTTCAATCGCGTATCTTAACTAAACATTTCTCGTACTTCGATAGAAACGAGATATGTTCAACTATTTCATTTTAACCATTTAGGTTAAACGTTCAACGTATTCTAACGTTTTTCAATATAAAGATTTCAATTATGAAATCCTTTCTCACCAAAGAGATTTCCTTATAAACTTAATACGTTTTACACGTATTAGTGTATTTATCGAACGTATTTCATACGTTAATTTAAAAGTCAACAATTTTGACTTTTCTTTATGAATTCTTTAATAATTCATTTATTTAATATCTAATTTCCACATAAATCGATTTTCAATCGATTTCTTTTCATAAAGCCTTAATTCTCGATTTTCACGCAAATCGATAAACTTTATTAATATTTTCTTAAATATTAATCAACTTATTCATTTAACATTATTTTCATTTCTAACGTTATTTAATATAACGTTTCGACATAAACATAGTATTCTATGTTTATAAAATTCCATAAATTCTTAATATGTCTAAAATAATTTCTAGACATATAATGTATTATTTTCTTGATATTAAGGATTTAAAATCCTTAATATATTCTTATTCAAACTCGTGGCCCTTAAGCTTTAATTTTCAATCTTCTTCCAAAAATTCTTCTAAATTCACATAGTGTACTATTTTATCATAGTATCACTAATATGTATTAACATTAACTATAGGAAAATTGAACACCAATTTCCTATAGCTTATAACTCTAATTTTCTCCAAAATTACCAAACTTTTTCCTAAAATTCTAATTCATTTATACAAGGCCCCAACATTGATCTATAACATATTTATAACATAAGGTCCAACATATTCAATTTCTACATCAAAGAATTATTGTTCAAGGTTCACGGTTCTTTCCAAATAAATACAAAACATTTTTGTAAAATTTCTACAAAATTACACAATGCTTATACACTATAGTGTAGCAACATTACATCATAATATTCATTAAATACAACTTAATCATCATGTATCAAGCCCTTGAAGCTCTCGGTCACTTTGAACAAATTGGGCAAATAAATTCTAAAATTCTTGATAAAATCATGTAGTATTTAATTTAGGCTCTAGATCAACTATATGCTATAATATCAATTACACATGATTTGTACATTGACTTATGAATTCCAAGAATTTTCGGCAATATCAAATATATTGCATATAAATTCTAAAAATTGCCAATAATTCACAATGAGCTTCTACTATCATATATCATAAATCCATTAACATATGAACATTATAAATTTTCGAACATCATGCAAAAATTCAAAGCATGCTTAGCTTTTAATTAAAACATTATATATGAACCATTCTTAACATATTAGACAATATTTACAAACCACTAAACATGATAGCCTAATTCTTCATATTTCTATCATTAAGAACAAAAGCATAAATATTAAAATCGAACCGGTAGAAATCGAAAATTTAAACGTATAAAGGAAGCTCGTTAAATTCCTAACCTTTTTAACGGTATCGATTTATCGTGAAATGATTTTAGAACAAGCTTTTAGATGATAGAAAAACAAGAACACTCAAGTTTTCTCTTGAGGAAGCTCACGGCAGTGAGGAGAAATGGGAAAGAGAAAGTGTTCTTTGGTTTTGATGTAATAATCACTTAAGTAATAAGCTAAGGGAATTAAACAAGTAATGAATTAATTTTTTTCATATCTCACGGTACACACACACTTTGCAAGACAAAAAAAATATGTGTGACTCATCAACTTTATTACATCATCATAGTAAGTATGTCTTACACAATTAAATGATCTTACACAAAAGTTTTTGAAGGAAGCAAAATAATTAAAGTCTATTTGCTACTTGGAGCCGTCGGTTCCCTCAATACACAAGGAAGAAGTCTTAATTTTCTTGTCTCATTCTAAGATATGAAATATCTACACTCAATCCTATGTAATTAGTCATCAAAAAGGTCTTCTAAAAAAATTCTTCTAACCTCAAATGGGAACCATATTACACGGCTATTCTCTTCTCAAGCACTCCACTTGATGCATTCATTTACTTTCTTATTTTGTGTGTAGAAATATTCCATTTTTTTTAAATTATTACTAGCATGGAAACGAGACAGCAAAATTTGTTCAATTTAAATCCTACTTCAAATTGCTCACGACACTTTTGTACAATTAGTGCCAAAATTTGATTTTCATGCTATAGATAGCTATATATCATAATATATGTCTTAGATGATAAATTATATCATAGGGAAAATTATTAGAATTATTCCATGTGTGAAAACCCTAATTTTGAATTAGGGTTTCGAAAATTTCATATTTGTTCAATAACTAATCCTTAATGCTCTAGCATTGTTTTAATGCTAAATAATACTCTAATTACATTTAATAATCATAGGAATTTAAATATTATAATTCCTTGATCATTAAACTCATTTTTCTATTCATCTCTAAACGTTGACGTTTGAAACGTCTCAAAACGTTCATTATCGACTCATCTCAAAATGGTCGTAATAAAGTCGTAATCACTTTATTAAATTATTCCATTAATAATGGAATTTAATTCTAAGCTTCGTTCCTTAGAAAAATTTTACGAAATTTTAACTATCGATATTCAATCGACGTTAAAATATTACTGCCGAAACACTTTATAAAATTCTATTCCTTAATTCACAATTCTTAGTGAATATAAAATAGGAATTTGTTACTTCGTAATTAATCGAAATCATTACTCGATATATTACTAATTCAATTATTTCGACGAAACCCTAATTTACGAATTTTTAAATATCGTAATTAGGCATTTAATTCTTCGGGATATTACATTCTACCCCCCTTAAAAGAAATTTCATCCCGAAATTTGCATACCTCAAAAGTATGGGGTATCTTAATATCATAATATCTTCAATTTTCCACGTGATTTCCTTTTGTCCATGGTTTCCCCATTGGACTTTCATTAAAGACCCAAACTTGATTCTTTAATCGTTGAATCGTACGATCAAAATGGTCGTAGATTTTCATCACAACTCATATTTGAGTTAAGGATCACGTCCTTATGGCGGATCACGTGAATTGGGTCATTTTCGTATTTCCTTAACTGTGACACGTGGAAAACATTACGTACTTTCCCCCAAATTTGGTGGAAGTACTAATCTATAGGCTACATGGCCTATCATTACTAGGATCTCGTAAGGTCCTACAAAACGTGATCTCCACATTCTTCGTACCTCTTTAAAATTTTCCTCAATGGAGAAATCTTAAGAACTTATTTTTCTTGCATTTAAGATGCTGTTTAGATCTACGCGTATCAGCGTAAGACTTTTGTCTGTCCTGAGCTTTACTTATTCTTTGCCTTATTTGGCAGATATCTTAATCATTCCATTTACCTTGTCAGGACCTTATACTTCCCTCACCTACTTTATTACAATAAAGTGGTGATCGATATTCTTTCCGCATAATGCCTCATAAGGCTATATTGATCGTTGTTAATGCCTATGGTCGACGTTAACTTAACAAGTGGTACAACACGTTCCCACTTGTACCTTGATTTAACATTAATGTTCTATCGATGCTTAAACGTCCATATTGTCCTCTTTATCGTCCATCCGTCCGTGAGTGGACATCTATGTTAAGGCTCAATCTCGTGTCTAACTCTTTTACGGTGAGCTAGTTCAAAATTTGGGGTAAACTTGGAATCTCTATCTCAAGTGATAGGTTTTGGTATCCCCAGAGATTTTACGATTCCCTTTATGTACGACTAAGCTAGCTTATCGATCTATGAGTCATCCGAATAGGTGAGATGAACATATTTGGTGAGTCAATCCATCGCTACCCATATAGTAGTTGTTACTTTATAAATTTGGCGTAACCCGTCATAAAATCAATTGCTACATCATTCCATTTTCATCTGTGTATCTTTAGAAATTATAACCTCTTATAAGGTCATTGATACAATGCCTTCATTTATTGATAACCGAGACAATGCTCGACAATATGGTTATATCTCATTTTATTTCTTACTATCTAACTTTTCTCGTAAATCATAATATCTCTTAATGCTGCCTGGTTGGGCGGTATGAGAAGGGTCATGAATTTCATTTCTAAGCTTATTATTGCTTGAAACATATATACATATAACCCTTTCTCAGACAATATAACATTGTCCCGTGCTTCTTAAAAATCCTTCAGCACTTCTTTCCTTATCTTAATTTGTATTCTATTCCCATTTTTATCCTTTCTCCTTTCGTTTATCATCATTTTTCTTTAGTCATATGTCACCTTGAGCGTGAGAATACAACTTACGCTCGTTCTCGATTGCCCGACTATTTGCTTTTCATTTTCTTAAACTCTCCAATGAGTTTTTCTTTTCTATAGGGACATATCATAATTTAGACTGAATTTTATAACTTAGGGCATTAGAAATTACATTAACCTTCCGTAGGTGATATTTATATCACAATTGTAATCTTTTACTGATTCGAGCCATCTTTTCTATCCCGTATCCAAGTCTCTTTGCTCGAAGAATTAATTCAAACTTTTGTAATCTGTGAATGATTTTTAACTTATTGTCGTAGGAGTGATGTCTCAAAGACTTTGGTACTTATTATCGTTACTATTTCAAGTCGTGAGTTGGGAATTTCTATTCATGTAGCCGAAGTCATTGTGATGCGTAAGCTATTTTCTTTCTCATATTAATACATAGCCTTTCTTTTATTAATCCATGTAAATTTGATTCCTTTTTGGGGTAGCTATGTTATCGGCCTTGCTACCTTAGAGAGTTCTTCATAGTTCTCTGATAGCAGTCAATTAATCTAGGAAATTCCTGATCTCATTTTAGGTCATCGACGACTTTCATTCTTAATTGCTTTATCCTTTGCCAACTCTACTTTGATTCCTTTTAAAGACACTATGTGCCTGAGGAATATTTCTTTAAGCCGAAATTCACAATACTGTTCTTGACAAAATTTGCCCGACTCTTAAAATTCGTAAGATAGTCCTTCGACGTTCTTTACGTTCTTTCTCATTCTTCGTATGGATAGGAACGTTATTCATAAAGGTTAAGACAAAATTGTCTAAGTATGTGTGGAACACTCGATTTTGAGGTACATGAACAGGGCTGGTGCATTGGTTAGTCCGAATGGCATAACTACTATCTCATAGTGGTCATATCTTATTCGGAACAATTCGTTGTCGTATATCGGATACCATTCTACAAAAACCATATAATATATTACATCAAAATGCCTCAGTGAGGACTTTTCATACATTAATTACGAGGGTCGGTCTATCGTCGATCGATTACATGGCATCTAGTTCTTTTACACTCAAAATTTGACACCATTTTAACATATCCACAAAATACTCCAACTACGTTTATTTTACATCTTCTAACCACACCATTTTCAACATGAACCATTATCTACATATAAGTCTCATATCATCATGGGATTCTACGTCTCAGAGTGGCCTTCATCGGAATCGTACTCCTCATTTGGAAATTTGCCTTTTTCCAGGTGCATTGTTTCCTCATCTCTCCGACGGTCCATCCCTTTCACAGAGCCAGGGGTCACATTGCTCCCTGTTTCTTCTTCCGTACTAGAGGTTTGTATTACTTTTATCAAAAGTAAGGTTGAGTTGGTAGTGGTAATTCTCCTAGTCCGTGAGGGCGGTAAGATCCTGTCCTTTGGCCATTCTCATCCCTTTCAGGTATAATTTGCGGCACAGGACGTGGGGCGGCGTTTGGAACATCAGGGTACAACCATTTCTTTGTACCATACTGGGTAACTTGCCGGGGACCAGGACAAGTGCTAGTAGGTGCAGTTCCATACGCATTATATGTATGCTTGAGCCGGTTGACAAATCCTGGTAAGTCTGCCCAAGTCTTGGAATTTTCTACATGCAGAAGATATTCTCTTGATACTTCTTTTGCAAACTTTTGCCAGTCTGTTGGCAAACGACGAATAAGCCTTTGGATACCATCCTCATCCGTAACCCCATAGTTACGAGCATCCCTCCAAAGGTGTAGAAATTCCTCCAAAAACTGTCCTAAATCCATGCCCAGTTTGTAATAAAAGAGCCGATACGCCTGTGTGAGTTCTAAGCTTGTAGGCCCTGTGGTTATCTTCTTACCCGTATTATTTCCTTTTCCTGCCATCTGTAAACAGATATTTCTAGATAAGCCAGACTTAAATCAAAGCAATAAAGGGAATTTTAAACAAGAAGGATCTCTTAAAGAATTAAACACTTTAAGACATTTATAACTTGTAAACAACTTACGACACGACTCACGACACTTATCTTATTACTCATTTTACGTTTTACACCTTGATCCGTATATCGCTATAAAATTTATTCGCATAAGCAAATAGTGGGTACTAATTTTACATTGCGTAAAATTTCTAACGAAGAGACTAGGCCAGTCACTAATCACGTGAATGACGACCATCTAAAAAACTTGTTTCTAGAATTATATCTACGTTCCACATAGATATAATGATTCAAATAATTGGATAGAACCTTAGGCGATCCTAGGTTCAATTCTAAGCTTGAGCAACACCGCGACGGCCATATTTCTCAAATAGGTGAAGAGATCTTCATTTCTTGATTCGCTTATCCCGAATTGGGTTCTATCGTGTTCGCACATACTTGTGCGATGTTAGAACATGAAGCACCTATATCGAACAAACTATTATAGGTAAAGAAAATATTATAGGTATTCCGAGAAATCTTTCTCATACCTATCAGGCCTTCTTGGTTTTGTTCGATCAGTTTTCGGTGTGAAGTAAAGGCTTTGGTCTACGATGTTCCCGTCTATTCAAGTAAACATCTATTTCGTATATCATTGTCCTTTCCATTGGGACATTATGTTCCTTGCTATAGTCTTCTATCACCTCGCTTCTGTATCCTTTTCGTATCGCATCTGTTATGCTTTTACCAATAGCATTTTGTGGTTAGGTCTACATCAACCTATCTGTTTAATATTGGTATTTCGATAATTAAATCTTATCGTAGAGAATCGTCATGTCTCTATCACTATCATTCATTCCTAATCCAGTATGAATTATTCAGTTTCCTTTTTCTCTTTATCGATCTTAGGAATATATTTCTCATATATCCTTAATTTAAACTCTTTTCAAGAGAAATCCTTATACCGGCATTTAGCGTCATCATTTGTAATATCCTTTTAGGATATACGTCATTTCTTAACATTATTTATTGATCCATCATGCAATTTCGCATAGGATAAAATCTTTTATCCACTAGGGACGTATTATGCTTTTACCTATTTTTCTTGAACATGGTATCTGAAAGTAATATTACTTTCGTTATACTTCGGTTCTCACATTTAGGATTAGAACCATCGTTATTGTCATATGGCTTGGTAAGGTAGTACATTCGTACACCATAACTTAATTTCCAAGCATCTCATTACCATGTCTTGGCTTTGGAGATATTTTCTCCTACTTGATTTACATACTTGGGCTATCTTAGTCGTTCACACAATCTCAAGGATTATGATTCCTCAATCTCATTATCGTTTGTTTAGCTAAGTCTCAATTACTTGGAATCGATTATGCTCAAGCATAATCTCATTGATTGAGGTATAAGGCGAGAGATTTATTTTCTGAGATGCTATCATTCATTTATATATATATTCTTTGAAAAGAATATCTTACATGCATCTTCATTCTTTTAAACATGTCCAACCTACTAACGAGGTTTTAGGGACAAACAACTATCTTAAAGATAAGTTGTAATCTCTATCTCGTTATGACATAGTGAGGGGAAATTATATCCCACGGATACCATATACTTTTCTTTACTTTTACTCTTGCATTCAATGCTAAAGAGTATCTTATTCATAACTTCCATCATCATAACAGTCATATGAAGGTATAACTTCACTGTTATCAATCTTTGTAAAGCCCATCAAGGGTTATCACATCCATGTGTATCATAGGGAAAATATCTCGTCTCATCGAGATTTTCTTTACATCACAATTTCTTGATGTCTATCACTTTACTGGTCTGAAACTTTTAGGTGACCAAAATAAGTCAACATTCATCATATTTGATGGTTTCAAGAATCGAGGAAAATTTATCACGACTACTTACAATAGGTATTGTCTCACAAATCAGAATAATCATCTTTTAACGATTGAATCAATATCCTCTTCGATGAATAATTGGGATCTAGGGTCCAAGACCGAATGACGACTCTTCGAGATTTCTTTGGTCATATGGGCTGGCGGACCGTCACAATTATTTTCGATCACACAAGGCTTGGTTTCAAATGACACTTTATAAGGTTTCAGGTTGTAATTTCCTTCAGAAAAAGTGAGAAACTCAAATGACTTCTCAATTGGAACTAGGTCTAGAGTTAAACTCAATGACAGAAATTGGGTAATGAATAGAATTTTGAAACCTTATATACTCATAATAGGTTATCAACAAAGGTTCTCATGTACGTCATGGCTCTACTTGTATTACTGGAAATCTTACTTTCTTAGTAACATTCTAAGATTCTTATCATACTATAACGTTCTTACTCTATACAAATCATAGAACTAACTTCAACTGATTCTCTTAAATTATGGAGTAGGAATCAGGGATTCGGTCCTTCATAACAAATAAATTACAGTGCGTTAGGAGTACGTAGGTGAAAACCGTACGTAAATCGAAGTTCAAACGAAGGAGAACGGGTCAAGTCGAAATCATCGCGCGCAAGGCAGAAAATTCGCGCGCTTCGGCGCGAGATTGTAGGCGATGCCGACGCCGAGGTCGTGCCTGCCATTGCCGATGCCGAGGTAGTACGGGCTACTAAGGTCGATACGTCAAAGTCGATGTTATAAATTCCCGAAGTTAAAATCGACGGTCGCACATGCCGAGGTCGAAGTCGAGTCGCACATGCCGAAGTCGAAGACGAGTCGCACATGCCGAAGTCGAAGATGAATCGCACATGCCGAAGTCGAAGACGAGTCGCACATGCCGAAGTCGAAGACGAGTCGCACATGCCGAAGTCGAAGTCGAGTCGCACATGCCGAAGTCGAAGACGAGTCGCACATGCCGAAGTCGAAGATGAGTCGCACATGCCGAGGTGGAAGTCGCACATGCCGAGGTCGAAGTCGAGGTCGCACATGCCGAGGTCGAAGTCGAGGTCGCACATGCCGAGGTCGAGGTCGCACATGCCGAGGTCGAGGTCAAGGTCGCACATGCCGAGGTCAAAATCGAATCGCACATGCCGAGGTCGAGTCGTTCAATTCCACGTTCGTCTTTTGCCTTTCGAGCTCGAGTCTAACTTTACTTTCGTTGTTCATGTCATTCTTTTGTTCTTGTAAGGGAAGGAAGTTCGTACTTCTATGTTCTTTTGCAATACGTGATCATGCTTCTTATATCGTCTATGTTCTTCTTGAGATGACATATCATTTGTCATAATCAATCTCGAGATTTGAAACTAAAGTTTCAAATAATGAAAACATAGTTCATTTATACATGCACATTTCTTTGAATTTCGAAGAATTCATCATTCCAACTTTGGCCATTCACGTTCATTTCAGGCATATTCATTCATTATACATAATCTTGAAATTTGAGCAATTTGATTATGAAAACTTTGAAAATTCATTCAATTTCATAACATACTTATTGAATGCATGTATTACTTGAATTTTGAAAATTCAATATTTCATTATTGGCACATTTAGCCCATTATCAATCATAAGCATTCATTTCTAACTTGATCACTTTGCATAACTTCCATTCTCAACATTATTCATAACTTCCATTTCATATCATTCATCCTTTTGAAAAAAATCATCTCGATCCTTTTTCTCTTTCGACTTTTCATTTCAAAATTTTGAAAAGGAAGCATTTACCTCATTTCGGTTGAGCTTGATGTGATGGAGTGTTGAGCATTGTCAGCTGACCTTTAGAAGTCTAGTGACTCAATCTAGACTTAACCTCAAAGGAAAATTTGGGTTCAAAGAGCGAACCGCTCTGATACCACTCTGTAACAGCCCCTAATTCTCGAGTACGATTTAGCAGGGATTGTTACTCTAAACAGGATGAATAAACAATGAGACCATTTAACATTAAACTGTGATACATATATCAAGTATGTTTTGGACCTTACTACATAACTTATGTTCTTGCAATGGAAAACATGTGATATGTACATATAACGATGTACTATCAAGGTATAACTTTCAATGACAACCTTCCTATTGCTCAACACCGCTCCATCGCATCACTCACTCAATCGCACATTTAAAACAAATATGCGGTGAGTACAAATAATGCACTCGGTGGACTTATGCCAAAACATTTTATCATCTTTAATTACTATGCCCCATCATGGTAAGACAAGGGTTTTGATTAAAAGGCCTGAGCTTACTAAACTTTTCATCATTTTCATAAACATTAAATGCGGCGGACATTTTCCTTGTATGTATGATCCATATCCTTCATCTCATCATAACATTATCATTTAACGCCGTAGAAGGAGGCCTCTACGTCGTTGTGATCGGCCGTGAATTGTCCTTACAAACACACAATCACCATTAGGTGTACACGTTAATCCTAGCTGTATAAGCCTTCCCAGATATGATCCGATATCGATTTCATTCATAAGTTGGGAGCGACCCAACAACATTCATCATTCATTCATTCATGGATATGATACATACATAAAACATAAACATTTTGGGGTGTAATTTCATCATCATTTCATAATCATTTCTCAAAAGAGAGCATCATAAATAATTACTTTTCATTTCAAGAAAGCATCATAAATAGAGCATTTTATCCTCGAGGATAAGAAAAAGCCCACCGGCACGTAAGCTTTCTTAATTCGTTTTCCTTCTATGTCAACGATCGCATCCGCGATCTCACCTTTACGTAAAATCGATTTTAGTATGTCATCACGTTTTGAGATTTTCAAAGTTTAAAATAAACTTTGATAACTTATACTAATATAATTTGAATTTCTTAACTAATTCAATACCGCTCAATCACAGTATCTTAACTAAACATTTCTCGTACTTCGATAGAAACGAGATATGTTCAACTATTTCATTTTAACCATTTAGGTTAAACGTTCAACGTATTCTAACGTTTTTCAATATAAAGATTTCAATTATGAAATCCTTTCTCACCAAAGAGATTTCCTTATAAACTTAATACGTTTTACACGTATTAGTGTATTTATCGAACGTATTTCATACGTTAATTTAAAAGTCAACAATTTTGACTTTTCTTTATGAATTCTTTAATAATTCATTTATTTAATATCTAATTTCCACATAAATCGATTTTCAATCGATTTCTTTTCATAAAGCCTTAATTCTCGATTTTTCACGCAAATCGATAAACTTTATTAATATTTTTCTTAAATATTAATCAACTTATTCATTTAACATTATTTTCATTTCTAACGTTATTTAATATAACGTTTCGACATAAACATAGTATTCTATGTTTATAAAATTCCATAAATTCTTAATATGTCTAAAATAATTTCTAGACATATAATGTATTATTTTCTTGATATTAAGGATTTAAAATCCTTAATATATTCTTATTCAAACTCGTGGCCCTTAAGCTTTAATTTTCAATCTTCTTCCAAAATTCTTCTAAATTCACATAGTGTACTATTTTATCATAGTATCACTAATATGTATTAACATTAACTATAGGAAAATTGAACACCAATTTCCTATAGCTTATAACTCTAATTTTCTCCAAAATTACCAAACTTTTCCTAAAATTCTAATTCATTTATACAAGGCCCAACATTGATCTATAACATATTTATAACATAAGGTCCAACATATTCAATTTCTACATCAAAGAATTATTGTTCAAGGTTCACGGTTCTTTCCAAATAAATACAAAACATTTTGTAAAATTTCTACAAAATTACACAATGCTTATACACTATAGTGTAGCAACATTACATCATAATATTCATTAAATACAACTTAATCATCATGTATCAAGCCCTTGAAGCTCTCGGTCACTTTGAACAAATTGGGCAAATAAATTCTAAAATTCTTGATAAAATCATGTAGTATTTAATTTAGGCTCTAGATCAACTATATGCTATAATATCAATTACACATGATTTGTACATTGACTTATGAATTCCAAGAATTTTCGGCAATATCAAATATATTGCATATAAATTCTAAAATTGCCAATAATTCACAATGAGCTTTCTACTATCATATATCATAAATCCATTAACATATGAACATTATAAATTTTGAACATCATGCAAAATTCAAAGCATGCTTAGCTTTTAATTAAAACATTATATATGAACCATTCTTAACATATTAGACAATATTTACAAACCACTAAACATGATAGCCTAATTCTTCATATTTCTATCATTAAGAACAAAAGCATAAATATTAAAATCGAACCGGTAGAAATCGAAAATTTAAGCGTATAAAGAAGCTCGTTAAATTCCTAACCTTTTTAACGGTATCGATTTATCGTGAAATGATTTTAGAACAAGCTTTTAGATGATAGAAAAACAAGAACACTCAAGTTTTCTCTTGAGGAAGCTCACGGCAGTGAGGAGAAATGGGAAAGAGAAAGTGTTCTTTGGTTTTGATGTAATAATCACTTAAGTAATAAGCTAAGGGAATTAAACAAGTAATGAATTAATTTTTTTCATATCTCACGGTACACACACACTTTGCAAGACAAAAAAAAATATGTGTGACTCATCAACTTTATTACATCATCATAGTAAGTATGTCTTACACAATTAAATGATCTTACACAAAAGTTTTTGAAGGAAGCAAAATAATTAAAGTCTATTTGCTACTTGGAGCCGTCGGTTCCCTCAATACACAAGGAAGAAGTCTTAATTTTCTTGTCTCATTCTAAGATATGAAATATCTACACTCAATCCTATGTAATTAGTCATCAAAAAGGTCTTCTAAAAATTCTTCTAACCTCAAATGGGAACCATATTACACGGCTATTCTCTTCTCAAGCACTCCACTTGATGCATTCATTTACTTTCTTATTTTGTGTGTAGAAATATTCCATTTTTTTTTAAATTATTACTAGCATGGAAACGAGACAGCAAAATTTGTTCAATTTAAATCCTACTTCAAATTGCTCACGACACTTTTGTACAATTAGTGCCAAAATTTGATTTTCATGCTATAGATAGCTATATATCATAATATATGTCTTAGATGATAAATTATATCATAGGGAAAATTATTAGAATTATTCCATGTGTGAAAACCCTAATTTTCGAATTAGGGTTTTCGAAAATTTCATATTTGTTCAATAACTAATCCTTAATGCTCTAGCATTGTTTTAATGCTAAATAATACTCTAATTACATTTAATAATCATAGGAATTTAAATATTATAATTCCTTGATCATTAAACTCATTTTTCTATTCATCTCTAAACGTTGACGTTTGAAACGTCTCAAAACGTTCATTATCGACTCATCTCAAAATGGTCGTAATAAAGTCGTAATCACTTTATTAAATTATTCCATTAATAATGGAATTTAATTCTAAGCTTCGTTCCTTAGAAAATTTTACGAAATTTTAACTATCGATATTCAATCGACGTTAAAATATTACTGCCGAAACACTTTATAAAATTCTATTCCTTAATTCACAATTCTTAGTGAATATAAAATAGGAATTTGTTACTTCGTAATTAATCGAAATCATTACTCGATATATTACTAATTCAATTATTTCGGCGAAACCCTAATTTACGAATTTTTAAATATCGTAATTAGGCATTTAATTCTTCGGGATATTACATTTTCACAAAAGTAATGGTAGATTAGTAATTTAATTTGTTATGTGATTGAGAGAACAAATTATGCATTTAGTTGAACTGAATAATGCATTCAAATGAACAAAAAATGCATGCAGTTGAACACAATAATGCATGCGGTTTGAAGCTCGCACCCAGCGCGTGGGCGCGCCCAACGTGCGCTCGTGCTCGCGCGTCGTTCCGGCGCTCGCTCGCGTGCCCGTTGGCCTGTATTTTTACATTTTGTTAAATGCATGGACGTGCTTTGTTCAATGCATGAACATGCTTTGTTCAATGCGTGTTTGTATTTTGTAGCAAATGTAGTTTTATGTTTTGTTCAATGCATTGTCATGTTTTATTCAATGCAGTTTCATGTTTTGTTCAATGCATTTTTTGGGTTTTCGACAGCAAATCTCTCATCCATCATTCTCTGTCAATTCGTGCCTCTTTCCACGACACGATTTAATTTACCGTGAACCACCACCATAGCCACCATATTTCTCAATTCTTCAATCCATCTATCAAATTTATCTTCTATTTTTTCTCAAAATCTATCAATTTTGTTCTCAATTTTAATTTTCTTCTTTTTCTTTCTTTCAAAATCCATTGTTTGTTATTATTTGTTTATATCGTTCTGTTGTTCGCCGACGCCGTCTCGCCGTCGTTTCGCCGCTGCCGCCGCCGACGCCGTCTCTTGTCGTCGTCATCGCGTCGTCGTCGTCTCCTACCGTCCGTTGCCACTAATGAGGATAAGAAGAATGTTGATTTGATTTCTTCCCATTTTGCCCCTTGCGAAAATTTAAAAAGAAAAGAAAATGAGCTGCCACGTGTCAGCTTGTGGTGCAGTCATGTGTTCAAAATGTATGATCTAGATTGGGTACTACATACTATCTAATCGAAGAACTTAGAACTCAGTCTACTATATATATATATATATATATATATATATATATATATATATATATATATATATGAACTAAAAGCTTGGAATTTTTGGTCCTCACACATATATTGTATACGTGTTCAATAAATTCCGAACAAAGCATAATATATTCATATTATTTTCAACAAATAAAAATCTAATAAACTTTAAAATATATTCTATTATTTTCGGCCATTTTGAGCAAAAATAGGATGAGTGTTTCAATAATTCCAAGATTAATATATGATGTTCATATCATATATTAAACACTATTTCTCAACAAATAAAATCAAAAAATGGCTTAAAAATACTTAAATAAATTCTGCCCTTTTGTGAAAAATAGGAGTAGTGTTTCAATAATTTCAAGATTAATATATTATGTTCATATCATACATTAAACACTATACCTCAACTATTTTCCAACAAATAAAATCAAAATAAATACAAGAAAAATTTCAAAAATTTTTATATTTATTCTACATGCTCCTAACACATCAACAAGCAATAATATGAAATAACATTCATAAAAACATGCTTCATCTTCTACAAAAAAAAATTCTAACAAAATAAAAAAATATTAAACATGCTCCAAAAATTCTCAAACTTTAATCACAGCCTTAGAACATATTTCTAATCATATTTCATTCATGGCTTGAGAGCATTTGGTGGCTCAAAAGTCATGAAGAACAAAAATTAGGGTTCTTCATGAAATAATTCCAAAAAAATCAAAAAAAAATTCTACTCCATTACAAATGGAGAGAATTATTAATGTTATCTTTGTACGATCTTAGAAAAATTATTGGAGGGTTGGAATGGAGGATTTGAGACTTGGAGAATGTGAAGAATATGAAAAAGTAGAGAGGATTTTGTGTTCCAAAGAGAGAGAGAGTAAAGCAGGAAAATGCTACTGCATTATGGCAGCAAATGGGCTGTAATATGCCTATTGGTGGTAGTTGGGAGAAAGACTAGTCAAATTACCCGATTTGACATGTTAATACCGGTTCTTTAAGTTTTATCGCGCTTTCGATTGATTTCTCAGAACCTTAAGGTTTTATTTTCTTAAATAGCCTTAAAAAGATTTATTTCATAGTTTATAATAATTTCATGAAGTTCGGATTGCATCCGGTAAGTCAATTCTGAATTATCGCGGAAAAACAACGTCCGACGATTAAATTATGCACATTCGAAATTCTATTGAATTCTTGAGCTTTCATAATTAATTTGAGTCTTATAAATCATTTCTTATTGATTTAGACTCTTGATTCGAGTTTCGGTTCGTTCGAATCTTTTAGGATTTTTTCGATATATATTTTCGGCGTTCGGTTAAGTTCTTCAAGAATTTCGTTCAGAAATTGATTCTTATGAATTCTAAATTCATAATAATATATTCATCCATGATTTTGATTGTTATCATTAATTTTCATGATTAGAACAGACTGGAATTAGATCCGACTAGTGAATAGTACTTTTGAGACTGATCAGGCAAGCATGCCCGAAAATTCCAATTCGTTGGCTTCTCACATGTTTTCGTGAGAAGATTCTAGAATTGAAATCCTTTTATTGAGATTCATTCTAGATCTTTCATTCTATGTTCAGGCTATTCCCTAATCTGGTTGGACTAGTCACTAGTTTTTTATTTCTTTAGTTTTCGATCTCCGAATCGATTCTAATTCGTTTCGTTGGTTACCTTAAACATAATTAAGGTCTAAGCATCACAAGTAATTGATTTAATCATCACTAATAAAAGTTTTAAATTTTTGGGTTATTACAGTAAGGGAGCAAGACTGGTTTTAAGTATAACTATCTTTCAAATTCAAGGTATCGATGAAATTTAATCAATAGTATCTTTGATTTTGAAATGATCATACCAGCCAATTAGGAAATTAGACCTAAGACAGTTACTAAGTAATGTTGACAACTCAACCATTAAAATTATCAGAAGGCTGTTCTCACAATAATAATAATAATAATAATAATAATAATAATAATAATAATAATAATAATAATAATAATAATAATAATAATAATAAACGCATAACTATTTATGAAATGCTATAAAATAAAATTGGAATTTTAATGATAGTAATTGTAATTGGCAAATTCATATTTCCGAACAAAGGACAAACAACATTCACAAATTAGCCATCTCTGTAGGTTGTTTACTGAATCCATTTACATTAGACAAAAGAAAAAAAATATTTATATTTTTGATTGTTTGCTGAATCCATTTACATTAGACAAAAGAAAAATATATTTATATTTATGTAATTGAATTTAGATGGAACAAATGAATCTATGAAAAAACAATAATACCCCCAAAAGGTACAAACATTTAAGCAGGTAGTACAATTCTGGTTGAGATATCCAGAGTTGTAGCTGAATGTTGAGTGCTGAAATGCACTCCAATTAGTCCAGCCGCCCATCTCCTCAAAATCCTCAACAAAGTCGCCGCCTTCCGTCGTGCTCTCCCCGTCCCCGTCCCCATTACATCCCAAACCACTCTCTCAATCCCGTTTATTGCCGCCAGCTCCGCCACCATGTCTGACCCCCCTTTCCTACATATGTTAACCAACGTCGCCGCCGCACTCTCTCTCGCCCTATCTGAACCGTCTCTCAGCACCGCTGTGAGTTTCTTCATCATGTCCCCATGATAAGTCGCCGAGATCGCCATTAACCCACCGCGCTTCACCACCAATTCAAGAACCGCTACCGCCTCCTCCACCATTGACTCCATCACCACCCCGACCATGTCCACCACCCCTCCCTCCACCAGCTTCGCCACCGCCTCCCTGTCCCCCGCCAAATTCAGGATTGCCACCATGGCATCCCTCCTCGGATTCGTGGGGCCTTCCCTCGCCAAATCAAGTAACGCCTTCACGACACGTGTTTTCTTGCCTAGCTTCTTCCTGTATCCATGCACTCCCGTCAGACTATAAATGGTGGCCGCCGCATTCCCCTTTGCTTCCCATGTGGCGCCAGACCTCAGTACCTCGATAATGCCGTTAAGAACGCCGTCGGTCTCCGTTATCCTCGCTTTGTTCGCTTCGAGAATAGAAAGATTGAGAATGGTCGTAACAGCGTTGATTTGGAGGCTCGGATTCTCCGAGCCTAAGAACTTGACCAGCAGCGGCAGCGCTCCTGCGTCAGCGATGCAAGTCCGACTATCAGAATCCGTCTTTGCCAAAACGCGGAGCTCGTAGACCAAACGGTCGATCACCTCCGCCGTCTGTGACGACGCTGCCAGCTTGTTGACGAGGAAGGAAACGGTCATCTTAGTCGCTTCCAACGCCGTCTTGTTCAGAGCGACGCCGTTGGGTTTGACGTTAACTTCGGTTGACTCGAATGGGATCCTCTGCTCCCGGCACCACATAGCAATCAAGTTCTTCAACGCTAGATTGGGGATAAGCTGCGTGTGGGCCAGGATCTGACCTGTCTTCGGACACGTGCCATGCCCTGATTCAATCCACAAGGCTATCGAGGAGCTCTCGTATGTTTGTCCCGTGGAGACCACCACAGGATCACGCATCAAATCGAGAGTTATCGGGCACCGGAAATCCGCCGGGATATTCGCCTCCGCCGCCGATTTCTGCCGCCTGGTGGCGATTCGCGGCGTCGAGGCGCCGTGCAGCACGCATTTCGCGTATCGCACGAGCCCTATCAGCGCGATTATGTCCGCCTTCGTTTTGTCATCATCTTGATTCTGAACTTCGTCTTCGAGATTCTCGATTTCGTTGCTGCAGCTTGCCGAGTCGCACAAATTCAATCGCTCGAAAATCTCCCGTAGCTTCAAATGATCGGGAACAATTTCTCGATTGATATTCTCCAGCATTTTCAGAACTTTGGCTCTCAGATTTTCGTCGGCGGCGTCGACGCAATCCGCAGCCTTTTCCGAACACTGCTTCTTAATCAAATTGAGCAATTCAGCAACATCTTCGCTCAAATTGAGTTCTCGCGCTGGGAAAATATCCAGCAGCGTTGATAATTCGACGATCAAATTATGGAAGGAGCTCGAAATTGACGGAATTTGCATCAAAAGCCACATTCTGCTGTAGGTGGAACAGTATTCTAGTAGCACCTTAATTCTCTGCAAAACTATGTAAAATTCTTCATAGCACAGCGCTGCAGACGGCGGAGAATCATTCACCGGATTCCGAACAAGTTCCTCAAAAAGGACCGAAATCAGCCTCAATTTTCTGATAATCGAAGCAGAATTTTTCTTCAGAAGAATTCTAAGCGGCTGCAGCGAAGAAACCTCTTGCGATAGAACAAACAGCGACTGCAGGAGCTTTTGATCGGACAAATTCGGCGACACAAACGCCCCTAACGACGGCCGCCGTTTTCTCGCCGGAAAAGCCTCGTCCGACACCGCCATCAACCACCGCAAAAGGATAACAACAAAAAATAGTATAAAATCAAAAAAATAAATAAAAAATCTTCGGTCGGTCGTCTAGAGCAATGAATGATCGTTGTATGAAGGTAAGAATTGCAGAAACGGAATTTGTTGAAGACTTTTCGCGGAAGGAAATTGAATCGAAATTAAGAATCGAGAAATGAGCTGTGAAATGAAAGTGGACCAAACTAAGATGCCTAGGCTAAAGTTTACTTTCGAAGGAAAAAAGAAACGTAAAAAACGGCACCAACTAAATGGATTAGATAACAATCAAATTAGGTACTCAGCTGAATAATTGACCCATAAATTTTATTTTGTGGATTCAGTAGTAAATGATTAAATAAACTAATGAAAGCACTGTTATTATAATTGAGACGAAAATTTAGAAGATGGCGGGAGCGTTTGGCACTACTCTATTCAACTCGATGACAACAAAGCCTAGTTAGGATAAAACACACAAGTTTGAGGACTTCAAAATGACCGTGCCAAACAAGAGCCGCCGTAAGTCGGCAGCTGGCCCCACACAGAACTCCACATGTGACATGTTTAATAGAATTGAGAATATGAAGATAAATATATATATGATTATTTAGTCTAATTTATAATTATCTCCCATTATGTCACAGCATTATAGAACTATGTATTGATTGTATTTGACCCATCTCTAATAAATGTGTTTGCATGCTGGAAATGATGAAAATAGGGATGAGTTGGAGTGCGTGGGTGGATAACAGCAACTATGGTTGGCAAAGGGCATCGACTTATTCACGGAATATTATTAAAGATTAATATTATTAAATCAGTAAAATATTTAGCTGATTAATTAAATTAAAAAGTGGGGTTTCTGGTTTTTTTATTTACTGAATTATTACAAGATGGTCCTTGCTCTTATCCTCGGTTGGTGGCTTCTTGTTCTTGCTTTTTTTTTTAATATACGTCTATATGCAAATTATTTATCTCAAAATGTATGTCGGTTTATGAGGTCTACTTTTCGGCGCCTGAATTCCAAAGAATGTTCTGCCTTTTATTGCATTTTTATTTATGAAGGCTTGTGTTTATGACAAAAACGTTACGCGTATGCCAGCACAAAAGCATACAGTTATTTCCGAGTTATATCTAATTATCTGTAAATTAAATAGAAATAAATTATATTATATATGTTGTGGGTAATAAATTTGAAATTTTGTATATTCGTACATGTTCTTTCTTTGCTATTGTGTGGTCCTAGCATTTTAGTCTGCCATTTGAAGGTCGGTTAAAATCTATCATTTTATATAAATGAAAAAAGTATAATTCAATTTTCAATAAATGAGTTGGATTGTTTGGTTGAATTCAACCAACTAATGTGCTAATCAACATGCAGTAAGATCGATTGATCACATACAATCCAATTATGCAAAACTATTGAAGAAAGAAGTATCATCTCTCACCATTTTCACTCTCATAATAAAATAAATGTAGAGTCGGAATAGGATTATATATCAAAAGATAAACAGATATCAGAAATTGTAAAGCGTAAAATCAACACGAAGATATCGTGGTTCACCAACGTTGTGTTGGCTACATCCACAGGCGTAAGCAGGAGAGCAGTTATATTAACTTGGAGACGAGAAGTACAGATTATGATTTTGGGGTGAATTTGCGTGAAGAACCGTGAATGAAAAACTGAAGGAGAAAACGCACTGCACTACACTTTTCGTAAAAAAAAAACTGCTGTGCATTCACGCCTCGCGAAATGATCTTCGCGACCACCGATCGAGAGCCAATGTCGCGAGCACAAAAGAAGTTCCGCATTAATTCACCTCTCTACCTATTCTCGCGAGCTTCGGTAGAGAGCTAAGGTCGTGAGGTTCCTTCAGCAAAAGCAAGTCATATTTTAACAATCTCCACCTTGACTTGAATTCTCCCTTCAGACGCATCATTAGTTCATTACAATGCCAGATGATCAGACTTCTCAAATCTCTTTTCCAGACGCATCATTACAATGCCAGATAGCCAGACTTCTCCTTCTGCCTCAGATTTGCCCTCATTGGGCAACTAACAGATTGTGACGTTTAGCAAGTCCAAACAGTGTCGAAACTTGCTATGAGGAACCGACTTGGTGAACATATCGCAGTACTCCACCTTCATCACTGGATTCTCTTTTCTTCTCTCGAAAATGATACCTCACGTCAATATGCTTGGTCCTCTCGTGATGGACTTGATCCTGGCTAAGCGAGATAGCACTCAAGCTATCACGAAAACGAGAGTCTGATCATGATGTAGACCCGGATCAGCGACTAACCCTTTAGCCGATTCCTCCTTGGCGACACATCGATGCCATATACTACGCTTGATGGTTGACAAAGTAGCTGCGACTGCAAAGTTGCTTTCCAACTAATAATGAGAACCACCAAAAGTGAAAACATATCCGGTCATAGACCTCCTGCATCCACATCACCAAAGCATAATCGAATCGAATAGCGATCACGCGATCAATGAGCATTACCTCCATAGATGAGACCGACATCGATGTACCTCTCGTGTGCGGAAGATCCTCTCTTCTGACCGCCAATGTTCCTTTCGGGTTGACTCATGAACTGCGACAACACTAACAAAGCATATGCGAGATCCGGTCTAATGGACCATGGCGTACATCAAACTCCCTACTGCATTAGAGTACGGGACTCGAGACATGTACTCTTTTCGACTTCGATTTTGGTGCATATTCGGAGGATAAATGAATATTTGTCGCACTCGAGTATCAATAGGCTTGGCGGTAGACATGCAAATCTTGACAATATCTTACGAATGTAGCTCTTACGTGACAAGAAAAGCTTCCTCTGCTTCCTTTCCCTATAAATCTCCATACCCAGAATTTTCTTAGCTGCACCCAGATCCTTCATGTCAAATTCAGCACTGAGTAAGTCCTTCAGCTTTTGTATATCAGATTTGGACTTAGCAGCTACGAGCATATCATCCACGTACAGAACCAGATAGATCATAGAACCATCATCAGCTTTGCTATGATAAACACAACAATCATACGGACTCCTGTTGTAACCCAACTGGAGCATATAACTGTCAAACCTCTTGTACCACTGCCTTGGAGACTGCTTTAGTCCATATAAGGACTTCTTCAACTTGCAAACATAGTCTTCCTTTCCCGGAATATGAAATCCCTCTAGCTGAGTCATATAAATATCATCTTCCAGAATTCCATGTAGAAAGGCTGTCTTCACGTCCAATTGCTCAAGTTCCAGATTCTGATGTGCCACCATTGCTAGTAACACCCTGATGGAAGTATGTCTGACCACTGGTGAAAATATCTCACTATAGTCAACCCCCTCCTTCTGTGTGAACCCTCTTGCAACTAGTCGAGCCTCAGATCGGATACCCTCGGCAGTGTGGTACCTCTTTCTTCTTGAAAATCCATTTGCAAGTGACAATTCTTCCCCAGAGCCGTTTGACCAGCTCCTAAGTCATATTCTCGCCAATGATTCCATTTCTTCTCCCATTGCAATGAGCCATTTAGCGGACTCACTACCCAAAGCTGACTTCTTTATATGTGGATGGCTCGTTTGGAGATGGTTCGTCCTCTTCCACCTCATCGACTTGTAAGGCATAAGTCACCATATCCTCAAACCGATACCTCGAAGGAGGTTTCACACCGATTCTCTAGCCCAGTGAACAGCTATGCTCGTTTGCGAGCATCCGGATGGACGCCCGAGCTAGTTTCGAGATCTGAATGGGCATCTCGAACTACGCTCTCGTAGTGGTAGTATGTTGATGATCATCTCCACCTTGGAGTTGTAATTTACTCACATCGGAGTAACTTGTAGCTCCACTGTTTATCAACACTACTACAATTTTATACAACGAAGAAGCAGCGGTGGGGTTAAGCATAGAATTTTCATCAAATACAACATTTCGACTCGCATGACTCGACTCTCGAAGATGACCAAATTCTATAACCCTTAACTCCATCCCCGTACCCACAAATATTCCTTCTTAGCACGTGGTTCTAATTTTCCCTCATTTACATGATAATACACAATAGAACCAAAAGCTTTTAACACAAGATAATCTGCGGTTTGCGGACCATACCTCATAGGGTGTCTTGCGATCAATGCCGATGTGAGGCCACGGTTGATCAGATAGCACGCCGTGCTTACAGCCTCTGCCCAAAACCTTCTTGCTAAACCAGCATTAGAGAGCATACATCTCGCTCTCTCCAACAGTGTCTGATTCATACGTTCTGCCACACCATTCTGCTACGGTGTATCTCTGATGGTGTGATGACGAGCAATGCCCTCATCCCTGCAGAACTCATTGAACTCGGTGAGCAATTCCAAACCATTATCGGTTCGAGTCTCTCGATTTTCTTTCCGTTCGATTCTCTACCAAGGCCTTCCACTGCTTGAACCGCTTGAAAGCTTCACTCTTATGTTTCATCATAATCACCCAAGTCATTCTTGAGTAATCATCAATCATAGATACAAAGTATCTGCTGCCTCCAATAGATTCAACTCGAGACGGACCCCAACAATCCATATGGATGTAATCAAGAATCCCCTTGGTCTGATGAACACCCTTCTTTGGAAATTTGGTGCGGTGGAGCTTCCCAAAGACGCAATGTTCGCAGAATTCAAGATTCTGCACTTGATGCCCGGATAGAAAATCCCGCTTGACGAATTTGCATCCCCTTCTCCCATATGCCCAAGCCTCATATGCGCGGTCGGGTCATATCCTTAGCTCGAACCTCGGATGATGCAACAGAAATGTAACTCGTCACGTGAACCTCTCAAGAAATATAAGGTTCCACGCTCAAGCCGGTGAGAACCACCTTTGAACCTCGATAAATATTCACGACTCCACCTTCGCCTGAAACCGAAACCTCGCTATCAAGTAGACTAAGAGATATCAGATTCTTCGTCATCTGTGGAACATGTCAGACGTCGTTCAAAGTGCATAAAACACCATCATGTGTCCTGATACTGATTGAGCCAATCCCAACAACTTTGCAGACAGCACTGTTGGCCATAGTAACATTGCCACCATCTACCTGCTCATAAGTCGAGAAACACTCCCTGCTAGGACAAATATGATAGGATGCCCCGGAATCTAGAACCCACACACCATTGTGGTGTGATAGTTCATCAGCAACCAGAGCAAGATCTTCTTCAGAACTCTCGTCATTCTCGACCACATTCTGCACTACCGGTACCTAGACCTTTCTCCTGTTGATGCCTCTTCTTCTTAGGACAATCATTTTTCCAATGTCCTAGTTCTTTACAGTAGTTGCAAATATCATTGGATTTAGGGCCTCGGAAATTTTATAGTTCGACTTCTTTTATTGCCAAACTTATGCCTTTACCCGTAACATTCAACCCGGATGCCCGATTTTTCAGTAATAGAACATGAACGGATACTGTTGACGGTCTTTCTACTATGAAGAAGCGGATCGAACCTCTTCTAAAGATGATTATCTTTCCCGTAATAAAGGACTCAACAAAATTCTCATATGAAGCGGTGCAATGATACCAACAAAATTAAAGCGAGATCTTCATCATCAACTTTAACATCAATATTTCTCAAGTCTAACAAAATCTTATTCAATGTATCAAGATGATCCCGTAGAGATGTACCTTCCTGCATACGCAGACGGAACAGACGTTGCTTCAGAAGCAACTTGTTGGTTAGAGACTTTGTCATGTACAAGCTCTCCAACTTCTTCCGAAACCGATGGTCGTTTCACGATCGGCAACTTCGATGAGCACGTCATCGGACGATACAAAGATGATAGTCGAGTGGGCCTTTTCCTCCGCGAAGATCCCACTCGACATCATCAACTTCTCCTCTCGGTTTATCGACAACGAGCCCACAAACTTTGTTGTTTGAGCAACGAACGCATTTTGATCGCCATAGACCAAAACTATTTCTCCGGTGAACTTGTCGACTTTTACGTTAAACGCAGACATCTTTTGAACGGAAAACAGAAATCCTAATAGCGCGGACAGCAACCTGGAAGCTCTGATACCACTTGTAGAGTCGGAATAGGATTATATATCAAAAGATAAACAGATATCAGAAATTGTAAAGCGTAAAATCAACACGAAGATATACGTGGTTCACCAACGTTGTGTTGGCTACATCCACGGGCAGAACCGGAGAACAGATTATATTAACTTGGAGACGAGAAGTACAGATTACAGATTTTGGGAGTGAATTTGCATGAAGAACCGTGAATGAAAAACTGAAGGAGAAAACGCACTGCACTACACTTTTCGTAAAAAAAAAACTGCTGTGCATTCACGCCTCGCGAAATGATCTTCGCGACCACCGATCGAGAGCCAATGTCGCGAGCACAAAAGAAGTTCCGCATTAATTCACCTCTCTACCTATTCTCGCGAGCTTCGGTAGAGAGCTAAGGTCGTGAGGTTCCTTCAGCAAAAGCAAGTCATATTTTAACAATAAATAAATAGAAAATATTGAAACTCTCTGTTTTTTTGGACCCACTTAACATTCAGCCAATAGATACTGTAATTTGGCACTGCTGAATTGTTTGAACTAGTCCAAAATTTTGTATATATTTTATATAAAAATAAAATCCAAATCTTTAGTTTCTCGTTATAATTTGAAATTTTGATTGCATATTCTCAATCGTCAGTCTATGAAAATTAAATAACTAATTAATCACATCCTACATCATCTTCAGATGAAATACGAATAGCTCAAACTTTAGCGTATTTAATATCAAGTAAAGGAAAAATTAAGTACAGTTGGACACATTCTAGTCATATTACGTTATCAACAAAGTAAACGAAACCTTAAACTTGTTTTATATTTTTAATATCAGCAAAGTATAGATTGAAGTAAATACTAACGTTGAAGCATAAATCAACCTTGAATAGTTTGATAGTTAAATTTCCGCACCTCAAAGTTGGAACTAGTCACACGAAGTTGACACAACTGAACTAGTCCAATGAATTAGTTGATAAATTTGGTAAAACAATTATTATTATAATAATTATTATTACTATTTTTGAAAACTTGGAATTCAACAAGTCAAGATCTTAATGCTTCCTCAAAGTTCTCTTTCTTCTACATTAATGGATCCCAATAGTTTCGTCTTATCACTGGGCCTCATTTGAACAAATTGTTTTGAACCCAAATGGACAAATGCATTCTTACAAACCAATCTTAGCCCAGTGCTGGTTTACAACTAATCTGGAAAATACTCTTACTAGTCGAAATTCTTAGCAAAGAATTTGACTTCAAATTTTGGAGTTATTTGTTTACCAACAACCCTTACACGTATACTAGCCATTCGATATCATATCTCGATCTTTTTTTTTTGGATCAATTAATACAGAAATTTTAAAGGCTGCGTCACGGTGGACTCGAACCCGAGACCTTTGGGCTCGGACATTAACCACTCTACCACTAGGCCAACACACACACACCTCGATCTAAAATGTTGTTTATGGATATAGTTGTAAATAAGTCAAGCTATTCGTGAGATATTCGGAGCTCGACTTGATAAAAGTTCGTTCGAGTTTGTTTAATGAAGCTCGCTAGCTTAACAAATCAAGATTGAACATGATAGTATTCGGCTCGTTAGCTTGTGAACAAGTTCGTTAACTGATTTAACTTGAAAATATAAAAATTGTTAATTAGATACAATTATTTTCTTTCTATAATTAGTAATTGTTATGGTAAATCTCTAACTACTTTGATATGTTCTAAGAAATCAATAAATATATTATGTTACTCTGGATAAAATAATTTATTTTTAAAATAAAATAATTAATATTCTAAACATATATCTAAATTTAGAAAGTCTGTTTAGGTTCGATTAAAGCTCGAATAGTAGTGAAATTCGAAATATTCGATAAATAAAATCGAGACTACGATCTAAACAAATCAGTTTGAACAACGATGGTATTAATACCATTTCGGTTCGATTACACCCCTATTTATGGAATCAAAATCACTAGTTATTAGAACATCAATTTTGGCCCGCCATTAAAAATTCGACATTAGAAAACTGAATCAATTTATAAAATTCTCAAATTGAATGTATAATAAATAAAGTGAAAATTAAATTAGATTTGTAATTGCACTCATTTATTTCAATAAATGTAATTATACTAATTAATTATATATTCTCAGCGAGATTTGGGCAAGTCGAATCAAATTTTCAACACTACATTCTCAATCGTAGGCCGAAATTAAAACTTTAAACAAAATTCTTTTATAGTTAAACAAGGTGTTTTTTAGAAAAGCTAGCGGTTATTTTGAAAAACATGGACCACAAACCGTACTTAACCCTAAACTTTAATTAAAAGTAATTAAAGATGATTTTGCATCAATCTTAATAAATGTTAACGCAGGTGAAATCCACACGGATCCCAATTCACTATATCCTTTTTATAGAGTCGTAATTTTGAGACATGGCACTTTTTGGAGAATTTATTTTTGAAAGAATTTGAACTTAACAATTAAGAGGGTTCATGAAAAAAGGCTTCAAAGATTTAAATTAAGTAGGCGAAATAATTAAGTAACTAGCTTTTTCATTTAACGACCAATCAGAATCGTCTTTAATTTTTCAACCACACACTCTCCCACAGGCAACGATTCCTCACGACCGGCACACGCCTAGAACCTGGTTCATGCTCAGACCCATCCGGTCTGACCCATTGCGTATACACGAAGAGTTATTGGCATATAACCATTTTTTTTTCTTCCCTAAAATGTTTCTCTCTCTTATCTATATTTTCTTGTCAAATATTTTCTCTCTCATCCAAAATCATCAAATCATCGCCTGAGAAGTTCGCCGCCAACCTCTTTTTTGCTGATGGCCGGAACATTGGTACGCGCTGGAGTTCGTTTCTCGTTTTGTCTTTATTTTCTCTTAATCTTTTTTAAATTATGATTGATTTTTATTCGTTTCGTGTCATTTAGGGTAGAAAAGTTATTGTGTTTGTGAAAAATTTTATTTGCTAAATTTTTATATGGAAATCAGGTGGTTACACATAAATCGCGTCGCTAGCGTTTGGAGGAATTGCTGGAATCGATTTGCATTTGAAGCATTTCTGAGAATAGGAGTTTCTAGGGTTTTGTGTTAGTGATTGAGGAAGTTGGGGAATTATTTGAAGTTGCGATTAATTGATACTCTTTAATTGCGTCGAAGACTGGGAAGAGAAACGTGGGTTGAGGAGGATAATGTGTATACTTTGCGTGATTCAGAAGTGGTCGCGGAGGATTGCTACCATGTTGCCATGGCTAGTAATACCTCTGATTGGGCTATGGGCTCTGTCGCAGCTCTTGCCGCCGGCGTTCCGATTTGAAATCACGTCCCCGAGGCTTGCTTGCTTGTTAGTTCTGTTGGTAACACTTTTCTGGTACGAGGTTCTGATGCCTCAGTTGTCAGCATGGAGGGTCAGGAGGAATGATAGGCTTAGGGAGAGGAAAAGGTTTGAGGCTATCGAAATGCAGAAATTGAGGAAGACTGCCACCCGAAGGTGTAGGAATTGCTTGACAGCGTATCGGGATCAGAATCCTGGTGGGGGCAAGTTCATGTGCTCTTATTGTGGCCATATTTCAAAGAGGCCAGTTCTGGATTTGCCTGTCCCGCCAGGGATGGGTAATTCAGGGATCTTGAGGGATCTCTTTGGCAAAGGTGGGAAGATATTGAATGGGAAGGCTTGGTCAGATAATGGGTGGATATGTGGGCAGGACTGGCTGGAGAACGGGAACTGGGTTGCAGGGCCTTTTGCTGGCAAGTCGAATTGGAAGAGGAATGGAGGTGGCTTATTTGGTCGGGATGATGATCATTGTCTGGCGGAAAAATCTTATTCTCGTGTTTTTATTTTTGCTTGCAAAGCATTAACAGCTTTTTTATTGAGCATTATGTGGATTTGGAGAAAGATTTTTAGGGTTAGTTCATCCAGAGATGATACCTCATCTGATTCAGAACGCAGAGGAATGCTGGATAATCAAAGCGAAAATGGAGGGAACGGTCAGGAGAGTAGAGGAGAGAAAGCTCGAAGAAAAGCTGAGGAGAAGAGGCAGGCTAGATTAGAGAAGGAACTACTGGAAGAGGAGGAAAGAAAGCAGCGCGAAGAGGTTGCAAGATTGGTTGAAGAACGGAGGAGACTACGTGATGAGAAAATGGAGGCTGAAAAAGAGCGTGGAAAGGGGTCCCCCCGGGCTAAGGAAAGAGCTAGTAGAAAAGAATCTGAAAGGAAGCGCCAGGAAAGGAGGAAGGAGAAAGACAGAGGATCAAGTAAAAGCAACTCTGATGTTGAGGAGTTGGAAAAGAGAGTCTGCAAAGAAAGTGACCAGAACAAGAAGACTGATAGTGATAGACGGGAACAACAGAGAAGTACACTTGAAAGTATGAAAGCTCATGGTACTGAAATGGGGCATGGATTTAAGGGTGCTGCAGCAGGTAATCATAACCGAGGGAATGCTGGAACAAGATATTTGGATCGCATGAGGGGCACATTTTTATCTTCTTCCAGAGCATTTACCGAAGGTGTTTTTTTTGGCAAGAATACTAACACGTCCACTGTTTCAAGAGAACAGAAACCTAGCTCATTGTTAGAAAGTGCTCAAACTCTTGCATCTAGAAAAGAAATGGTACAACCTGACCAGGCTTCTGAGAGACCAACTGTAAATGGAGATGATAAGAGTTTTAACCGCCCGGTAAGTTGCTTCACGTGTTAAGTTATAACTTTGTGTGCATGTTCTTGCTTCTTCTTGGGGTGATTGGGTGGGTGGGATCTGCTGTTGGGCGCTTACTGCATTCTATGAATGACCTCTACAGTAAAAAAAAATCAGTTTACATAATCCAGTTTTTTGATGGCCTGGGATATTTCTTTTGCGGTTCCTAATCTAATTCTTTGAAATGAACATCGAAAACTCAAATCTTGAGCTTGTTATGCTGGTCATGTAGAGAGATTGTTAGGCAGTCATTGTCAGTGTCCAATCACGGATTAACATTGTTTGTTATGATTTCTCATTTATGCCACTGGTTCTTCTACAGGTGCTCATTGAACCTCAACCATGTACAGGCCCTAAAAAGTCGTGGCAGCAACTATTTGCTCGGTCACCAGCTGTTGGCCCCCCCTCTAACTCGAATGTTATAAGCCGACCAACTGGGAAGCATAAAGCAGAATTTCAGGGCACTCCTTTCTCTGGTATTCCTCCCACAACACAATCATTTGACAATCCTATCGAGTTTGGGCTGCAGTCTCCGTGCAGTCTACCATCATTTCCCTTTGGATCGACTAGTAGCAGTACAGTTCCTCCATTATCCTCCGAAGCCATGCTTCCTAAAAGGGGAGATAAACCACATCAATTTTTGCCAGAGGAGTCAGAGATTTTTGAAGACCCCTGTTATGTTCCAGATCCAATATCCTTGCTTGGACCAGTTTCTGAATCACTCGATAGCTTTCAGCTGGACCTGGGTTTTGTCGATACTGGAATGGAAAAACCATATGCTGTGAAGATTAAAGCTGCACCTTCAAAAGTTACCAAGCCATCACCAATTGAGTCTCCATTATCTCGGTCACGAGTTTCAGAAGATAGTTCTAATGGCTTAAATGACAATGGCTCATGGCAGATGTGGAATAGCTCTCCTCTTGTTCAGGATGGTCTTGGTTTGGTTGGCGGGTCTGTCAACTGGCTTTTGCATCCAGAGATGAACTTGTCGAACAAGGAAGATAATATGCGTCAGCTACCTCATAGAACAATGGCTTCACTTTTCAAGAAGGATGATCAATCCTCTTCTGGCACTCATCCTCCGCAGCATGT
The DNA here is from genome assembly GCA_036937905.1 of Salvia rosmarinus. Taxonomy (NCBI): domain Eukaryota; kingdom Viridiplantae; phylum Streptophyta; class Magnoliopsida; order Lamiales; family Lamiaceae; genus Salvia; species Salvia rosmarinus. The sequence goes on along the minus strand of CM072818.1, from coordinate 63,416,496 downwards.
TCTATTTGGGAATTCTCAGAATGGTGGAACAATTAATACATCTGGGCCTGGGCCTGTAATTTCTGATGGTCCTTGGTTCCCAAGAACTTTATTTGGACCAACTTCTGATAATCAAGCTGTGATGAAGCCTAAGGGGGAAACTGTTCAGAATGGCCTAATTTATGGAAATGCTAGTGGACCTCCTGCAAACCATCAATGTGACATGTCTGCTTCTAATAGTTGGACTAGGTAAGCATAACATGCTGAATTATGTTACATACTTCTCTCTTGGTTTCTGTTGCCTGGTAAGGCATGATCAATTATAGATAAATTTACTTAATGGTACCACTCTTAATTTTTTTCTTTGCTTATATGTGTCTTAATGCCCATGGCTAATTGTGGGAGTTATATGTATCCATTCATATGTTTGAATTGAACATTAGCTTGAAGTTGTTATTTAACCTACACTACAACCTCTCACATATAGGTTCCATGTGTGAGAAATTTAATAGGTTAAAGTTCTCAATGAAATTTGATCAGTCAGCTTGTACAGCTGACTTCGGTCAGCATCCCTCTAGTTTTATTTTATTTTTTCAGTCTTTTACTTTTACATTATAAATGTTATTCAATGAATACTGTGTACAGTGGTTACTTCTTTAGTGATCATAAATATATTTGGCCAAAAGTTGCATTCTTCTTTTGCCTGCTCGCTGTGAGATTTGGCCCTTCTGATAATGTTTATAATCATTTCTTCAATAATAAAAATTAAAAGATTTGGCCATCCTAATTATACCTCTTTTCTTTAGGGATATCTTTTATAGGACAGAGTCATGGCGGACGTTGGAGTAGGATTGGAATTAAGTTGATACTTCTCTACCGGTACTCTCTATTGAAGTTGTCCGAATGTATGAGAAATTGACCTGTGCATCATGTATCATGGGCTGTGACCCCCCCCCACCCCACCGCACCCACAAGAAAGTTTGTTTTCAAAGCCCATGATACCTGATACATATGTCAATTTCTCATTCAGGTGGACAACTATAAATCAACTTTGTCCAAGTGGATGAGAAATTGTCCATGCCTCATGTATCATGGGTGTTGCTTATTCTATTCATGGCATATAGAGATCCCAAAGTTCAACCCAAGTCACTCACAAGGGAGAATTCTAAGCAAAGCCAACTTTAACTGGTGTTTTGATGGATCATTTTCGTGTTACAAATTAATTCATCACAAGGCTAGTTAATAGTATTATTATTATAGTTGGCTTTGTTAAGAATTCTCATTTTGAACTCAGGAGTGGATTTTGGGGTATCTATGTGCCTGGCCACCTACTCTAGATGATGGAAATTGATTAGGGCTGTAGGAATGGTTCTTTATGTCAAGCTTAGACTCCTTTCCAAATATTTTTTAGAAATGGTGAATGATGGAGTTTTGACTGTGGAGGAGAAAGGAGTTTGAGGTTATAGGATAAATGTCTCCCTAATTACAGTTTGAAGCCCGTGTCTGCGATGGCCAAAATGGATGATGGGGACCCTTTCAGCTATTAAGAAGAGTGAAACAAAAGGCAGGCTGGGTCTTCAATCAGAAATGTAGGTAGAAAATTGTTAATGAAGTGAACATTAATCTTTTGTCCAATTAAAACTTGCCAAAATTATTTTTTATGAATTGGACGTGGTTTATATATACTGTGTATGCTTCCCACATGGTTTCTTGCCGTGATGAAACATAATATATTTTCCCAGCATTTCAATTGCTTTTAATAAGCAATTTCTATCTTGTTCATTTTGGTTGTGGTGTTTCCGTTTGCAGAAAAGACTGGACGGTGCCGGGTTCACGAGAAAGTGTTGGAAGCTCTCCTATGAACAGGCCTCACATTGGAGGCCTCTACTCCCCACCAGATGTACAGTCTCTTTGGTCATATGAGTAGATAGGAAAAAGAAAAGAAAAAGAAGGAACACTGACATAGTATCGTGGACCCGAATTCCTCCTGTTGTGAAGAGGAAAATAGCCTCTTTTTGGGGAGATCTATATAATACAGGATTCGCATTGTATCTTCCTTCTTTTCTATACAAGGGAGATTTTAATTTTAGCCTCTTGTAGAAAACTGATGATATATGCATGCGGCGTTTCCAGGCATAATTGTACACGTTCTTCGTGAAATTAATTAATGTTTTTTTAGCTGCTGCTGATTATAAGACCTGGTAATGGCGCCTGGTGAATCCGGATACAGATGTGTAGCTTTGGAAATTGAGCAGGTTTTGTTTTTTGTTTTTTCTGTTGATTGGATCGTTGAGAAATTATTGTGGTGCTTCAGTGGAAACACAATGTGTATGTACTGTATGTTTTTTGTGGTTCGCTGGTTGTAGGATTAATAGCTTGTGGACCTTAGAGAAATATAATTTTATTAGCAGAAAACTTACTACAATCAATATATAATAGGATTAATGATTTAGTGATTTCTCTCCTATGTATCATTATATAATCACTTTATTTATATTTTTCTCAAATCTCATTTATTCTTAATTCTCCTATCTCATATTGATTTTTTATTGAACTCCACCCTAATTTAAAGATATATAAATAGTCGTGGTTATATTTTTCTTATCTCACAATACATAATTATTTTACATCTATCAATTTTATTTGGTCCATCAATTAATTAGTTGGTCAAATAAATAGTTATTTTTTATTGAAAATTTTATTTTAATTTGATTATTATTAATTTTAATTTTTATGAGACTTTACTAATTCAAGACACAAATTGAATGATATATTTTATATGATTTTTAAACAGATTTTGAATCATACATTGATTATATTAGAATAAGACGAGAACATATAGTAAGATTAATTTTTAATCCGATTTTTGACAGCTATATGTATATAAATTCTAACAGGTCAAGACATTAAATGACACGTAAATGTGAAATTTGACGAGAATATAATTTTCTCTATTTTTTATGTCTTTTGCTATTTATATTATTTGAGTATAAGAATATACATTCTAGATGAGAATGTAATTTTTCTATTTTTAATCCTATTATATATTGATTTTGTAAATCTAAAGGAATTCATGTATCAACTTATATTACTATATAGCTTTGAGGCGAGAACAAATATACAGTAAAATCAAATTTGGAGCAATTACATGTACATAGATTCCAAATTGATCCAGACATTCATCGATATGTCTATGTTGGATTTTCTCAATTTTAATATATTGAAATAATGTATATTTTATTGGTTATATGTTTTAAAACTTAAATGAATTCAGGTAATTAGCGGTATACGAGAATAAGATGAGAATAATTTTCTCTATTTTTAAGTCTTTTGTTATTTATTTTATTTGGGTATAAGAATATACATTCTAGACAGGTAAAAACATTTATCGTTATACATGTGGAATTTTGAAGCTCACATTTTTTTGTGAGCCTTCACAAATAATAAAAAGTTTTGAAATAAATAGTAAATTCAAATTTTTATCGAGAGGATAACCAATTATTCGAATAAATATATATTTTATTAATTAGTTCTTTTATAAATTTAAATGAATTCAGTTAACTAGTAGGTACTATACGAGAATGAGTTGAGAACATATAGTAAAATCAATTTTTGATCCGATTTGTAACAGCTATATATATAAAAATTCTAAACAGATCAAGACATTAAACAACACATATGTGTGGAATTTGCTCAGTTTTAATTATTAGTTATTCATATTATTTATTATTAATAATTACTTCTGTAATGTTCAAGTCTTATTAAAATGAGTAACTGATTATTGTAATAACTTAAATTTATAAAATTAATCAGTTTCTAGTGATAATTAATCAAATTTGGCATAGGTGTTGTATGTATATGTTAGACATATTCTCTATTTTTTAATCTTTTGATACTTATTATGTATTATTAATATTTATTGTATAATGTTCAAGTCATTATTGAAAATATAATCCTTACTATAACCACGTATATGTATAAATTTAAACATATTTGATTTGTTAATATTAACTATACGGATTTGAGACGAGAACAATTAGTAATACTTTTTAATCAAGTTTGAGATATGTATTAGCGTATAAATTCTTTGTAATGATTACTTTGTAATGTTTGATTTTTAAACATATTTTTTTATCTTTCATTATTTATATTATTTATTATTTACTTTGTAATATTATATCTTTATCGAGACGAAAAACCAATCACTATAACAAATTAAATTTATAAATTTAAACAACTTCGAATAAATCAAATTTAAGACAGGTACGAATATATACATTCTAAACAAGAATTATTAACATGTCTACGAATATTTAATTTTTATCTGTAAATTACAATATAAAGTGATTTTCCATTAGAATTCGACGGAGCATAACCTATACATATCAAATTCAGACGCATTGTCCTGATATAAAGATTATTTAATTTAATATATCAAATTCAGACATATCGTCCTGATATAAAGATTATTTTATTTAATATGACCAAGTAAAATATTTTCCGTCGAAATTTAATAGTATAATATATGGAACAAGTGGTTTCAAAAGTATATTTTGTTTGAGAGAGAGAGAGGTATTGAAGCTTGATAACCTCAATTTTCATGCACGACCACGTTCACTTCGCGAGTTCTATCAAATAACATTTAATACAGAAACTGTGATATTGCCTCAACGAAACAAGATCTGAATTCAAATTCATATTTTAATAGCATATTTGCAATTTTAGAATATGATTTGGTCTCATCCAAGATCCAAATTCAAATTCATATTTCAATAGTATATTTACAATTTTAGAATACGATTTGAATACGGATTTGGATCCAAATCTTGACAAGATTTACACAGATCAGCCAGTTGCCACAGAGTATTTAAAAAGTGATCCTTCAATTAGAATTATTAGTCTAAAAAGCCATGATTCAAAAGGAGCAACAATGTGAGATTATATAATTCGAAAACTAGCAATAAAGATAGAAATAGGTAATTCAAATCTTGCCTAAGGAAATACGACACATAATCTCTAAATCACAATCATTAAAAAAACATTAATTTCTAGTGTAATAATTGACCATCGAACACTGAAACTTGACATGCCTGAAACTCTGTTTCCTCCGGTTGCTGTGGTGATAGCGGCTCCTCCCCTTGCCATGTCCAAACAATATCCTTCAGAGATGGTCTTATTTCCTTCTTCACCAGCTTCTGGTACTCCAACGTGTCTCCGTTCGCCTTCTTCATCTCGACTAGATGAAAATTCGGGGTGACCTCAAAGATCTCTGCATCGATGGACAGCATCCCTTTTCTCCCTTCCTTTGATCCATCGAATTTGAGATGCCCTCCATCCTTCTTCGACACCTTTAGCTTCAGACGTGTGGCTACTTCCTCTAGCTTCGAGATAATAGTCTTGGCAGTCTTGTTGGACGTGAACTTGATTTCCTTCTTCTGCTCACTGCCCTCGAACAAGCCAGAAAGGTCGAAGCCAGCCGAGAGGGAGATTATTTCAAAGGCATTCAGATTTGCCGGCTTTGCTAGTTCAGCCTTCGCATCTATATCAAGAACCGCTTCTTTCGCATCGGCTGCAGCATTTCTCGAGGTTTTGGATTTGAGACCTCTACGGAACCAAGAATTTTCCATGATCTTGGATATAGAGATCCTCGTGTTCGGATTTGGATCCAGGATCTTGGAAATCAGCTTTCGCGCATCAGGTGGGATCCAGTTGGGATACTTGAACTCCGCCTTGCCTATCTTTCTGTACATCTCCATCAAGTTTGAATCATGGAACGGAAGGTGACCGGATAACAACACAAACAAGATCACACCACAAGACCAGATATCGGCTTTGGCGCCATCATATCCTCGTCTGCTGATGACTTCCGGAGCAACATAGGCAGGCGTTCCACACGTTGTGTGAAGTAATCCATCCTGCTGTCTAGATTCTGCTAGGGCACTCAATCCAAAGTCGGATATTTTCAGGTTCCCATATTCATCCAGCAGCAAGTTCTCGGGTTTGAGATCCCGGTGATAAACACCCCTACTATGGCAGAAATCAACAGCACTGATCAGCTGCTGAAAGAATTTCCTTGCAGCATCTTCCTTCATCTTCCCCTTCATCACCTTGTTGAAAAGCTCACCTCCTCTCACATACTCCATTATGAAATAGATCTTTGCCTTGGTGGCCATAACCTCATAGAGCTGCACAACGTTAGGATGCCTAATGAGTTTCATCACAGAAATCTCTCTCTTGATCTGTTCCATCATCCCAACCTTCACAATCTTCTCCTTGTCGATCACCTTAATGGCCACACTCGCACCATTCTTGATATCCCTCGCGTGGTAGACCTTTGCAAAGGTACCTTGTCCGAGCATCTTCCCAAACTCGTACCTTTGCATCAAGATGCCTCCTTTAATATCCATCATCAGCAACAACTCCAACACTACTTTACCAACTAACTCAAGTCTTATGTACTAAAAAGACAATCCAACCTTCAAGAAAGCAACAAGTCAACCGTCTTCACAAACATCATCATACGAGCCAATCTGCTCCCAAGAATATTGAACCAGCGTTGCCTTCTCACAGCATATATGGATAGAGCTAAGACTTAACAATCCAATCTCATCGAAGACAAAGAAGGGCAGCTCAAATCGAGCTTCTGCCTCATCAAAGTTGGAGAAAGACTGTCTAGCCGGAGAGCACATCTTTCAGCATTCCCTGGTCTTTATCTTGAACTAGAGAAGACTGAGAGGGGAAAAAAAATGGATCTGTTCATCAAAATTTGAAATTCTACAAGGCCTACAAACTCAAAATTATGGTTTATGTTGATGAAGAACATGGAAACCATTTTCAGAATTATAAATATTTCCCACCGAAGCTATTAAAGATTCAAAAATTTAAAGTTTTTCACGAACTACATAGTACATACAACCCTAAGACACATCCTCAACATATTAACAAATATACAACAAGAAGAATATTTTTTTCCTTAAAAATAACTAAATGCATCCTATTTTCGGCTATTATACTGAAAAACACAAACACTTCAAATTATAAACAAGAAAAAACGATAAAAAAAGAGCAATCTTTGGTGTGCGTTTGTTCCATATCAACAACATACATACAATAATTGTAGAACCCAAAGTAACGCAAATAACCCATGAGGAATATACCAAATATCACACATACCAGAAAGGGAAATCCACAATCATAACCCTGACTGGATCTGATAAACAACCCCTCCCCCGAAAAAGGAATCTTTCACATAAAACACACCAAAAAACAGTAAGCTAATGACACAAAACGAATGAATCTGCAAAAGTTTAGGTACCTTTTTGAATTGGAAAATCAAGGCGGTATGAGAGTCGTCGAGCAATGGAAATCAAGAAAGAGGTGAGTGGTTTGGTTTCGAGTGTGTGTTGTGTGTGTTTTTGAAAGAGCAACAAAAAGGATGTGACACGCTGGTGTTTATATACTAACTCCGCGTCAACAGCTAATAATTATTGGACTATTAAAATAAAAATCTGCAATTATTATTTCGAAATTAGAGGAGAGTCATTAGGGTTGGACTCTTTTACACATATATTACGGCCACCTGTGATTAAATTATACAAATTTGTTTTTGTAATAGTTTTATTTTTATAATATTCTGAAATATATTCGTTATGCTTTTCTTTTTTTTTGGTAATTTAATAAAGAAATTTTAAAAACTGCGGACTCGTTATATCTACTTTTTTTTGTTAGTCATAATGTCATTCCCCAGAGCAGTTTTAACAGTGCCAGAGGACCTTATAGTCCATTTGACAATATTACCCTTTTCATTGAATCTTTGCTAGTCATAATTTCTTTTGTTTCTTTTTTTTTTCCGTGAATTGGCGATTAAGTAAAATTCGTAGTAATTATTATGTGTGAGTATACTTTGACATTTTTCAATAAATATTTTATTTTTACTTTTCTCGTTTAGTACGTTGGTTAGACTACTAAAGATACGTAGGTTAGACTTCTACTTTAGTTTTTGAGTAATTAATTATTCTTGTAGATCAATATATAGACCTTAATTTGTGTTTAGACTAATGTATTCAAATCAGAAGAATGTTATGTTCATTTACAATCTCTTTGACGTATGTCCGTTTTGTAAATGAAAAATCCACAAGTATTTTTTGTTGATGAATTTAGGAGAAACTAGTCTTTATATTATATACCATAGATTAATAAGAGAGATAATGTGCTATAAATAATTAACCATGTATTATAAGCTTGACCTACTATTTATATGTAAAATTTAAACTTGTAGATTTTCAATTGCAACTCAACCACTTCACCAAAAACCCATTTTATTGTAAAAAATATATTCAAATGGCGGACATGGAACTAAGAAAGAAGAGTTGGAATTTGATTGATCAAAGGGTAAAATAGTCATTATCAAAATAATCACCACCAAAAAAAGTAACTAAATGGAAAAGCAGTGATCATTAATCATTAGCTCCACCGAATTATACTAATTATATCATAGACCAACATTTGAAGGTTCAATGAGAAAGCCACTTCACCAAATTAAAGTCCTTTTTCCTAATTCGACTTTCTTTAGTTCTTAAGTTCTAAAGTGATTAGTAAGGGAGTTTATAGCAGTGAATTATAAGTTGTATTGGTTAATGCGGCATTGTATGATATGATTGAAATTAGCGATTTTGTAAAATAATTTCACATCTTCTAAATACTTTTTAGGTTGGAATTGAAACGTAATAAGATCGTTACTTGTAAAATTAATACCGTTTGCTTTATAAAAACTTCATCTCTTCTACATACCTTATAAATAAATTATTACAAAAAAAGTGAGAAAATCTAACAAAGTATAGATATGAAAAGTTAAATTCTATCAAATTTAATTAAGTTAGAGAGTGAAAATATTTTTAAAGTTTCTAATCATTTTACTACTCACAAAAACATGAGTCTTGGGATATATATTGTGATATGCTTCCCACTCAAATTGTGGTCTTCTAAGATGGACAATATCTGAAAAAATTGCTTGATTTTCCAATAGTATTTATCTAGAGAACTTTGAACCAACCATACAGTTTCAAGGACAAAACGATTAATATTTTTTCAGTTGAATTCAGGGATTGTAGTCTAGTTTTCGAAAAATGACTATATAATTTTGAGTAAAATATATCCAGTTGGTGGACCATAAGTTTGCTACTGAGAAAGGGTCTTCTAAAATGGACAATATCTGTAAAGATGTTTGATTTTCCAGTAGTATTTATATAGAGAACTTTGAGCCAACCATACAAATTTCAAGGACAAACGATTAGCATTTTTTCAGTTGAATTCATGTGGGATTGTCGTCTAGTTTCCAAATACAATCTATTTATATAATTAAATATTGACTATATAATTTTGGGTAAAATGTATCCAGTTAGTGGACCATAAGTTGATATAATATATACTCCATCCGTCCACCAAAAACGTGCATTTAATTCCTTTTCGGTCCGTCTACCAAAAATGTGCACTTTCCTTTTTTAGAAACACCAACTTTACATTTTTACCCTCAACTTATCCACTTATTTACAAAAAAATACTCATGGTCCACATTTTTACACTCACAATCTATTAATATATTCATTTATTATCCCAATGACACACCTTTTTATACACATTTACTTTACACTCATTACAATTTTCTTAAAACCCGTGCCACCAAAATGCACGTTTTTGGTGGATGGGGGAGTATAATATTACTTTATAGGTTGAAATTGAAATACAAATGAATCGAGGGTCTCGTTTTATTCGTGAAATCAACACCTCTTATTTTCTATATCTAACTAATTTATATTTTTTGAAGTAGGAGACCTTATATGATTATAGAATTGATAATAAAATTACTAATATGATTATATTGTGATGATTAGAAATATATAATTCATGACTATATCTTATTAGAATAGATATAATATCATCCGTTCAAATAATAATTTTGAATAACTTGTAAGGAGGGTATATTTTAGGAGTTTCTTTTTATTTTTATTTTTATGAGTAATCCGTAGCAATTGCTTCCAGTGTGTACTGGGAAATCCCACAATCCTTCTACCTGTTAGATTTAATAAAATCATCCATAGGTATAACAAAGATGGAATAAATAAACCATAAATGTATTGATGAAAAGCTTACTTAAATGCTACAACAAGGATCCCTATTTATAGTCTACAAAACAAACCAACTTCTACTAAACTTTCAATGTGGGATACAACAACTCTTTCTAAAACCTTATAAATGCTAATATCCCCCCTCAAACTCGCGATGGTGACGAGAGTAACATCGAGAGTTTGTCAAGAAAGAACCGATGACGTTGGAGGGTATGAGCCTTTGTAAAGAAGTCTGCAAGTTGCATCGATGATGAGACAAACGGCAAGGAAAGAGTGCCTTTCTCGAGATGATAACGAGTAATATGACAATCGATCTCGATATGCTTAGTTCGTTCATGAAAAACAGTGTTGTGTGCAATGTGAATAGCACTCTTATTATCACAATACATAGGTGTTGGACCACTGCAAGAGACGTCCATATCTGTTAACAATCGTCGTAACCATACAATCTCACAGGTAGTAGAAGCCATAGCACGATATTTCGCCTCGATTGGAAGGCGAAACAACATCTTGTTTTACTTTTCCATGAAATAAGTGAATCTCCTATGAAAATACAAGAGCTGATGGTGGATTTACGATCGGTTTGATCACCGCCCAATCTGCATCCGAGAAGGCGCTAAGCTCCAAAGACGAGGTAGATGAAACAATGACTTTGATATATTGTTCCCTTAGGTAGCGAAGAATACGCATGATGGCGACCCAATGAGCGGAGGTGGGCGACAAACAAATTGACTGACAATGTGAACAGCATATGCAATATCAGGACGAGTAATGGTGAGATAAACCAAACTACCCACAATAGATCGATACAGAGTGGGATCAGAAAGAGGTTCCCCATCAGTAGGGGTGTAACGGACATTGACCTCCAGAGGGGAGTCAAACGTACGTGTATCTGTAAGGCCAGCCTGTGCAAGAATATCCTTAGTGTACTTAGACTGAGAAATGAGATAACCCTTCTCAGAATAAGCTACCTCAATTCCCAAAAAATAGCGAAGATAACCCAAATCTTTCATCTCAAATTGACGAGATAAAGTGTCCTTTAATGCTGAAATACCATTGACATCATCACCTGTAATGATCATATCATCAACATATAACAAAAGTAGAATTTGACACATCGGGAGGATTTGACAAATAAAGGCGAGTCGTTGGTACTACGAGAAAACCAAGGATAACATAACGATGGAGAATTTATCGAACCGGGCTCTTGGGGCTTGTTTGACCATACAACGCCTTTCTAAGTTTGCACACCGTCGTGCATATGAGAAACACCGTGAGAGGAACCATGTATACTTCCTTTTCAAGATCTCCATTTAAGAAGGCATTTTAACATCCATCCATACGATAGGCCGGTGACGGACGTAAGCAGCGCAATAAGAACTCGGACAGTGGTCATTTTAGCAACTGGAGCAAATGTTTCTTCATAATCCAACCCATATTCCTGAGAAAATCCCTTAGCAACCAAACGAGCTTTATAGCGCTCAATGGAACAATCGAGACTGGTTTTGATTTTGTAAACCCATCGACAACCAATAATCTTCTTACGGATGGTGGAAAACCAAAATCCAAGTACTTTTGTGCAAAGCGATAATTCCTCATTCATAGCCTCTTGCCAAAGAGGATCTTTGGCTGCCTCAGCATAAGAAGTAGGCTCACAAATAGACTCATTCTTGACAAGAAATGAAACAAAAGCTGGAGAGTAATACGAGTAATCAAAATCTGAAACCTGAGTGGATCGTCGGACACGTCTGGGATATCGAGGTGGATCTGGATCACCAATCGCAAGATGTTCATGAGCAGCCGTAGGAGGGGAGATGGTATCAATGTTATCAGACCTGCAAGGAATATTAGGCGTAATAGCAGGTGTATGCAAAAGATCGGAATCTGAGTCGGTCGTGAAAGGATCAATTTGAAAAAGATCAGATCTGGACATGTCATGAGAAGTTGGTGGGATAGAAAAGAAAGGGATATGCTCAATGAAAGAAACATTTCGAGAAACATATAATTTTCCCGAAGAAGGGTCATAACAACGATAGCCTTTCTGTCCAATCCCATAACCAAGAAAAACACAAATAGAACACGAGAAGATAACTTAGTACGTTCTACATGTGGACGGAGGACAAAACAAGTAGAACCAAACACCTCAAATGATTATATAGAGGTTGTGACCAAAAGCCTAGCATATGGAGAAATTCGAATTATGAGAAGTAGGAATCCTATTAATAAGGTAAGCAGACGTGAGAATGACCTCTCCCAAAATTCACTAGAACACTAGTCGACAAAAGCATAGACTGGCGGTTTCCACAATATGCCTATGTTTTCGTTCACTACCCCATTTTGTTGTGGAGTATCGATCAAGAAGATTGATGTATTGTACCATCCGCTTTGAAAATACGAAGGTCACCACTAGTGTACTCACCCCCAAATCAAAGACGAAAACATTTAATTGTAGAAGAATGTTGAGTTTTACATAAGCTTGAAATTGCATAAGTATGAACAAGATCGAACGGCGCTGAGTAAGTAAACCCAACAATAACGAGTGTAATCATCAATAAACGAAACATAATATTTGGAGCCGCCTTTAGTAGGAATAGCGCGGGTCCCCAAACATCGAATGAATTAAATCAAAAGGTGCGAGATGAGGTGGAATCACTTAGATTAAAAGGCAAAGCGGAAAATTTTCCAAGTTTACAACCACTACAACTAGATATATCATCGGGGTAAATCTCCAAGAAGACGGATGTACACATAAAACGTGGCGAGAGCCCGATACATGTCCAAGTCTAGAATGCCACAAATAAAACTTAGAAGAAGAAGAAGTCAAATGAAAGGTAGATAAGTTAACCAAGCATAGTTCTTTGCATGAGTACTAAGATGCGACTCATCCATAACATAGAGACCTTTTCCATTCCTACGGCTGTCCCAATCACTTTCTTGGATTTTAGATCCCGCACATAACAAGAATTGGGAAAGAGACCAACAAAACATCCAGTCACATATTTGACCGTGAAGCAAGATTCATATGTAACTTAGGAATACAATATACATCGGTAGAGATATAGTAGGGTATGAATCGTCCCAATGCCGATTAATGGCATAGGTGTGCCATCGCGATCACAAGCCGTGGTGGATGGAGGATTACGCGACATAGATATGAAAGCGGAGGGTTAGGAGACATGTGATTTCCACTCAGTCAATATCCGGGAGGAAGAAGTGATACCGATCCAATAGATGATGGTGAGGACAAGCGGAGAGAGCATGAGGCGAGTAGAATGCAGAAATTGCTGGAAGGCAAGAAACTTACGGAATTGATCACCAAAGAGTCCGGACTCGGTTTTCAATAGTTTGAACAGTTGATTCTTGATGGGACCAAGGTGCTCGAGTCGGTGGTGGGTGAGTGTATTGCTTCTTTGTCCACCATGATATTGATTTGGGACTTCGTCTCGTGTCCTGATTGCGGGTTTGTAACCTTGGCTCTACTGTGGAGACTTCAACCATACCCTTTATGAAGCTCCGGACATTGATTTTCCAATGTCACGGTTGTTCTGATGAGTTACGATTTCCAACAAAGGAAGTTTGAATGTTTGAGTAGGTCTTTGCAAGAACCGGAGACGAAGAAACAAGAGCAGAGGTGGAAGTAGTATGCACGCCTTTTAGAGACTTTAAACAAGTTTCTTCACCATGAGCTCATTAATAACATCTTCAACAGATGGCAATGGTTTGCGGTGCGAAATTCCGGCGACGTTATCAAATTCGGGCGAAGACCCATAAGCAATTGGACAAGACGATCTTCATCCCTACACTTAATGTAAGCATCACATGCTTGCAACTCAATGGATTCAGTCAATGCTAACTGATCCCAAAGAGCTGTCATTGCACAAAAATAATCTTGGATTCCCAAATTATTCTGTACTAAGGCACGTATTTGATTATGGCGATATTTAACGCAAAATTATTTTGCACAAATAATCTGAACAAATAATCCCAAATATCTTTAGCAGTTTTAATTTTGCTAATTGAACCCCAATCCTACATTCGATGTAATTATTGATCCAAGTAATAATCTTTGAATTATTGGTCTCCCAAACACGAAATAATTCATCAAATTTCTCATCACCTAACTTAGGGCATACAGTTTTTCCAGAAACATAATCCCATAGCCCCTTTCCCTTCAAAAAATTAATCATAACATAACTCCAATATCCAAAATTCTTTCCATCAAGACGAACCCCAATTGATCGAACGAGTCATCACCACCACCATTGCACATAAAATTTAATCACAAAGACTAGAGAAGTTTAAGCAACAAAGAAAACACGAACACCGAGGACGAGACCGATGAAGAGCGACTTGCCCGAACACCAAGGCGAACACCGAGGCGAGCACCAATTGACTCCGAACACCAAGACGAACACCAATTGACTCCCAAAACCCAAAGCACCAAATATCTCAAAATTGATTTCGATGTGGAAGATCGACAATTCTTTGCAACCACAGAGCATACTAATGAATGAGACGAGCACCAATTGACTCCCAAAACCCAAAGCACCAAATATCTCAAAATTGATTTCGATGTGGAAGATCGACAATTTGCTGCAACCACAGAGCATACTAATGAATGACGAGTCAAACACCAAAAAAATAATTTTAGCTCTGATACCATGTTAGATTTAATAAAATCATCCATAGGTATAACAAAGATGGAATAAATAAACCATAAATGTATTGATGAAAAGCTTACTTAAATGCTACAACAAGGATCCCTATTTATAGTCTACAAAACAAACCAACTTCTACTAAACTTTCAATGTGGGATACAACAACTCTTTCTAAAACCTTATAAATGCTAATACTACCAATACTATACAAGAGTGTGTGTGTGTGTGTGTGTGTATACATATATAATACAGTGACAAACTTGCCTTTTATCTATGTTTAAAAATGTTCATTAAGGGTCACTTTTGTGATAAATTTATGTTCAGAAACAAGTTTTGTGTTTGAATTACTTAATTTTGTGAAATGTGATATTTATTGGATTAAATTTGCAGAAATATTGGGCTAAAATTAAGAAGAATGATCATATTAGGATTGAAGTTTATTTTGATACATATTTCTAGGCAAAATCATATAAAAAAGCGGACAATAAACAAGGGAGAATAAGCACGAATAAAAAAGTTGCGCAAAAGCTACAGTTTCACGCGGCCGCGTGATGGCTCTGTTTTGGCCGTGTGAAAGTTTGTATTAGACTAGGATGTCAATGAGTGGGTTTTACTTGGATCCATTCGAAACCTCTCAAAACCCATTAAATTTTAAAGTAGTGGTTTTGAGTCCAGTTTCGGTTCCAGACCCGCTTTAGACTGAACCGTTTAGATCAATAGTTTGATGGTCCGGCCGGATATGGTTCTGGTTCCAGAACCAATATTTATTTATTGGTTTTGCACGAGTAAAACCCGTCTATTGACAAGCCTAAGTTTAAATAAGCTTGTCGATGAGCTAGTTTTATCCATATCGATTCGAAATCACTCATAACCCATTAAATTATAAAGCAACGATTTCGATTCCAGTTCTGGTTCTTGTCCATTCTGATTCCAGACCCGCTCAGATCCGGACCACTTAAGTCTCATAGTTGATGGTCTGGGTCCGGTCCGGATCCAGTGTCTAATGGGTCGGCTCCAAAATCCAAATCATTACTTAGTTATTGGTTCTGGTCGGGTAAAACTCACTCATTGACATCCCTAATTAGACCTATTTCAAGTCCTATTCGAGGAGGACTTTTCCATGACCAAGATATCAACTTATTATAAATCTACATCAATTTTATATAAATATACCTCCAAGCATCTCATATCATATTTTTCCATTTTACATACACATACACACTACTATTGTAATCTAGGAATCGTAAAATTTATTAGGTGCTACTTAGGTTGAAGATTCATTATATGCAATACTAATTTATATATGTACCTCTATCCAATACATATTATCCTGAATTGCAATTCAAATTTTCACCTCTAAAAAAAATATTTATTAGTATACGGATAATATTTATTATAGATATATATACATTTGCATTTAGGGAAAGTGAAATTAGCGGGAAAAAGTATACTTACTGTTTTTACAGCTGAATCGTTATCATATACTCCCTCCGTCCCACCCAAGATGATTTCGCTTTCCTTTGAAGTAGTCCCACCCAAGATGGCCCCTTTCCTTTTTAGGAAATAATTATCTCTTCAAAAGTTGTGGGTCCTACTTACTTTTTATCACTTTAACCATTTTACCTCTTCTCCTAAATAACCGTGCCGAAAAGAAATGAGCCGTCTTGGACGGGACGGAGGGAGTAATACATAAAGAGGTGGTCTCCTCTGCGCGCCCGCGCACAGTGAGACCACCTTATTTAATTAATTAGTTAATATCTTAAGTAGTTAATTAATCTTCATTAATTAATTAAATTAAATCTAATTAAAATTAATTAATTTAATAAAATTAAATTGTAAAGTAATAAATATAATTTTAAATTAATATATCTTAATTTTGAATTAATAAATTCTAATTTTGAATAATAAAGCCTAATTATAAATTAATAAACCATAATTTTGAATTAATAAACCCTAATTTGAATTAATAAACCCTATTTGGAATTAATAAACCCTAATTTTGAATTAATAAACCTAATTGAAAATAATAAACCCTAATTTTGAATAATAAACCCTAATTATGAATTAATAAACCCTAACTTTGAATTAATAAACCCTAATTATTAATTAATAAACCTTAATTATGAATTAATAAACCATAATTTTGAATAATAAACCCTAATTTTGAATTAATAAACCCTAATTATGAATTAATAAACCCTAATTATAAATTAATAAATAAAATATAAAATAATAAAATAAATAACAAAACTTGGTGCGCGTAAGCGCGCGCACACAAGTTTTTGTCATACATAAATATAGATGTGAGCATGAAGTTTTATTTGTCTAAATTCATAGTGGGTTAGTGCATGCTGCTCTGCTATTGCGATGAAGGTAGGCTGTGACGTATGTGAAACATGTTTTTGTCTTACCAAATTAATTATTCAAGGTTGGCCGACTGGTTTGAGTTGATAATTATGCTTAACACTACAAAACAAAATTGGTAAACTTCCCTCATTAAAATATACATCAAATGTCGTCCATTCGGAGCAAAGTGCACTTAACGTCATGTACCGTGTGTACATATAGTAAATTTCATCGAATACATACATAAATATATAGATTCAAATGATCAACCATTTTCGTATATAGTAAATTTCATCTTAGGTTAAAAAAAAGAATCGCATATTATATTTATAAAATCTGAAGCAGATACCATGAAAGGAGAGTCTTGTAATTTTATTGGACCTACACAAAACAAACATGGTGCTCGAATAACTCACAAGTCACAATCACCAGAAATTGGTCCCATACATATATTTATATCTCTAATAAATATTCATAAAATGATGCATTAATTCATAAAATAGCCCGACCAACCTTAGAAGACGTGTCAGTTTCTGTCATGTGTAGTTCTTTTCATCGTCAACCCCTATTTCTCACCGTACACGTATAACCATTTCTTTTAAACATTACTTTTAATCAAATTAATATTGCGTTTTTATATTTCTAGGTTCTTGAATTCTAGATTTCTGGACTCTTCATTTTACTTACAGTCCTATTATATGACACAGGAATTTGTTTATGTTAGTTCTCATTGCACAAGAGATATTGCAAATTCTTTTCCGCGACAAAAAAAAAAGTTACGATGAGTAAAATATCACGAACAATGAGGTTATAGATCTTATTAAGAGATGTTTGATTGAGCTTATATAAGTTTATAAATCATCGTGGAACAAGTTTTTGAAAAATATTTGGTACAATAAGTTATAAAATAATTTATAAATTGTGAAAATAAGCTATAATATGTTATAAATTATCCTCTTAATTTATTTTTTCCATAATTTTAAAAATAACTATACTATAGTTTCTTATTTTTAATGTATATCCTTCAAACTCCATTCTTCTTCAATTTTCCTTTTCTAGCTCTATCTTCTCTCTGTAATCCTCAATTATCTCTCTAACTTATTAATTCAATTATCCAAACATTGAATTAACTAAATACTCTCTAAGCCTTTAGTTTTAAATTTGGTTTTTTTATATATATTCAAAAAAAAATTTACGATAAACTCAATATTCGTACATTGGTCGAATTTTTTTAATTTGAGCATCTGTGTGTATATATATATATATATATATTTGAGTTGACATCTCTCTCTACATATAAATATGTTTAAATGTAACTTGTCCTAAATTTATACATTTGTTTATACTAGTATCCAATGACAAAAAAGTCAACAATGTCGGAAGACAAATGAGGCAAATGTTGTATATATTTTATGTCACAAACACAAATGAATATTGACAATAATTTGCAAAATATTTATGAAAATGGAATCAAAATGCAGGCTAATTTTGTCCTAAACTTTAATTAAATGGAGTAGCTACGGTCAGTTAAGCCTCAACACTAAGATAACAATATATCTTCCCCTCGGATAAGCCACAGAAACTAGATAAGAACTAAAATGTGGTCATACATTCAATAATTGTAAAAATCTCGTAGGTTATAGTTCTAAACCTTGCTAGCTTTAATAACAACAAATATCTCAATATTTCCATTTGTAAAAAATTAGACACTATTCAAAATTTTCAGACCACTTCAAATCATAGCTTAACATAGTTTTTACAAAATTTGGCTCAAATGTGCATGTATTCTTTGATTTTGAGTGGTCGAAAAGATCGAGAAAGTCTAATTTGCTATGAGTTAAAAGATGAGACATTATTCAAATGTTTCAAAAATGAGATTAAGGTGATAAATTTTATCAAAATTTGTGCATTACTAAACAATTAACCTTAAATCATTTATAGACATAATGTCGCATACCGAATATATACATGAATGAGATGAACCATAAAATTCAGACACGTCAAGTAGATTGAAGAAATAGAATTCGTCAAAGATAACAAAAATGTGTAAACATGTGCCAAATACAACTACACGTTTCTAAATATGAGAGTTATGTGAGAACAATATGAGTGGAATACATAAAACGTAGACAGCTAAGAATGGCTAGTAATCCTCATGTAATTTGGACCACTGGTTAGGTTAGACATGTTAACTAAACATGCATCGCCATCACTTATCTTGTTTGAGGTTCAAAATCGACAGATCACAAGCAGTTGAAAGAATCAGAAGAAACTGCCAAGAACACACATGACACAACCACTGCTTTGAGAGAGAGAGAGAGAGAGAGAGAGAGAGATTTTGTGTGTGTGGTGTGAGAGAGTGGGTAGGGGGATGGGTGGTTCGGGTGGGCGTTGAAGGGGTCTCAAATCACCTGAACAATTTATATTTGCAACAGATTTAGACAAAATACAGTTTGAAGATGAGAGAATATGTTTAGGAGTCAAAACACCAATTGATAGAATGAATATGATTTACAACACAGCAGAGTTAAGGTTTAGAGTTGCATTTACAACCATATATGCACATAGCAGAATGTAAACAGACGCATTCTTACAGCATTGAAACAGATTGTTCAAATTTTGGCATAAACCAGGTAATCTAAGATGACACGTGCATGGATGCCTCCGTCTCCAGTGATACTTTCTCAGTAGCCACCACTGCTGAATCACAGGCATGCAGAATGGTGCACAAGTCACTTGATTCCAGGAACTGCTCGGCATTGATGAGGATAATAGGTGCATACTCGAAAACTAGCTTCTTGCACTGGAGAAAAGGGGATTTCCGTCATCAATTTGTGTCTATATATGAATAGTTTTGATTTTTATTATCTAATTATACAGATTTCCATCAATGGTTGGAACTGAGTCTATAACATGACCAAAACATTGCAATATTAGTGGAAGTAATGCTACTTAAGTGCTTTCACTCAAACAATCAGATTAAGGGTGTTTTTGCCTGAGCTTATTTAACATCTTAGATCATGACTATATGGTATTTTACAGATATTTGGTAAGTTCCCTTTAACATTACCTTTTTGGCATTTTTCTCAATAGAGTCGCACGCCTTCAGAAGCATCTCAACTATTTCCAACTGAAACAAAAAACATATATCACATCACATAATTCGGGAAAGTTATTGTATGATAAAGAAACAAAGTATAACAAACTGTGAAGGAAATGTATTTCGGATTGCAGATATGCAAGCACCAGTGGTTAGTAAAACAGAAGTAAACTATATATAAGGTATGTTGGTGCAATTGCCCAAAAGCTACCTCAGTATCTGGATCTTTCAACTTCAGTAAAGCCTCTGCAACAACAGTATGGCATAGATCACATTTATCTTTAGGGAGTTCTTGAGACTTGGAAATGCGTTCTTCACAAAGATTAACCTTTCGGCAGAAACCTTGAGCATTTATAGAGGAAACCTCTAAGAAAAATAGAGGTGCATAATAGTCCACCAAAACAATGCACTGCAGGAACGAGTTTACAGAGATAAGTGTCGTGAAGGGTGACAATAGAGATATATAAGAAACAAAGAATTATATTCTGCTCAAGAAACTAGCTGCTGCAGTAACTTAAAATTAAGACAGAGAGTTCCTAATCTATTTTGAAGTAGCTATCCCCTTTTAATATCAATCTCGTGGACCTTAATTTGCAGATAAACTCAATTAAAACAGTTATATTATCCTTTTTCTTTCCGCAAAGCCAAAGCATTTGATGTTTCCAATAGCTGGATATAAAACACACACGCATAGCACTATATTAGCTAGGTTATTGACAGGATAGGAAATTCAACAAAAGAGTAACACATGCTACTTCAGCAGACAATCATACTCAACATACTGTCTTAGTACCTGCTGCTTGAAGGAAGGTATCTTAGAGCAGGATTTGTGAAGAATGCTAATGATCTCTTCTTGGGTATTATTTAGTTTAAGGTAATTAAGAGCCTCAGAAGCAAATTCTTCACACAATACACAGAAATCTTCATTCTTGGTAACTTCTTGCACATATTGAGCTTCCCCCTTGTCATTCGACTGCAGGACTGCAAACAGAGGACCAGCATTAGTACTTGCTTGAAACTCTTTCTAAGAGATCTAAAAATGATTTTTAGCTTCCGAAAGAAACCAATATAGTAGAAATTGAACAAATCAGGCATTTGGATGATAAACACATGTTGTCCACACAAAAAGACTAGAGAGTGTTATCAGTTAAGGAAACTTGTTTTGCAGGAGGGTTCTAACAGCCAACAACTTTCCGAGGTCAAACCTTGCTAATGTGGTTTATTACAAGAATTTAAAAGCATTGAACGATAAACTAAGAGGAAGTGACACATGTCCAAAGATTGAGAGAAATACACAACCATCTTTTCTACAGTTTCTGAAACTGGAGCATATTCTTTTTCAGTTTTTATGAGCGCCAAAGATTCAATGGAGATGGAGGGGCATAAAAAATCCACTTGTCTCATAAAATTGAGATAACTAATACTATATGGCAAGATCAACCAATATTTCAAAAGTAATAACCTTTCCAAGAAGAACCAAAATTGTCTCCGTAAATTACAATTACACCAGCAGCTAAAACCTAGAAACCAATCAAATACTTGATATAACCACATTAACAATTTTAATGTTCTCACCAACACAATTACCTGTCAGGTCTCTAGCATTACAGCACCAGCAGCTGCTGAGCACGACTAAAAGTAATAGTGCCCTTCCGTCCATACTGCAAAAACAATAATCTGTTAACCCAAATTATGAAAGACAATGGACAAAACGATTACTAGAGTATAGCAGCAAAGTATCAGCAGAACGACGGAGGAATATCAAGATAAGTAAAATTTAAGACTGGACAATCCTTAAAGGAACACAGAAAACTAAACATACAGATTTTTTTAGTTCCGGACACCAAGCACTTAGGAATTAAGATGTTTCCTTCACTAAAATCAATCTCTATGATCCTCACATTAACATTAATCAAGTTTGCTACTTGCTATTTGCCTTAGCTACTAATCTCTTGGTTCAAATATATCTGAAACCTCGTTAGATTGAAGTATACATAAATACCTACAACGCAGAAGAACCTTAAAGTCAATCTAAAAGTCAGCTTTGACCTTACATGAACTGACAATACCATACACTCCAAAATCAGCTTTGACCTTCATCAAACCTTACTCCTACTAGCTGCTCGTCTTAAATCGTAAAAACAAATAAAATAAACAATAATTCTTCCATAAGCAGCAAAAGCAAAAACAAGAGCTATTAAATTTTTTGCATTGACCAACAGACACAAAGGAATCAACGGACGATTCAAATTGAGGTTCAATAAGCTGAACCGAAGCAAGATCACGAACCCGATCCTTTAATCAAACATCAGGTACCAGAAATCATAATCAACGAGCATCATTAATCCAGTTCCGCCCGCGAAATACACCAAAATAATTCAAAATTATCAACAAATGAATCAGAAAGAGAATCACGAAATATCTCTCGTACCTTATCTCCGTCTGATAAGGGCTGCTGTGCAAGGTCAAAGAGAGGAGGGAGAGAGAGCTACTTCTGTATTCCTTCAAGCAACGAGTATAATAAAATCGAGATGGAAATAATCGTTTATTTATGCAATCACACACAGGAAGGGATTCTCACTTCTGTCTTCCTCACCGTACTTTTGCTGTGTACTGACGTGGACCAACAGCGTTCTGACATATGTTCATCCATTTCATTGGTTCTTAGATAAAATCGGCCATTGATGATTGATCAGACGCAAACACGAATATTCGTTTCCCACTAAACATATTTTATAACACGATTTTAAGGAAATTTCCCGTTGCGGAATTCTCTTCACCCGAAAAATAAAATAATAGGACTGAATTAATTTTTAAACTGAAGATGTTTGATTTTTTTTATTAGAAAATATCGGAGTATGAACAAAATTGGTAGCGTATGAGACCGATAAAATTATACGTGCGGATGAACAACTTTTTGCCTTGATCCAAACTCTGTGATTGGAAATATTTAAATGCTGTAAAAATATTATGTATTTCACTATTTAGGGAAGTTGCGTACCTTACAAAACAAAGATCGGCGAGATATATATCAACATAGATGCTGCTTATCGAACTCTACAAATTTGTTCGAATTATCTAATTAGTAAAATAAACTACGTCATGCTGAAATATATGGGGGTGCTCGGAGAGCTTCAACACCCCCAATCATTTTCTTTTTCCTTTTTAATATTTTTTTAATCGTATATTAATATTTCTTCGGAAAAAAATCGATTTAGCATTTCTTATTACTGAAAATTTTCAATTTTAACTCTATTTATATTATTTTTCCGTGTTCACCCTTCATTGCAGCTCGGGTATAAGAAAAGTAAATATATCTATAAATAGGAGGTAATAAAGAAGGCAAAAACATGAATATATAAAGGAATATAAATGGTAAATATTGTATAATAAGATGGATAGATCAAATTAATTCAAGTATATTCAAAAATTGATAGCAAGTATTGTTAAGAACAGAGATGATCTGTAGATTCAAGCATACCCTATTCTTTTCAATTGCCTTTGAGCTTTTTGCCAAATGGAACGGCAAATAACACATAACATTCCAATATTTGTAATTTTTTATATTTATGTCCCAATGTAAATATATTGACAAATTAGATCATGATCGTTGCAACTTTTTAACATCCGTGTCTTGATAACCGGAGTTGGACTTGTTTTGCCTAGCTAGCATAGTAGTTAGTGTCGTCTTTGCCTAGGTGACACAAAATATATTAGGGGTTGAATTTAGTGATAACTTATCTTTTTTTGAAAACTTGAGAACTATGTACAGAAAGTACAAAGTTGATGAACAAAATTTTTAAAGTTGTGTACAACGAAAACATTCTAAAATTATTGCACAACAAAATAATTTTAGAAAGATTTCATTGTGCACAACTTTATACCATTTTGTGCATCATCTTTACACGTCTTACAGATAGTTTGCAGAGTTCTCAAAAAAGATATAGTTCTCATTTGATCTACTCTCTATATATATGATAAATACCATGTAATACTCCCATATTTTCTTAGATTAAGAGCAATCTGAGAATATCTCAGAAGGGACCAATACTGAGAAAATTTTATGCAGTTGAAAATTCAAGTTTAATACTTTTTCAAAAAATGCAGTCTAGCAATTTTCAGTTTTAGCTCTCCTCAAACTATTTTTTTTTTCGCATTCGTCTCTGTATGCAGCTCGGTTATTAAAAAGCACAAAATTACATCTATAAATAGAAGGTAATAAAGAAGGCACAAAGATGCATATATAAAAATAAGGCAAACATACATACAATCAAGATGCAACCACACACATTACCTAAAAGCCATACACAATTTCCTTCTCTCTCAACAAATCCACTACTTCACATATTAATGGACAACTAGCTAACAATTCCTACTACGTTAGTTACTTGAGCGTGATGGCAAAACATGTCCAATTATCACCGGAGCGTTCCGGTCACGCTCTGCCGCCACGCAATGAGTTCGCAGCTACATTGGTCTTCTTCTTCTTGCTTTGCTTGGCCACGAGGAGGGAGATCCGAGCAAAACCAAATTTCTTTCTCTTTCCAGCGACTTCTTTGTTCTCTTTCCCAGATTTCCTTGCAGATTGTGGATCACTACTAGGTTTGCTAAGCATTTGTCCGAGTGATATCTTGCGTTTTTCGACGATCTTGTTGCCCGCTCGTATCCCGTTCTCGTAGTCTTCAGTCAGCAGCAGTTTCCTGCTCAGTATCTGCCCTATCGATAGCGTCGGCTTCAGCACCGGTTTGAGCTCGTTGCTGACGAGGCTCACGCCGTTTACATCAAGAAGGCGAGAGTCCTTCCTCTGCAGTGACGGATTCTTGAACTTGGTGCAGTTGTGGACAGAACGACGTTTGTGGCCGTGCTCGGATCTCCACACACGAAGGGCCTCTTCAACTGCTAGCTTCCCTTGATTGGCCGTCTCCACTCTGCTTAACGCCTCTTCCAAGGCCTTCTTGCTGACCTTCACTTCCTCCGTTGCTTCCTCGACTTTCTTCAAAATTTGTGTCTTCGACACGTGTGCCTCATCAACTAGGAGCATTGTGTCCGCGACTCTTCCCTTGCAGACTTCGTCTGCTTCTCGAGCTTTGGCAATTAAGGAAGAGTACTCCTCGAACGTGAGGGTTACATCTTCGGAGTTTTGCTGAGGAGCAGAGGATTTGGAGAGTGCCTTCATTTCCGCGAAAGCAACAGCTTCAGACGCTCGTGCAGCTTCCTTCATCTTCTTGGCTGCGACCAGCCTGATCTCGGCTGTCCTGATCCTAGCCTTGGTTTGTTCGATTTCAGACAAAGCCCTTTGAACTTGCGTTCTTGCATCCTCCCCGACCTTCTTAAACTTCTCCGTCTCCGAACTCAGCTTCTGTAGCTCTCGTGTGATATTTATGGGATCACGAGAGACTTCACCATCTTTGACCTCCTCCAACTTCTGCCTTTTCTGGTTGAGCTCCTCTTCCAGACACGAAATTCTTGAGGTGTTCGAAGACAGCCTCTGACGGGTCCTCTCAAGGGACGCCCTCTCCCTCTCGATTCTCTTGTTGTACGCATCAACTGTGGCTCGGATATCAGCAAGATCAGTAGTCGTTTTTGTTAGGTTCAGTTTCGCCTGTTTCAGCTCCAAGAGAATGAAACCGGGAGCTTCTGAGGGGCACAAGTCCACACCACCAATACCATCTTTTTCGTGTTTGCCCTCCTCTTCAGGTTCTTTAGCAGCAGCTTGATTCTTGGAATCACTCGTTGATTCTGCTTTGAGCGCTGCACTGATATCGGATGCTTCCTTCTGAAGCTTCAACTTCAACTCCTCAACAATGTTCTTGGTCGTTTCAAGCTCCTTCAAGACGTCGAGCGTCTCCCTTTCCTTCACGATAAGATCCCGTTCGAGTTGTGCAGTTTGTTCCTCCAAATTAACAACATCAACAACCACTTCACTCTCATGCTGCCATGCACAAAAATTAATATTGCAAGAACAAAAAGGAAAGCGAGACATGAAGTTTGACGACGACCATCAAAAATAGCAACAGAATCTGAGCATCACTTATTATTTAATCACAGAGCAAAAATTTAGTCATAATATTCTTTTCAAGATTCGAAAATTTCGACAGATAACTAGCAATGTAACAAAAGGAAGAATGGGGCTAAGACTACTAAAAACAGCCATAGCTAGTATGTAATGAGATATACTTTACACACAGCATTTGAATATGAAAACTTGCAAGAAATTGCAGAAACTTCATTCCATATATTTAAACAATATGCTCATGAATTGTAATAGTGTGTCCCCACAACAAATAAAGTTACATTATTGAAAAAACAAAGCACGTTCTGCAGTTGCAGTTGGTGATGCAAATTAGTATTACTTTGAAAATGGAAAAAGTGGAAAAGGGGCTCAACTTTGCAGTAATGTGAATAGTGACAAACATGGATGCATTCAATTACTTTTATTGCATCGATGTAAACTATGAATCAAGACAAGATCCGTCATTCAACGAAAGCAATCTCAAAAACTTCATCAAAATTCGGACATACTCCTAATCTTGAATCTAAGCTCCCTACACATTATATTTGAGAATATAATGAGTGAAATTGAAAAAAAAATCTGAGTTGCATTTGTCAATTAAATTATTACCCACAAGATAACAACATCAACATGAAATATAATGCACCAATAAGATTCATAATTGCTCCAAAAGCAGACACTCCAAAAAACAGAAACCAAAAAAAGAAGAAAGAAATGAAGAACCACACACATGAACACACAAACATATGAGAGGGAGAAATGAAAACAGAATGTGAGATGGGACAACCTCGGAGACATGCTCGGAAGGCTTGAGAGAAGAGGGTTTCCAGAAACCCATTCCGCCGAAGCGGTTCGCCGCCTCCTTAACCGACTCGAACGGCGCCGATGTGTCGATTTCGGCCCGGCCCGAATCAAGCGGGTGGGCTTCGAGAATCTGGGGATTCTCGGTGGCCATTTTCGGTAGTAAGAAGAAGCAAACAGGTGAAAATTGGTTGTAGGTTTGTGGTGGGGGACGAGATTAGGCGTTGTTTGTAGTAAGTGGAGAGCGAAGTATGTTTTCAAGAGTTTTGTAGTACATGACCGAGAAAGAGAATAACGTTAAGAGTGATGTTGGTTTTGGTGATGATGTCCTAACAATAAACTAAAGTTATAATTACCATAACGTTTGGATTCTTTCCATATAAAGGTAAAATTATAATTAATTGATTATTTGAGTTTCGATTTCCAAGGGGGGTAAGATTTTTCACTTTTCATATAAAAGAAAGAATATGATGATATTCATTTTTTCAGTAGATGATAGTTAAAATCCAACATAAAAATCAACTTCTACCTTTTAATTCATCTCTATCTTATACTTGGCATAGTATTTTACAAGTAAGATTTCTCTGTTCCTTATAATTTATGAAATTTATTTGAAACGAGTTCCTAGATAGCCGTGGCAGATTTTTCTTATAGCCACAAAAGAACAACTTTTTTTTTGAGATGGTCTCATGTATGAACGACTTATATATGAAAAATGATACTTTTTTTAATATAAATGATATTTTTTTATTAGAAGTGATACTTTCGAATTATAATATAAAAAACAAATGATATATTTCTTCAATGTAAATGATACTTTTGATAATAGTAAATGGTACTTTTGGTATCATTGAAATCTTATTATATATTAAATTTTTTACAAAAATACGGTTACATATTTGAAATATATGGTTCTATTTTAGGTATTAATTTAAAATGTGATATTCTGAATCAATTTGGCCCAAAAAGTTTATGGTACAATTAGGCGGGGAACATCATTGTTCGACCGTTACCCTCAAAATTAGGATCTGGATAATAGCCGTTGCCCCAAAATACTTTTATTCAAATTGATTTTCCGGGAGCCCAGCCCAAACTTGAACAAAACAAATAGACAAATGCTACCAGCTTTTTTTTTTTTCCTACTTTTCTTTCAGAAAATGTTACCAGCTAATTATTATGCCTTCCATGCTCGGATTACTAATTATTTCACTTTTGGGACTTTTAAGGTTTCATAAGTGTGTAGAACTATGATTAATATAGCCTATTTTATAATAAAACGAAAAACAGTTAATTATTTTCTTCAGAAAATATCACATCTCATAGTTAATAATATAGCCTATTTTATAATAATTGAATTATATCAAAATAATAGCCTTTTTGGTTTTTTTAATCCCGAAATCATGTCCTTGAAAAGAAAAGGGGCAAGCTTTTCAGTTGCGTGTTCAAATTTTTGCGTCTATGGTTTCTTAGTAAAGCTATTCACATTGAATTCCACACAGTTCATCTGCTGTTCCTTGATCCAAAGTTCTACAGTAAAACCATATATACTTCAATATTAAAAATCGAGCAATGTGAAAAATACAAATATTATAAGAAAATATAGTTAATTGCATTTTGTTCATATTTTTAGTCTTTTCCTCGAAAAAAACTGCAGTGACTGATAAGGGTATTTTAAACGATTCAACTAAAAAAGGATCAAAAGAAATAGAGTTCTCATAAGTTTCAAATATAATAATGTTCCATTTCATCAACTAAGCCACCTTTGATTGAAAAAATGATAAGACGTGATATTTTTCTACATAGGCAGAAAATTTGACACATAATTATAACATATCATTCACAAAATGACTTCATCGAAATGTATTGAGCGTCTCAATTTTGTTATAAATCAAAAATTATTTTTACTATTACAATAATTTACAAAACATCTCAAAAGTAAAAGACAAAAACTTGGGTGAGCTCCGTCTCACCGTGAGCTCACCCTTGTTTTTGGTTAAAATAATTAGATATTAATTATAGTAAGTAAGGATAATTAGATTTTATTAATTTAAAATTAAATTTATTAATTTTTAATTCAAAATTAGAATTTAATAATTCATAATTATGGTTTATTAATTCATAATTGAGGTTTATTAATTCATAATTAGGGTTTATTAATTCACACTTAGGGTTTATTAATTCAAAATTAGGGTTTATTAATTCACAATTAGGGTTTATATTCAAAATTAGGGTTATTAATTCCAATTAGGGTTTATTATTCAAAATTAGGGTTTATTAATTCCAAATAGGGTTTATTAATTCAAAATTAGAGTTTATTAATTCTTAATTATGGTTTATTATTCAAAGTTAGGGTTTATTAATTCACAATTAGGGTTTATTATTTAAAATTATGGTTTATTATTTCCAATTAGGGTTTATTAATTCAAAATTAGGGTTTAATTATTCAAAATTAGGGTTTATTAATTTCAAATAGGATTTATTAAATCAAAATTATTATTTATTAATTTATAACTAAAGTTTATTAAATTAATTAATTTTTATTAAAATCAATTTAATTAATTAATTAAAACTAATTAATTAAGATGAATTAACTAATTAGTATAATTAGGTGGGTCTCACTGTGCGCGGGCGCGCACAGGAGACCACCTCAAAGTAAAATTGGGTAAAAAGCTTTTAATCCTGAAATATATTGCTTGACAGGGCAGTGCGTCTTTCCACTTAACGGGCCTTTGATGGGCCTTCACCTTGATCTGCCTCTTAGAAAAACCCATATTTGGAACCTGATTTATTAGTTGAGTCACAAGACTCACAACTCAGAAGTAACAGATGATGCAACTATTTTCTTTATTTTTAAGTATTATCATGGTAATTCATTATTTTTCATTTATCCGATTAGGTTTATTGCTTCAAAAGTAAGTTTTTGAATCACAAGTAATCCTGCCTTTTTGGATAGCAATTGGAAAGAGTAATTTAGGCCCAAGAAGGTAATATCGAATCGAGCTCTCAAAGTCTATGTTGATTCTTGTTTGGGTGACTCAGAAACAGATCGTTGTCGACGTGTCGTAATTTCAAAAAAAAAATGTAACTTGGTATTTTATTGCTAATATTTATGATTACTTTTAAGCCCATGATAACGACGAATGAATATGTGAATGATTATCTGCTGATCACTTTGGCTAACGCAAATCATGTGATCCTTGTAATATATGCATAAATATATGAGATCAAATACGAATTATTTTTAAAATATAAATAAGAATAATTTTCATTGATTCGTAAAGATCTACAGTAAATTCATTACATTACTTGATGGATTCAAATGTCTGGGTTTGAATTCCATGAGGGACAAATTTTTATTTTTCTGAATTCAAACACTTATACGATGAATTCAGACCCTTTCATGGCGAATGCAGACGATTTCAGGAGTTCGTAGTTTATAGATTAAAGATGGTTTTTACAATACTCATTTCATATATATATATGGAGTAGTTATCGTGTGGATACTCATAATAATGTAAATATGAGGAAATGTATCAATAATTAATAAATCAATATGGACGATTCAGATTCAATGCACAAATTATGACGTAAATACACAATTATATTCAGAAATTTGCATATAACTAATTTAGATGCATTCTTGACATGATTTATTTTCATTTGTGTATGTTAAAGATTGTATGTATATAAACCAATTCATATATATGGGAGGGTTATATGAATTCGTTGTAAAGTTGATGAATCTGTTGGAAAAGTTACTGAATCAAAAAAATATTCGCTCCTTGTGGGATTCGAACTTGTGTGAAATTTTCAAATTTTTGAATTCAGTAACTTTCTCAGTAAATGCATTAACTTTCATAGCAAATTCATTTTGTTCATATCAAATTTTATTGGTTCTTAGTTTTCATGTTAAAAATATTTCTTATTTGAACCTCTCTCTCTCTTTCTCTCTCTCTCTCTCTCTCTCTCTCTCTATATATATATATATATATATATTGGTTATAGCGTGGACATTCCTTAGAATATGAATGTGATAACAAATCACAGCCTTATGTATACAAAAAATCACGATCAAGATTAAATCTTCAACAATCACACGAATTAATGACATGATACGTTGAGGGTAGGAATGTAGAATTAATTTCACTCTATACAAAATCAAAAACCTTCAACAATTTCTAATTTTGTGGTTTTATTCTCTCTCTCTCTCTCTCACACACACACACACATTATCTCTCTTATTCGAACGTGTGTTTACATAATTCGAAATGTGCATTTCGACATGTCAAAAAATGTGCAGTTAGACTGTTTAAAATGTGCATTTACACAATTACATACATGTGCATGTAAATGTGAAATTGAATAACGTTGAGTCTTATCATTATCGAATATGCATTTAGATGATTCCAAATATGCATTTGGACAATTCACAGCTATAATTTTGTAGATGTAATACACACTTTAAACTCGAATGTGCTCTTATAACTGTAACAAAGAAAATAACTGACTGAAAATAAATCTCTACAAAAATGGGATTAGATACATGCTAAAGTAACAAATTAGCTAACTAAATTTATAATATATATAACTAATCAAAAATGTGAATAAATCCTAACCATCTCAATCGTCCGAAAAACCAATCTAATAATCAATAATAATTCTCACTTTTTTATATTACGTATATTAACCAATTCCTATATAAATAGATAGATTTACCGTATACTTAGATTTTTATTTATCCTCATTGCTTTGTTCCGGTCTTACTCGTTCTATTGGATTGTCGCGTTGTTTGATAGTGTGATAATATAAGTGAGTTGCCTACTGTAAATCATGTGATCCTTGTTAGTTGTTCATTTAAAAGAAAGAAATGATTTCATTGTAGACTTGATTTATATTTTTTCTCATTGCTTTGCTCTTACTGTTTTTGTTGGATTGTTGCGTTGTTTGATAGGATTAGTGATTTGTCTCATTAATAGGATTAGTGAGTTGCCTAACATAAATTTTTAAAGAAACAAATAATTACTTATCCTATGTCCTTTTCAAAGGGTTTACCAAGATTCGAGACCCGAATAAATAAAAGTACTAGAGACTTTTTGGTCTTATCCCATAATTTAACTATTAATATCTAAATAATCGTAGATTTGGACTTTTGAACCACATAAATATCGGCTTATTACCAACAATTTTTTGTGCATTAAATAGAGTTATGTCAATTGGCGTCATCAGCAAAGCACGTTTATTTCAATATTCAAAAATAATGTAACCCGTCCCCAGAGATGAATCTAAGGACCACAACATTAATAAAAATAAATTCACGACATCAAGATTTCGATACGATTATTGGGAAATCGCATTAAAGCTAAAAAATATACACAACTATGTGAGATATTCGTGCATTGTTCTTCTTATATATAAAAAGAAAATCCTACTAGTAAATAGGAAGAAAATAAAAATAAGAAAGGTATATTGATATAACAATAGAAAAAAGTACACAACTTTC
Source organism: Salvia rosmarinus (assembly GCA_036937905.1). Lineage (NCBI taxonomy): Eukaryota > Viridiplantae > Streptophyta > Magnoliopsida > Lamiales > Lamiaceae > Salvia > Salvia rosmarinus. The sequence goes on along the minus strand of CM072818.1, from coordinate 63,383,975 downwards.
TCATTTTTTAATTAGAAGTTTGCAAATATCGAGAGAGAGAGAGAGATCTCACAATTACAAATGATTAATTTGTCTTGTCACCTTATATATATTTGAGTTGGAAATCTTGTTTAATTAACGCATGCATGCCTATAATAATTAATTAACATTTGGGTTTCCGATTGGAGTAATTTTCAGGAAATAAATATCAACCAAGAAATAAACTTAGTAACGATATTGCCATTATTTAAAAGGACCCAACGCCAAGGACCACACCTTAAATTAATCTCAATGGAAAACTTCTACTCCCCACATTTTTTTGGTCGTCTTCAATTTCAATAACTACTCGGGAATGTTATACCACATACTTAAATACAAATATTATATTTCATACTGATTCATATATTTATATTCCATGTGAGCCATCGATTATAAGCTACATGTACCTTCCCTTGCTTATCTCTATATTTGGTTCGAGTTCTTTTATTGTACAAATAATGTCTCACTTGACTTATACATCTACTAGAGCTCAAAAAATTGTTTATATTAGTCGTATTATATATAGAGAGAATGATTCATATAGTACCCAAGTCTTAGATAGTATGTAGTACTTAATTGCATCATTTCATCTCATAGATCCTATAATGGAGATCTTTTAGGATTTTTTAAGCTATTGTACGTTGATTTTGATACATTAAGGGCACAAGAGTAATTTTATCTGTTACGTGATATAGAAAAAAAGCAAGCATATTGTTAAACAGAAAATTGCACACAGTTAAACACAACATTTCATGAAATTTTAGGGTAAATATCACTTTAGACCCTAAACTATACCCATTTTATCAAAAATATCATGAACTTTAAAAAATATCATTTTAAACCCCAAACTATTAACATTTTATCAAAAAAATCCTAAACTTTGAGAAGTATCACTTTAAACCTCAAACTGTTATTTTTTTATTATTATCAAAAATACCCTACATCAATTTTTAAGCTCCTGAAATTGGATGAGAAATATCTTCTTCTTGTTCAATGAGATCACATCAAAATTTCGAAGGCAAGAAATGAACGCTGGATATATCCGATGAGCCAATCAGAAGATATTTCTCGTCCAATTTCGGGAGCTGAAAAATTGATGTAGGTTATTTTTGATAAAAAAAAATTAACAGTTTGAGGTTTAAAGTGATATTTCTCAAAATTTAGGATTTTTTGGTAAAATGTTAATAGTTTGGAGTTTAAAAGGATATTTTAAAAGTTCATGATATTTTTGATAAAATGGATATAGTTTGGGGTTTAAAGTGATATTTACCCAAAATTGAACACAAATTACATATGAAATTGATTTCTCTGGACTTTTTTTCTCGTATAGAATGCTTATTTCTAACTTCATAATTTGAAATAAAATAAATGATAAACAAGAAAGAAAGCAAATGATCAACAAGTTTCTGTTTTAAAATATGCATGTTTTCATTTCATAGTATACATATATATTTTTGTTTAATTGTATGCATGTTTCTATTTTCTTATATGCATATTTTTATTTGCAAATAATGCATTTTTTTTTATATTTTGTAGTATGCATATTTCTTTTTATAATATGGATGTTTACGTTTTGTTATATATACGTTTATGTTTTGTTGTATGCATGTTTCAATTTTGACAACAAATCCTCCCCCATCCTAGACCGTCAGTTCCACCGCCTCCTTCTCCGATTATCGGTGAATTTTTTTGTAAACCGCCATCATAACCACCCTCTCTCTTGATTCCTCAATCTTCTCTCAAAATCTCTTTCTCATTTTTCCTGAAAATCAAGCAAGAACTCGCATTCGTCGGCCACACACTGTTGTCCGCCTTCGTCGCTGTTAAGAAAAATCAAATGAGAAGAAGAAGAAGATCGAAGACGAAGAAGATTGTCTATGTGTTTTATGTTAGTTTGTCTTCTTTATAATATGGTGTTTGATATTAAGGAAAGATTTTTCTACATACAAATATTTTCAAAATTTTGATGAAATCTCACCCGTCTAATCATAAATTTCTAGCTCCTTTCCTGGTTCTAGGATCATATATATGCGATACTACACCCAATAATTATTTTCATAATTAAAAGGATATATTCATCAATGCTACGTCTAAATGGAGCTGCCCCAGTGACCCAACAACCATAAAATTAATTAGTAAAGATGCATAAATGAAAGGATATACTATATAAATTTTCAGTAAATCTTTGTGGCCACATTGTGGCTGGACACACACCATTTTTCCACATATTATGAAAAATATTAAATTATTAAATTTAAATTTAAGTTTAAAATTTTCATTCGATAGGTGCAAAATTGTAATTTCATAAGATAGTTTTAATGTAAAACTATTTTTTTAATAGATCAAAAATTAAATAAATGAGTTTTTCATTTAATAAAGTTGATTGTGGCCGGCCACAATGTGGCCGAATAGCATCACTCATAAATTTTATTGCCAAGATGCAGGTATCTTATCTAATGATGTCATTTTAGCTACAAGAAATATAAACATTGAATTTCAAAAGTGAAATGTAATACACTTGCATATCAACCCAGAAGTCAAATCTTCGAAGAATAATTAATATATTGACAGCACAATGAAATACAGTAAAAATGTCGGCTTTGACTGAATACAAATGTGTGTGCGCATAATATTTTATTTATTTGATCTAATTAGCGCTCTAAGCTGATGTTACTTAAGCTGGCCGCAACTTGCATGCTGATGATATTAATGAAGGCCTATTTGCCTCTTGGCACCTCTCATGCTGTGCCCAAATTTCATAGCATGAATAGCCACATCTCCCTAGATGTGAAGTGATAGAATGACGAGTTTTGCCGATTTAGGTTCCAAAAATATGTTAATTATATTCGATACCTTAAATAAAGAAGAAAGAAAAAAATTTATCAACTTAGCGACTCGAAACAACAACAATAATATTGATGATGTGTTTCAATCATTTTCTTATCTTTCAATTATTTTCTCATAAAGTTTTTATTCAATTCCAATATATCACTGGAATAATAACTTCATTCAAAATTTATTTTCAATATATTAAAAAGAAATAGAATAGATCCATGATGTTTTGAACCTTAGATTATAGTTTCATTTATCAAAACTTATATTTATCATTGTTTCTTTTAGATCACAAAATGATAAATATCCAAATTTCGAGCCTTTCACGAGGGCGGACCTATAAATGGCACGGAATGACACCTATCAAACAAAATAGTCTCTCCATCCCTCATTTTTTTATTCGTTCCCCAAACTTCTTCTTATTTCATTTTTGAAAACTATCTCACAAAATATTTTCTACTTATTATCCTCAACAATACTCGTTATTTATATATTTTACTACCTCTGACCCATCACTATTCCTACTTATTACCCTCAATAACACCACTTATTTACACATTTTACAACTCATGTCCCACTATTAATTTAATTAAGTGTTAATGCATAAAAACAACCAAATCCATAACCTGTATACTGAATTTACCCGCACTATAAAATTGCTATCAAAACTAACCAATTGATTGGGAAACCTTTGTATGCAGCTCCGACTAATGCATTGGGGGGGTTGATTGGCCAACATCCCAAGAGTTCGGAGGATTGGCCGACGATCAATGGTTTTGGGGGGAAGGGGGGGTCTTGCCGGAGGCAATGTATTTTTTTTCTTTTGGGGAAGGGGAGTGGTTAGCCAGGGAACAATGGATTTTGGGTGGGAAAGAGGTTGGCAAGCGGCAAATGGGTTTTGGGGAGCGCACAGATTTTTTTTATCATTTCGTTAAATTTTGGATAATTTTAATATAGCAAATTATAAATTGAGATAATTTTAATATATATGTTTTTTTTGAAGGAAAGGGATATTTTTATTCAATCAGAAAGAACAATATCCAACAACTATTGAGGATAATCCTCCTGCCAGACTATCATCTGGGAACAATTGGCGCATAACGCGCCAGATCGTGAGCTGCTCGGTTAGCCTCTGCATGCATATGGAAGACACCTATCGATGATTATCTCTAGCCACTCGCATGATATCGCAGATGTCATCGTGAAGTAAATCTTCCTCCTCCTCCTCCGGTCGAGCCATGATCCTCGCCGCAAGGATCGAGTCTGTAAAAATTTCAACCGGGCAAGTTGGATCTTAAGGTCGAGAACAAGCCCATGCACAATGACCATAGTCTCGCGATCAAAACATTCGTGGAAGGCTTGGTGGGTTTCGACATGGCGGTCATGACATCTCCATGACATTCACGATAATGACCCCCACCCCAAACCGGTGAGCATCCGTATTAAACATCGCATCCACTTCCACACGATATCTATCCACCATAGGTCTGATCCAGTGTCTTACGCCACACTTGAGGCCCAAATCGGAATCTGCAGACCACACCGGCTGAGCCCTTCTGTGAGCATCCCACAGCGCCGCGCACAAGACCTCCAAATTAAGCAGATCCAGCCTGCCCTCGCCATGCAGCTCCCCACATACATGCGTCCACAATTTTAATATATATGTTATGTGTATAGTTAGAAAAGATTTTTTCTCTCTCTTTAATTAACATTATATTAATGTGGGAACCTTACTCCACTTATAATACACTTAATACACTTAATTAACGTGGGGTTTACCCAATGCGCACCTAAGGTAGCGGCTGCGGGTTCCCCATGATATCAAAAAAAAAATAACTTTTTATTAAAATTCGTGTTGAAAAGTCACAGGAAGAAAATTGGAGTAGGGAGAGAATATATATTTATTTAAATTTATATAAAATCATAACAATATCAATATTTTGTGTGAAATTCCCTATCACCAAATGGAATTTCATAAAAATTGATGTTGCAAAATCTCAAACTTAAAATTCTAAAAACGTAGCCCCTACCAGATTTTTCTACGCCCACCCTTCTTAAATTAAAACAAGTAAAACAAATCAAAGTCGACTCAAATCCAGTCCCACTCAACTTGATTCGGAACTTAATCAAATCTCACAATCTAACTTCATACATAACGTTTAAAGTTTGACACAAGTTGGATGCTTGTGAATTAAAGCCCCAGCGTGGGGCACCATCTTGACACAAATCTTGATGCCCCATTTAACACAAATCCCAAATTGGCCTTCTCTATATAAACATATTTTTATCAAACTCCAATTTCCCAATTTTATTTCTTTCCGCATCCCAAACTTTACGTAGATCTCCATACCCCCACCAACACCAAAAATGACTTCGATCAGCCGCGACGATTTCCACCAGAAATCCTTCAAAATCAAGCCGGACGACGACAAATTGTTCTCAAAGCTTCTCTCCCGCGAATCCGCCAAATCCTCTTTCCGCGTCTACTACGGCGACGTTCCCAGCGCCGTCCCCTTCGTCTGGGAGACCCGCCCCGGCACGCCCAAGCACAATTCCGCCGGGAATTACCAAATCCCGCCACTCACGCCCCCGCCGTCGTACTACACCGCCGGCGGCGGCAAATCGTCAAGCGGTAGCTCGAGAACGAAGCTGCTCCTGCACAGCCTGCTGCGGAGGATGAATCCGAAGCGAGCGGCGGCGGTTTCTCACTCCTCCTCGTCCTCTCTTTCGTCCATGTCGTGGTCGTCTTCCTCGTTCTCCGATCCGCTCTCGACGCCAGCGTACGTGCGCCGGCGCCGGCGCTTCTCCAGCTGGGGATCGTCGTTCGACGACAGGGCGGTGGTTGCAGACGATCCCCGCTGCGGCGGAGACGGTATCTGCTCGTCGAGGATGTGCTTCGGGGTCGGCGGCGGGGAGAAGGCGGCACTCGGCGGTCACTCCCTGAAGAGAGCGTTGCTGTCGATCGTCGGCCGTGGATCCGCCGCCTAAGATAATAATTCATCGCCGTGTGGATTAATTTAGTTCGTTGTTCCATACATCGCGGTTTAGAGGTACTTCAAATTTTATGATTTTTATTTTATTTATTTATGTCACCTTTTTTGTTACATCATGTTGTACTATATTTAATAATCTTGGATATCAGTTCAAAAATCCTATTGAAATGTATCTTATTTTGAATTATGTAAATTTGATATTTACCTGCTAGCTACTGCGTATTCATCCTTGAACATGTTTCTGTATGAAATATTGTAACATTCTATCTAGCATTATGTTATTTAGTCCTTTCACATATACATTTTAATGAATACACTTTATGAAATCTTCGAGTATTTGCATCCCACTATTAAAATAAAAAATTTAAGCAAAATGAATAGATTGATCCATAGTCGATGTGACAAACACTATCCGTTAATTAGCACCACTGACATATTAGTATTTTTCATTTTCTTCTGTTTTATTCTTTTTCCTTCCAATTTTAAATTGAGAAATTAATGAATCAACCTTTAATTGTAAGCAGTTTGAGGATCATGGTCATAATTGATGAGGCATACTAAAAAAACAAAAAGAAAAACTAAACAAAAATCTTAGGACTACATGTTACTGTTGCTCAACAAATTACTTGCTAAATATTAGAACTCTAAAAAGGCATTATTACATTATGGAACATGAAATGTGTAAACATATGGGGCATTGAAAGATGTAGTCTTATAAATAGAAGTATAGCTATTCCCCAATTTAAGTAGTTACTACTATTCTTGATATTAGTTCCTATTCCAGATAAAAATTTAAAAACGGTAAATATAAAATGAGCAATAAAAGACAAATTCACCACTATTCCTTCAACCTTTTGACATTACTGTCATTGCTTTTGCTTTTAGTGGAGTGTAAGCCTCAAATTCCCAAATTGACTAAAAATATTACTGCAGTTATTTTGAGACAATAAAAATCATTGGCTTATAATTTTCCACCTATAACAGTAGAAGTTTTCATTTTAACTTTGTGACAGATCATGTAATCATAAATAAAGTAGTATGTAGTTAGTTGGTGAAAGGGCAGACATAGGTCTCTGGATCATGCATGCGCTTAGTGTTTATTGTCAGTGTAGAGAGAGTATTTAATGTAAAGAAACAGTTGGTTGCAGGTTGCTATCTAAGTTTTTAATATTCTACAACATCTTCATTTTGGAATCTTTCGTGTCTAGTCTTTCTCACATATTGAAGGACGAGGGAAACTTCTCTAGTTAATTATCAAACTTACTTCACTAATTTATTTACATATTATTAATCTTATCTCCATAATTAGAATCATTTATTGTCTGATCTACTTTGTACGGTCGGGGGGAATCATGCGTGATATGTGATTATCCGTTTTAGTAGTTCATACTTTTGTTTTTTGTTTTTTTTCTAGTGACATTATCATGTTTCATTTCATATTTTATTTCATAAACACATGTGTCTATTTTACGTCTTCTGTTGGAGCTAGCTTGTTGGGAGAAACCTATCAGTCTTTGAATTTATTTTGTCTCAAGCTTATATTTTTAATATACTTTATCGATTAATTAAATTTGGTGTTTTTTTAAAGTTTTCCTGAACTTTCGTTTATGTTTTTGAGAAATCTAGAACTTAATTAGCAGAAATTTTAATTTTTGTATGCCATTGAGAATTTCACCTCGGAATTATGTTGAATCATCTCGTTGAATTCCACCACCTCCAACTTATTTATTGTATGTTCTACGAAAATCCAGCGAGTTGATTTAGCTTTCTAACGTTCATTTTCAATGTTCAGGACATAAATCATACTTAACCGTTTTATTTTCCAGTATAATGCATTCCTACAATAATGATATACTCATTAATTACATATACCACTGTGTAAATTATTGAAATAGAATCCTAAACTAAAGAACAGATAGTTCGAATTGTCTTCATTATGCTATGGGTCTAGTTGATTTGACCCCAACCAACCACAACTATGCGACAGCAATCAGAATTTCAGGTATGGGAACAAAATAAAAACAAAACAAAAATCGCACAATTATATATGATCAACTACTAAATCTGTCTCTGGGGGTCGATGGCGACTAGACCTATATATGTTTTTTCTAATTTCGCCAACAAAGCCAAATAACTAATGTCATTTTCTTATCACAGCAACTAGGGATATCAATAAGTGGATTTTATCAGGATCGGAATCAATAAATAAGTAATGGTTATGGTTCTGAAACCGATCCATTAGACACTGGATCCGGACCGAACCCGGACCATCAACTATGTATCTTAAGCGATTCGGATCTGAATGGATCTGGAACCAGAACCGGACAAGAACCAGAACTGAAACTGAAACTGAAACTGAAACCGATGCTTTATAATTTAATATGTTATGAGTGATTGCGAATCGATATGGATAAAACTAGTTCATTGACAAACCTATTTAAACTTAGGCTTGTCAATAGACGAGTTTACTCGGACCAGAACCAATAAATAAGTATTAGTCAAATATTACAACCTTAACCTTGACCGAAACGTAAGACTGAAAAAAAATCTGAACAACTCGTAGCATGCAACATTATTCTGCCGGCAGCTTCAAAATTGTAAGACCCCCAATCGTACGGGGGCCTAGTAGCTATACACTGCCAGTGCCAAGAGGGACACTCTCTAACATCAAAACCAACCCAAATTCAACCAATATCGATTTTAATCAACCTTTTGATTTTAGTTCGACTATGTTCTCTTCTACATGTTCGTTATAATAATATTTGCATCCTTTAATGTAAAACATCACAAAAATTAGTGTTTTATCAACATATATATAGTTTCAAAAAATCACAATTCTACATCAAATTATAGGTTTGACACGATTTTTAAATATAAAAAATTTAACTATATTTTTAAATTCTATACAATTAACCCGTATATAAGAATGACGCTATTTATAGTATAAAACAAACGTAGTGGCAATGGAGTTCGGAAAATCGAGACTGATAGCAGACTCTTATCCCCCACTTTATGGCAGAGAATCCTCAATTTTGGATAAATTACTAGCGAGTAATTTTTCCCCGATAAATATATTAATATATGTAAAAACATTGAAGACATCATATCTTTAATTGTTATGTTGACCTGATCATAATTAACTACGAAGACTAGTTTAATGGTACTATCTTCGTGCAGCATTCATGTAAACAGAGTATTAATTTGTCTTATAATGAGGAACATACACATTAATCATGATTTAATATTGAAATAGTTCGTTGAGCTTTACTCCAACTTTTCCCTTTTAAACTGAACTTGCTTCGCCTAATGCGATGCAAATGCAAGTATTTTTTCCTTTTTCTTTTCTAGGGAGGGTAATGGGTGGATACCTTCCCATTAAGCATTTCTCAAATTCAAATCCGTTTAAAGTTTATTCATATTATTTTCAAACTCATAATGGGTACTAGTTTTATTACCCATATATGTCCTAAATCTGTGTAGTATTACCCACTAACTCTTACTCAACCCATTTAAATTTATACAATATCTAAATAATCAAATACGTCCCAATTATTAAAAGTCAAAAACTACAAAATAAATATTAATAGTAATTAATAGAAATAAATGAAAGATTAAAAATTCACTTTCAAGTATAAAAATTAGAAATTATAAAATTTAAATTTAATATATCGTATATCCAAATTAATATTTTGAATCTTCAAAATAAATATAAAGATGATATTTAAACTTCTCAAAGCTCCTGCTAATATTCTCGTAGAATCCTCTATGACTACGTTAGAAAAATATATAATCAATCCTAATATATAAGTATCAATAGAAAATATTAAAAAGGTATACTATAACTTTATATAAACGAGTTCGTAACAGGTACCATAACTAATTTCTCAAATCAGACTTAAATCCGCCACATGTACTAGTTTCACTACCTATACACATCCCATACCTATTTCATACTTACCAAAACCCCGCCTTACATATATCTCTTTGAACATCAAACAAAAATAAAGTATTTTTGCAAATTCATAGGAATCTACTCAACTAAGAAAAAGAAGTGTGAATTAACAAAAGATACTACAAAAAAGAAATAGCACGTTGTTGTTAAGGGCTATTAAATGTTATGCAAAATAAGCGTGTAACAATAATATAGTATAGCGTTTTGAAAACCAAACCAGAAATAAAGACAGAGACATAAAAGCAAGCATAAAATTATAATTTTATATTATTCTAAGTAGAAAGTAAGAGTATATATTCGAATTTGAAACAAAATAATCGAGCCAATCTCAGTAAGGTATTCAATTGATCATTTGTCATAAATATTAACCTTTTATACGATTATAATTAAGCTAAAACAAAGAAAATTGATTGTAATTACTAATTAGCCATGATTCTATTATGGCTGCATCTGCTCGCATATAAAACTTGGAATTTTTAAATTTCGGGCCTCTCTCTCCGTCTTTCCAAAATTGGCCCGTTGGAATTTATAAATTTCGGAAACAAATATTTGTCTGCTAATTAACTTTTACAAATTTTCATTCTTACTTACTGCTCCTATCAGCCTAGCCTATCTGCCTATGAATATTTTCATGTGTGTGTATTAGTCTATCACACTTCCGTAATTAAAAAGACAAGAAAATATCATAAATAAATTATGGGGATCGAATTGTATGACTAGAGCACCATAAAGCAATTAATTAAATAACCCATTTATATAAATTGATATTGGAACTTGCAGTAAAAAAAATTGAACCAAAAATGACATAAATGATATTATGATATATAATAAAGTGGGGACGAAGAGTTGTAGGAAATCTTATTTTACTCATACTTCGAGGATCTATCTTGGATATTTAATTCACTATACATTGATTATATTCATAGCATGCACCTATATAATTAATTGCAACACATATGTGTTTACTCGTGTTTACCTACTAATTTCTGAGATATCAGATCAATTACCGACTCTAGCTTTGATCTTCTGAATTGTATCCCGGATGCCTATTCTCCAATACTGAGTGAGAGCAATCTATGAAGAATACTGCAAAATTTTGCCTCATATATCACGCATAGTAATTTTTGAAAATTACAATTATGCTTAGGATAATCTGATTTTCTCACCTTATATTTATAATGCATACCTAGAATCCTATTTAGATATGATCCTTGCATATCTAATAAATATAATAATTATCTTCAATCCCTGAATATAAATCATATATAGAATAATTATCTCTTGATATCTAATAATATCAGATAATATCTATCTAAATATCAGAGATATATTAAAATAATACATAAATCATAACAGAGTTTCATGCAGAAACAGACATTGATGGGCCAACCCAACGATCAAGTGAAACGAATAAAAATGAGCCTCAAATGAATTAATTATCTTATGTTCAATCCAGAAACATAAATTAATTCATAAACATTTATTTATTCCACTAGAGAACAAATGTTGACTTATCCATTTATTACCGAAGTTAAGTCTGGCTTGCATTTAGACTTACGAATCTCCGTATTTAAGATATTGCACGTCCATTAATTATTTATAGCACTCTCACTTCTTAAAATAATTAGTCTCTTTAATTCATTAAGTAGTACCAATCAACCTTATTATTGTACTTGAGCTAACTCAACCTGTATGGTTTAGTACAATAAACCTTTTGAGCTTCTTAAGGAGACGTCATCATCCAATACGGTGACTCGATATAGGTAACTAGAATGACATACGAGCATTGTCACCACCAAGATGCGGAGAATCTTGGGTTATCTCATGTAACCTCACATATAACAAGTCAAAGTGATGGTCAATAACTCATACTCACCTAAAATCTTATCTAGATTTAGATCAACGTAAAGTCACCGAGATCTAGGTTCTTCACGAGGATTAGATAGAAGAACTCATCTCATTGTGATCTATCAATACGTCAAGACGTATCAGCATAGACAAGCAACCAAGTCAAGTCACTTCTTATCTATACTGTAGCCTATACCAACAATTCGTCCTCAAGTTGTCTCAACTGTGATCATTTTTATATCTCAACTAGTTTAACCAATCATATTGTAATCTTCTACACACTGTATGATCTAACTTTTGAATGAGATAATGGGATAACATATGCAATCAAGTAAACAATTCAGATATGAGATTGTAATAGTGGTAACAGAAAACAATGTATACAAGCTCAACCATTCTACTTTCATTATACAAATCCAACAAGAGCAACACTCAGCACCAAAATTCTTTATTGATCACACTTAGTCTCAACATTTCGCATGGAGACAAAAACATCAAACATAAGTAATAGAGATGAAATTTTTGAAAACAAAAACAGAATCAATAAATCTAGTTGGTGCGTTTGCGTTCCTCTTGATCTTCCGTCGGCATCGGCGATGGGGCTAAGTCTTGACATCTTGAGCATGGCTGTGGCGAAATCATTGAAAATGTAGCAGTATTGGTGCTGTAATCTTGGACGACTTAGTCGGTGGATCCACCGTTGAAGAGCTGTTGATCAGAGTGCAACAACCCTTTCCCTAGCTAAGAGCAGGCTAATGAAGTAGGCGTTATCGAAAGCAGTCGCGGTGCTGCGTCCAATGGCAACAAGACGTGGTTGCCGCTGCCGTCGTCGCTTACAGGGCAATTTTTCCTCACGACGGCGGTATATGTGGGATATATGTTGGCCTCGTTATAGATTATGTTCCTCACTGTGGTGCACCTTGCCTGACCTATTGTGTGAGCTCATGTATTCATTCATGTGAAATATATATGAGATTAAAACCTTCAATCTCCAACTATTGATTAACTAAGTGTTAGAAACTGGGTATGTAGAAATGCGAATATAACGTATAAAGGGAATGCTATATATAACCGAGGCAAGAGTTAGACTCTTTCTCCAAGAAGATAATATTGCTCGCCACAAGGCACGCGGTTCAATGACAATTATCTCCAAGATACAACGGTTTAACAAATACGAGTAGTTGCACTACTAGACGTATTCCGCGAACTAATAGATAGTCGGGACAGAGAGGATTTAGAAGAATGAATGAGTAGATTGATTATCTTCGTTCGGTGTGTTTAATCATCTTCGCAGGTCCCTTTATAGCCCACGGTGCGCTCGTTCGCGAAGTGGTGCGAAGGCCCAATCACGACCGAACCAAGGCGTCGATCGAGCTATCGAGTTAGCCCGAACCGACGTGATGGTTCGTCCATGCACGAGCCCAACCGCCCGCCACGTGGTCGAGTCCGACGTGTCGCCCGAGCCATCTCCGGTGCCATGTAGGCAAAACTTTGGCTCCTCAAAGCTCCTCGCGACGACGTGCACGCGCGGTGCAAAGTGCGCCTAAAGCGCCCAATGCGACAAGTGCGGCGTGCGTGCTCGGACTCGGACTCTCGGACTCGGATGGTGCTTCGCACCATCCTCGTAGCATTGGGTTAGCCATAAAATAGCTATTTAAAAAACCCACTAGGGTGCACCATAGATGGTGCACACTTGATTATTCCTTATTGATGTGAACTCATTTATAAATAGCTTAGAGCTTCCTTATTTTTCAATGTGGGATAGAAAACTTATTCCCACCATTAAGAAGCCATCTTTGTGCATTAATTGTTCATTCATCCCACAATGGATTTGAACACATAAATACACTATATTGATCTACACAAAATGTAGATTCCAAATCTAAGCTCATATATAGATTTATTCCAACAATCCCCCACATGAATGACGATTAATGCAAATGCAAGTTTTATCAAAGTCCCGATGACCTATTATTGCATTAGGATAGGTAGTTGTTGGCTTTGAACCTTCCTTAGTATAGTGTTATCGGATTTACTCACTGCTCGGTGAACACGATGTCTTGAACCGATCGGTTTTGTGTAAACCAAGACAATAACACATACACAATAATAGATACACTATCTTCGTTCTCACGTTGTGTCCATTTGGCCTTGGACCATATCTTGATTCATAAGTGTTATTTATTTGAAGCGGCCCACACTTCACACTTAGATAGGTGATCTCCTATGAAGAGTATCCTGCTATACTCCACCAATAAGGCTATAGGAATCATTAAAAGTTCTTTAAAACTTACCCTTTACCACGAACTGCAGGGTTACACTTGAACAACTACGAGAATGGATTATTGAGATTTCAAGTGTATAACTTGAACCTTCATAACTTAGTTGTCTCTTTGAACCAAGTTTTTGGGATCTCCAATCATCATGGTTGAGTTACCATTATGAACGTTCTTTAAGCGTGGATTTTAATCCCATTCCCCTTACTGCATTGTATAATTGATCACGATTAATACCTTTAGTAAACGGATCCGCTATAATTGTCTTTCGACTTTACATAGTCAATACACATTATACCGATCGTGATCAATTGTCTAATCGGTATTGTGTCTTGACGAATGTGTCGAGACTTACCGTTGTACATGCTACTCTTAGCTCTCCCTATGGTCGACATGCTATCACAATGCACCATAACGGAGGTATGGGTTTTCCCAACAAGGAATATCTTCTAAGAAATTTCTTAACCATTCGCTTCTTCGCATGACTTTATCTAAAGCAATGAATTCGGATTCCATTGTAGATCGAGCTATACAAGTTTGCTTAGAAGATTTCCATGACATTTCTTCCTCCACCTATGGTGAACACGAATCCACTTGTGGATTTGGAGTCTTTATATCGGATATCCAATTTGCATCACCGTATCCTTCCAAAACAATTTGGATATCTTGTGTAGTGTAAACTATAGTTCAAAGTATGTTTTAAATACCTTAGAACTCTAGTTAATGCGGTCCAATGATCCTTGCTTGGATTACTTGTGAACCGACTCAACTTGCTAATTGAATATGCTATGTCGGGTCTTGTATAATTTGTTAAGTACATTAGACTTCCAATGACCCTAGCATAGTCCAATTGGGATATCGGGTCTCCTCGATTTTTGGCTAAGTGTAGACTTAAATCAACAGGTGTCTTAGCGGAGGTAGATCATAAGCTTTGAATTTCTTAAGCACGTTCTCAACATAGTGAGATTGTGATAAGACAATTCCATCATGTGTTCTAGAAATTTTAATTCCTAGAATCACATCACTATCCCAAGTCTTTCATATCGAATGTTCTCTTCAACATTTCTTTAGTATTCATGATTATATCACGATTACTACCCATTATGAGCATGTCATCAACATAAAGACATACAATGACAAAATTATCGGATGTCCTTTAATGTAAACACATTTGTCGCATTCATTAATTTTGAATCCATTTGACATCATCACTTGGTCAAATTTCTCATGCCATTGTTTGGGTGCTTGTTTAAGTCCGTATAAAGACTTAACAAGTTTGCAAACTTTGTTTTCTTGTCAGGGATAACAAACCCTTCGAGTTGTTCCATGTAAATTTCATCTTCTAAATCCCATTTAGAAATCTTGTTTTACATCCATTTGATGTACTTCAAGATTATGCAACGCAGCTATAGCAAGTAGCGTTCTTATGGATGTAATCCTTGTAACAGGTGAGTATGTATCAAAGTAGTCATACCCTTCCTTTTGTTTATAACCCTTGGCTACCAAACGTGCTTTGTACTTATCAATAGTTCCATCGGCATTGAACTTTCTCTTTAGAATCCACTTGCATCCTAAAGGTTTACAACCAGGAGGAAGGTCAACGATTTCCCAAGTGTGATTGTTTAAGATAGATTCAATTTCACTATTGATAGCTTCTCCATAGAGCGAGATCGTGACCGAGATAATGCTTCATCGATTGTCTTAGGATCATCTTCCAACGAATAAACCACAAAGTCGGACCAAAGAACTTTGCGGTTTTGTTCTTTTCCTCGTCTTGGTGTAGGTGTTGGCTCAACATTTGGTCCAATATTTTCTGACGAGTTTTCTTCATAAGTTCTCTTCTTAGAACTTGCGTCGTTCTTTTCTTTCTTGGGAAATATAGTTTCAAAAATGTAGCATTTCTTGATTCTATGATCATTCCTCATGCATGTCGGGTATTTCCGACTTGTGTACCAAAAAACGATATGCGCTACTATTGTTTGCATATCCAATGAAGATGCAATCAATAGTTTTAGGGCCTATCTTGACTTGTTTTGGTTTTGGTACTTCGACCTTTGCGAGACACCCCCACACTTTCGTGTATTTGTAGGATGGTTTCCTACCTTTCCATAATTCATATGGAGTTTTATCTTGTTTCTTTTGGGGTAACTTGTTTAATATTTTATTTGCCGAAGGATAGCCCCACATGTTATGTGATAAGCCCGAGCTAATCAACATAGCATTCATCATTTCCTTTAATGTTCTATTTTTCCGTTCGGCAATACCATTTGATTGTGGTGAGTAAGGTGCCGTTGTTTGATGAATAATACCGTTTTCACGACAAAATTCTTCAAACGGTGCAACATACTCGCCACCACGATCACTTGAATCATCTTGATTTTGGCATTGAGTTGATTTTCAACTTCACTTTTGTAACTTTTGAAAGCTTCGAATGCTTCGTCTTTGCTTCTCAAAAGATACACGTAACAAAATCTTGTGCAATCATCTATAAATGTTATAAAATAATTCTTTCCACCTCTAGTTTGCACAAGTTTTAAATCACATAAGTCGGTGTGAATCAATTCTAGAGGTGTAGTTGATCTTTCCACCGAATGAAAAGGTTTCTTTGCCATTTTCGCTTCAACACAAATTTCACATTTATTATGTTGATCAAAAGATATCTTTGGCAATAGTTCTAAATTCACTAATCTTCGTAGTGTATTTAAATTTGCATGACCTAATCTATGATGCCATAAATTAGGAGACTCAGTCACATATGCAACGCTTTCCTTTATTTCATCATTGGAGATTACATTGAGTGCGCTAAGCTTGAAAAGGCCATTATCTAGATAGCCTTTTCCTATAAAGTGACCATTTTTGGTCATTACAACTTTGTCTGCTTCAAACACTAGTCTAAAACCAGCTTTGCTCAAAACAGAACCGGACACAAGATTCTTGCGAATGTCGGGAACATGCAGCACGTTGGTCAACGTCACTTTCAATCCCGAAGTCATCTTTAGCACAACTTTTCCCGTTCCAACGATCTTGGAAGCTGCGGAGTTGCCCATGTACAACTTCCTCTTTTCGGTGACGGGTTCATAGGTGGAGAACATTGACTTATCAGCACAGATGTGCTTTGTAGCACCAGTATCAACCCACCACCCAGTTGGGTTGCCTACCATGTTGACTTCATCTACAACAGATAAATCGAGTTCAGATAAGTCAAGGGTACCGTTTTTTCCTCCGTCACATTTGCTTGTTGATGACCATCTTTCTTCTTTGGTTTCCGACAATCCTTCGCCATGTGCCCGGGTTTGCCACAGTTGTAGCAATCTCCTTTGATCCTCTTTTGCTTCTTCGGGTCTTGCTTCTTCCCGTTGAACTTGCGTTTCTTGTTGTTGGTGCTTGATTCGGCTAGATTTGCCTTTGCCTCCATAGACGATTTCTTTGCCATGTTGTCAGATTTGCGGTTGTCTTCTTCGATCCTCAGTCGTACAATAAGATCTTCAAGTCCCATCTCCTTGCGTTTGTGTTTGAGATAGTTCTTGAATTCTTTCCACATTGGTGGTAATTTCTCGATCATCGCGACAGAACTCGAAATGATTGAGAAGTTCCATACCTTCGGCGAGAATATCGTGCAGAATCAACTGGAGTTCTTGCACTTGTTCAAGTACCGTCTTGCTATCCACCATTTTGTAATCTAGGAAGCGTCCGACGATAAACTTCTTTAGACCGGCATCTTCCGTCTTGTATTTTGTCTCTAAAGAGATCCATAGTTCCTTCGACGTCTTGGCATTAGAGTAGACACTATAGAGAGTGTCGTCTAACCCATTGAGGATGTAATTACGACACAGAAAGTCGCTATGATGCCATGCATCTAACGCATTGCGTTTTTGTTCATCGGTCTCATCTTCCTCCACAGTAGGAGGTGACTCATTCAAGAAACGGGCCAAATTGAGAGTAGTCAGGTAGAAAAGCATTTTAGATTGCCAACGCTAAATTGAAACGAGAATTTTTCCGGCTTTTCGGCATGAGCAGGGCATTCGAATCTTGCTTGACTTGTCGCCATTTCCACGTAATATTATCTTGCGATTGTTAGAAAGCGGGTATGTAGAAATGCGAATATAACGTATAAAGGGAATGCTATATATAACCGAGGCAAGAGTTAGACTCTTTCTCCAAGAAGATAATATTGCTCCGCCACGATGCACGCGTTCAACAAGCAATTATCTCCAAGATACAACGGTTTAACAAATACGAGTAGTTGCACTACTAGGCGTATTCCGTGAACTAATAGATAGTCGGGACGAGAGGATTTAGAAGAATGAATGAGTAGATTGATTATCTTCGTTCGGTGTGTTTAATCATCTTCGAGGTCCTTTATAGCCCACGGTGCTGTTCGCGAAGTGGTGCGAAGGCTCAATGCGACCGAACCAAGGCGTCGATCCAAGGCCTATCGAGTTAGCCCGAACCGACGTGATGGTTCGTCCATGCACGAGCCCAACCGCCCGCCACGTAGTCGAGTCCGACGTGTCGCCCGAGCCATCTCCGGTGCCATGTAGGCAAAACTTTTGGCTCCTCAAAGCTCCTCGCGACGATGCGCGACGCGCGGTGCAAAGTGCGCCTCTAAAGCGCCCAATGCGACAAGTGCGGCGTGCGTGCTCGGACTCGGACTCGGACTCGGATGGTGCTTCGCACCATCCTCGTAGCATTGGGTTAGCCATAAAATAGCTATTTAAAACCCACTAGGGTGCACCATAGATGGTGCACACTTGATTATTCCTTATTGATGTGAACTCATTTATAAATAGCTTAGAGCTTCCTTATTTTTCAATGTGGGATAGAAAACTTATTCCCACCATTAAGAAGCCATCTTTGTGCATTAATTGTTCATTCATCCCACAATGGATTTGAACACATAAATACACTATATTGATCTACACAAAATGTAGATTCCAAATCTAAGCTCATATATAGATTTATTCCAACACTAAGTTGGATTATAAAATAGTTCAACCGAATTGGATTAGTGTTGTAAATTGCACAAATTACAAAAATCTTGTTTTTTTTGTGCAACACTCAAAAGTCATAATATATAGGGCAAATAACATATAGCATTACAACGTTTTCGACTTTTTATATATGTGTCCTAAAGTAAGTATAATAACAAATTGGACAATAACCGTGATTTTTAACATCCGTGTCTTGATGACAGGAACCAGACCTAATTTGCCTATGTGACACATTAGTTCGGGCCAGATTTGATTATGTGGTATACACAAAATCAAACCCACCATTTTCTCTCTCTACTCTCTATCTGCTCAATTCGCCGTCGGATAGTGGCGGCGCGATGACAGTCGCCTAGTTCGATTCTAGGGCATATGACAGATCTTCCCCTCCACCACCGATTTCACAATTTCCTCGTCCTACTCATTAGTAACTTCGTCAAGTTTCTTAGCTACGGGTTTGAGAGAAGCAATCTTAAGATCATTTGATTTGGGGGGGCAGCACATGGGATTTTTGATGAATCCTTCTTCACCATCAAGCGGTCGTAGTCATTGATTTCGTCTTTTCATCAGTGATATCTTCGAAGGAAGCGCAGCGATGATGATTTATTGGACAAAGTTGGTCCTGAAGAAGTCGAGAAGGTAGAATGAAGGAGGCCACGACGATGTTGGAGAGAGTAACGACGTGGAGAGGGGTGGAATTGGGAATCTTCTCCCACCACCAAAGAAGCATGGAGTATACGACGGAGAAGAAGAGAGTGAAGAAGACGGCGTTGGTGAGGTAGAGTGGAAGGGGAAGGGCGCCAAACGCCTTCACGACTCATCGGTGATGACTTTAGTCTGACGCTGGAGCGAGCTTCTTTTTGTCGATGCTCTCCTCCGATCCGGCGGCGCAGCACCGCGGAGGCAATTATCTCCCGACGCCACCGCCGGTCGCATGGCTGAGCAGCATTAAGAGTTCTTCTCTGGCGGATGTGGATCACTGGACTGCTTATTGTGTATTTTCCTTATTTTATATAATTAATAATTCTTTTTTATTTTTTCTGAGGTGGGGCTGGACTGCTGCCACATATGTTGTGTTGGGAGCCTAGGTTGATTTTCGCCGTGCCATATAAGCACAACGGGTCCGATTCTGACGGTTAGGATATTATTATGAACCCATTTGAAATGTTATGGTATGATTTGTTATTATGCTTACGTTATGATACGGATGTAAAAAATCGAAAACGTTAGAGTGCTACGTGTTATTTACCCTATTATATATATCACACAATTAACCCTTTTACTAAAACCTGTTATCTTCTAGTAACAGATAAACTTATGATCATTAATTAAAATATAAAACTAGAACTAAAAATAATTAATTGGATAAGAAATTCAAACTCAAGTGTAGCTCATTTATGTAAATAAAGCTCAACCAATGACATGCCCAGTAGTGGTCGAGTATTTCAGCAGACGAAAGTCGAGAAATTACCTGATAGGGCAACTATTCCCTAGGCGAGAAAGCAGAAATTAGGGCGTCGAGATTTAGTTGGTGTCGGGAATTTGGTTATTTGTGCCGCTCAAACTAGCGATGGTTGAGTCCCTTCTGCCGAGTCGGACTGGCCATCTCGGCCCACCGTACTAAATACAGTCCAAATATTAGTATCAATCACAATTCTAACATGAATTAGGAAATGTTACTCTTTGAATCGAAAAAATTAATTTTACTTACAGCTACCACGCCGTCCCCGGCAGCGGTGCGAATATCAGCACACGAAACGCCGCCCGGACATTGAAGCTCAAGTTGAGCCTTGATGTTGTCGATCACATCGAACCCTCTCAAGGAGTTGCTATTTGCATCGGCGGTCTTTTTCCCCGATGAAATCAGCAGTGTCGTCGAGTAACACCGATGCATCTCAGCCCTGCAGGTAGGGATGTCAATACGGGTCGAAACCCATGGGGTGGCCCGAATAACCCGATAAAATTAATGGGTTGGGCTATAAAATCGTAACCCGAATATAAAATCGGGCTATTCGGGGGTTGACGGGTTAATCGGGCTGACCCGATCGGGTCGCGGGTCAGCCCATCGGGCCGGCCTTTAAAAAAAAAAAAAAAAACTCAACTAATTTTTTTCCCTTTATCTAATAGTTAGAAATTCAAAATTCTTGATTTCAAAAATTTAAATTCAAAATTCTTGATTTCAAAAATTTACTTTTCATGTTTAATTATCTTAACTTTTTTAGCTATTATAGATTGATTGTTTATTTTGTTATTTATAATGAATTAATTATTTTTTCAAATTATAAATTTTAATTGGTATTATAGTGAATTAACTTATAAAATATTTATTAAATATTGAATTAGCTATTATGGAATATGAATATTCAGATATATTAAAAAATAATTTAGTTGTGAGCATTATTTTTATTTTTATATTATAATATAATTTAAATAGTACTATTATATTGAATTAACTTATTAAATTTTTCTAGATATAAGTTTAACTCCGCTATAATTGTATTATATTATTTAGAGATCATTTAGTTGCATGGAATGCGAATATTAAAGCATATTAGAAAAAATGAATTTAGTCATGAGCACTATTTTTAATTTTCATTGTTTGCTCTTCAAAGTTAGTATAATAAAATTAAAAAAAAAGAACTTGTGGAATATATTATATTTATTTTTCACCTATTTATTTTTTACTCCAACGCTTAATATAAAATATTTGTTATAAATATTATTATTATCGATATATATATATATATATATATATATATATATATATATTTCTTAAACTTTTCGGACCGATTGACCCGATGGATTAGCCCGAAACCCGAGAGTTTAGAGTTAGGGTTGAACATTTCTAACCCGAAAAAAATGTCAACCCGAATAGCCCGAACCGAATAGCCCGATAACCCGAGTGGGTTGGCCCGAACCCGAGAGGGCTGGCCCGATTGACATCCCTACCTGCAGGTGTAGTTTGTTATATTTCATTAATCTTATAAATTGACAAAGCAATCGGTGAAATGGAGACTAAGCAATGAAGCCCCCAAACGAGGGTCTGCCATCATAGGCATAGCGGAAACTACACCTTGTCGGATAATGAGAAGAGCGCGAGGGCAGATTGCGCTATAAAATGTTGGAGATAATTGAGCATTGTTCACTCCTATAAGAGCAAGAACCAGCATTAATCGGTCGAGATACTATAATGGCCATCTAACTTAATTATGTATCAACTACTCAATTGGCTGCTAACTATATCAAGTTATGGGGCTATAATAAAAAGGTTCACATATTTATATAGAACGAAGAAGCAAAGAGTTGTGTCCCTAGGGACAGTCCAATGATTAAGGTGGGTTTTTGTGGCCAAGAAGTCACAGGTTCGAACCCCACCAAACGTCTCTATGAGTTTGAGCCTGTCACATCTGGTTTTCTAAGTGTGGTTTACCTATCATGTGTGATTTGCAGGCTATTGCAGAGAACGTGAGTTTACCAGTCTTGCACCTAAGGTAGCGACTGAGGGTTCCCCATGATATAAAAAAAAAAGCAAAGAGTTGTGGTCTTTTTGGTTAATACAAAAAGGTTCACATATTTTATACCCACAATAATGTCATTTGCTTATTCCTTATTTTAGAGGACAATTGGTCTTTTTTTCGTATGTAATATATGTTCATATTGCCAGGCACCGTCAAATAATTGACAAAGTCAAATAGCTATAATTTTGTTAGGAATACCGAGTGGGAATATTATGTATCTATAAAAATACCCTTAATTTACTACTTCATGAAATAGTTAATTCATTTTTCCGATAATTTATTATTAACATTACATTCCACTGAAAAAAATATTAGGAGACTACACTCATTACTAAATGGGGAAAAATCTTTTTTACCCCTATTCATAAATTATATATTAAAATTATTTATATCCATAATATTGTGGTTCAAAGACGAGTCAAGTGAAAGCTAGTGGGCATGTGACGCTTGGGATAAAAATACGGAATGATCGTCGATGCTAAGTACTGATCATTCATACCAACAAGATGTATCTTCTTTTCGAGTCTATCATATGAAAACTCTACATTTAAACATGTTTGGCTTGGAGCAATAGTGAGATGGTTGACCTCCTAAGAAGTTTCTCATATAGTGTGTAAGGAGAAAACACATTGAAAAACTCATGTTGATCTACGTGGTTAGCTCGTCAATTCAAAAATTGAGTCATTACATGTGGTCTTAAATGAAGTCACAAAAAATCCCTTGAATGTAATAAAATTTACGTGAAAATCAGTGTAACTCCGATTTTGATTGCTAACTAATTCATTAGCACTCTGATATCTAAGACTTTTTGTCAATTAAATAATTTTGATAGCAATATTATAAATATAGGTAAATTTAATATATAAATTATGAATTTTAGTATTTCCGCACGTTAACCACTTATTAATAAATGGGCCACTTAAAAAGACACCCTTGTATAAAATTCCAGTAGACTAAAGCTCATTAATAAATGGACCACTTAAGACAACCTTGTATAATTAGCATAAAACTACCGCATATATAATTAGCTTTAAACTGCACTTCTTTGAAGTATTTACACTAATCAATTTACGGTATATTTATGCATTGCCAATCTTTGAAAGATTGGTAGAATTTTATGACATGGACTTTTTAAGGACATCCAAATATCTTGTAGTTATAACCAGAGTTAGGTTGGGTTGGGTCCTTGGGGAGGGTACAAGATAGACTTAAATTGATAATTATAATAAAAAAAACATAATATTGGCTCTAATTTATATATAATTACAACACATTATTTTAGAGTGTTTTAATTCCAATGTATATATTTTTAAAAATTTATTGTTACAATATTTTCAAATATTCAACTTTAAAATTACGCTGTTAATTTTAGCGGCAAACGTGGAACAAAATTTGTTCGACATATTTGGGTATGTGATTAAAAAAAATTCTCAAAATAGAAGTTCTAACTTCTAATCTCTTGATGAGGACAAGTCCCAACTATAAAATATTGAAATTTTTGGCAGTGACGATTTCAAAATATTCGACAAGTTAATGTTTGGCATATAAAAAGATGGACATCTGGCCAATACTTTATTAATGCAGATAAAAAATGATTTCATAAATAAAAAAACACAGCTGAAAAATCCACATGTTCCATGCTCAAATCCATTATTTATTTTGTTAATTTGGTACTTAATTATCATTCAAAATCGTTGAGTGGATACATGTGCATATATAAATATATATACATATTAAAAATTTCGAAACCTACTACAAGTTAAATAACCATTACTGCATACATCAAAGTTATTTCCTTCCTCCATTCCTCGTCTTCTCCAATTATATTAAGCATGTAGTAAATTTTTGAATAATGCACCGATTTGGACTAATTTTGTAAAATTAACACTATGTTTTAAACGTTGAATGTCATCATGATCTTTCAATTTAGACAAAAACTTGGGTGAGCTCCGCCTCACCGTGAGCTCACCCTTGTTTTTTGTTAAAATGATTATATATTAATTAAGATGATTAAGAATAATTAGATTTTGTTAATGTATAATTAAATTTATTAATTATAATTATAATTTTTAATTCAAAATTAGAATTTATTAATTCATAATCATGATTTATTAATTCATAATGAGGTTTATTAATTCATAATTAAGGTTTATTCATTCATAATTAAGGTTTATTAATTCACAAGTAGGGTTTATTAATTCAAAGTTAGGGTTTATTAATTCACAATTAGGGTTTATTATTTCCAATTAGGGTTTATTAATTCAAAATTAGGATTTATTAATTCCAAATAGGGTTTATTAATTCAAAATTAGGGTTTATTAATTCATGATTAGGGTTTATTAATTCAAAATTAAGATATATTAATTCAAAATTATTATTTATTAATTTACAATTAAATTTTATTAAACTAATTAATTAATTAATTAATTAATCTAATTAATTAATTAGGATTAATTAATTAAGGGATGGTCTCACTGTGCACAGCGCGCACAGGAGACCATCCCTTCAATTTATTATACAATTAGTATTTTCATTTTTTTCCTGATCACAGAAAAGTTTATTCGGCATGTATTTCAATGTTTGATGCATAGATAGACCGTCTATATGGATACCATGTTTACGTAAATCAATGAGGCATGTTATATCAAAACTCCAGTAACAGGAAAAATTTCAAGACACTGTTTGAATAATCATCTTAAAATCGTAAAATTAAGGACGTATGTTAGTTAGCCATTTATCCTAACCTTTATTGCTTGAATTTATTTAGCATGTCGCTCATATTGAATTATTGTAGCATGCACAAGACAAAGTTTTACGTGCAAAAATGCGTTCTCTCCTCTATCATACGCGCCACTGTTAGGGCTCGTTTGGTACGTGAGATAGGGTCTGGATAGGGTACCTATCTTGACTGATCTGCTTGTTTGGTACGTGAGATTTGTTATCTCACGAGCCCGTGATTGACCTCAAGCCCGATATTATATATTGTAGCTCTTTGGGTTTTGTATCTCATGAAAACCCCCTTTCTTGTAGTGAATCTGCACAGTATTGCTTAGATATGGGATCAATTTTACCAAAATATACTTGACATTGTTGTGGTTTATCGTGAACTGAACAAACATTTTGATTTCTCTCTCCATTCGAAAACTCGTGTTGCCCTAGCCTCCACTGCAATTTCACCCGTGAAATCACATCCTTCATCCTCTGCATTTCAGGCGTCCATCTCCAATCTTAAGGTCACCAATTTCCCCTTTTCTTTTCTGTTTCAAGAAAAATAGATGTCTGCAATTTGGTGAAATGAGGTAGCATTTAATTTGCTGCGTTATTTGATTTAGATATGTGGCTTGTTGTTTTACAGTCTATATGGAATTAATCTCAGTTTAAGTTTCTTAATTGGGGTAGCATTTGATTTAGCTCAGTGATGAAGCTCCTTAAATTGTTTCGTGGTTCTGTATACTTCACTATTAAATGCTGCTATTTTGATAAAGAATTGGTATGTGCAGATCAAGCTCCTACCATAGTTTGAGATGTTTTCCGGTCTTAAGATATTGTACCTCCCCAAATTATTTTTTAACAATAAAAAATAAAGACAAAGATATAGCATCTTCCAAGTCAAAATTCTATATGCAAAATGCGCGTTTTCTAGAAAAAAAGAAGAAGGATTTTTCATGCATGACGTCAGCTTATAATCAAGTAAATGGTTCTAAAATCACAATATTCTTCTTCAATAATTAGCCTATAACTATTATTTTATGACCAGAAGAAACCAGCCAAATCCACCTAGTAGAACTCATTGATTGACGGATAACTTTTTGTGTCCCAATCCCATAATCCGAGTAAGATGGGCCATATAAACATTCCCTAATTTCAGGAGCATGGCCCAATAGGCATGAGTTCAACCGCTTTGAAAATCAATTAAAAATTAAAGGGCAAAATGCAACCGATCAAATTCGATAATTGTGAATCTATTTACAAAAACATACACAGTAATGTGATGGACGACAGCCTACAAGGCTGGATTTTCTTCAAGGCCCAATCCTCGAATTTAGTTAATTATCGCATTTTGATCAAACACTTCCCAGTATTACATTTTGGTTTTACGTATCGTATTTCACCAACTTTAATAAGACATGCAACAACTAATCTTCTCTTTTTAGCTACTACTAACTAAAAAGACACCGACATAATTCAAACTCACAAAGATCAATTAAACCCAAAGATTTCCCAACGGACCAACAATCTTATAACTAACACTTAGCACCAATCTTTATTGATCACTTAGCCTCACATTTCGCAATGACAAACAATTTCAAAACAAAAAAGTGATGATAAAATAAAATGAATCTAGTTGGTCCTTCTACAGTTCCTCCTAATCTGGCCGTTGGTTCCCGTGAGGGGGCTGAGGTTTGACATCTTGACCATGGCGGCCGCGAAGTCGTTGAAAAACGAAGCAGAATTGGTGCTGTACGCTCTCACTTGAGCGTCGGTGGATCCATTGTTGAAGAGCTGCTGGTCGGAATGCAGCAGCCCTCTCAGGCCGACCAAGTTCTTGTAGTAGTCGTTGTTGAAAGCCGCCGGGCTGGCCACGTCCAACGGAGAGAGGGTGTTGTCGCCGCCGCTTTGGGGGCAGTTGCCCCTCGCGGTGGCTGCGAACGTCGCGTTTATGTTGGCCTCGTTGTAGATTCTGTTCCTGAACGTGGTGCACCTCGCCTGACCTATTGTGTGGGACCCTGCACTCACAGTTCCATAGATGCTTCATCACGTGAAATATATAAAAAGATCCACTCTCAACGAACTATATATTTAAATATATATATTTTTTAAAATAAATTTATTCACGAGTCAATGAGCCAAGCTGAACTTGAATTTGTTTATGTTAATAAGCCCCAGTGGACGAGTTTTTGACAAATGGAGATCTGCTCATCATAATAGTATATTTCAGCAGATGTAGCATTAGTGATTACCTGAGAGGGCAACCATTTCCCTAGCGTTGAAGCCTTTGTTAGAGAAAGCAGTGATGAGAGCATTGAGATTTAGGCCAGGTCCGGGGAGTTGGCCGTTGTTTGCGCTGCTCAAACTTGCAGTGGTTGAATCTCTTCTGCCTAGTGCGATACTCCAGCTCGGCCCCTTCAGCTTAATTAATCAATTAACACAAAATATTACTATGTATTAATATTTTTTGACATGAATTAATTAGGATATGGGATTAAGTTTAGTTACAGCCACAACGCCGTCTCGGGCAGCTACAGTGAGGATATCGGCACACGAAACGATGCCCGGGCAGGCACTCTCGACTTGGCTCTTAATGTTGTCGATCACTTCGAACCCTCTCAAGGAGTTGTTGTTCGGCCCGGCGGTCTTCTCTCCGGTGAAATTCGCGGTGTCGTCCAGTAAAACTGACGCATCGCATCCCTGGTGCAATTTATTATGTAGTCAAGCTCAAACCAACTTTAATCTAAAGCTAACTGTATGTTTGTGTGTGTTCAAAGTTAGGAAAGGAATGAATGTGAAGTAATTAAGGCGTATAAGTGAAAATTCTTCGAACGTTTGTTAAATTTCATTTTCATGAAGATAGTAATAATTATGTCTATGCTTCAATTTAACCAAACAACAGAAAATTTAATAAATACCATGTATAATATCAGGATGCATGAAAAGCAAAAGAGCTCGCATTTTAAAAAGTAGCAACTATGAATAGATGAAAATAATTAGATGGATTATGAGAGGGAAGAAGAAACATACAGCGACGAAGCAGTCGTGGAAATGGAGACGAAGCAATGAAGCCCCCATGCGGGAGTCGGTCTGAACAGCAGAGTTTACGGCTGTTCGGATAATGGAAAGAAGGTTGGGGCACGTTGAGGCATAGAAATTCGAGGATAATTGAGCATTGCTCACTCCTATGAGAAGGAGAAGAAGCATTAATCGAGTCGAACATTCAGATAGTAGAACGGCCATCGTCAACTTAAAGTTTGAAAGAACAAGAGACTTTGTCTTGGCTACTAAGTATTAATTTCGAGTGCTTGTGCTTCACATATTTATAGTGGATGAAGAAGCAAAGAGTTGGTGTTCATTTTGTTTGCTATTTGTGTTATACCCTCCCTCTGTATGGTCGAAGTCAACCTACTAAAGCTGGATTTATTTAATCATTGTACGACGATAGTGAGAGACAATAACATTGATTTGTTCTCATCACGATTGAAGGAAATTAGTGGGAACTTCATGTGTAAGTAAAAGATCCAACCATGTAGCATGGGAATTGGTTGATTCTTCTTTTTAAGGGAGAATTAGTTATTCTTATTTGCATGTAATTTAGATTCATATTACCTAATTGACAAAGTCAACACATAGCCTTTTATTTTGTACCATCATGCCTAATTTTCCATAAACCAAAGTTCACAAGTTCATAAACCATCAACATATATATATTATATTGACGCTTGAGCCAATTGCATAGATTACCGGTGCAGTTTGTATCTGTCTTACATAATATGCAGACAATTATTGCAGCCTATTGAATACACACACACACACATATACACGCAATAACATGTATATGGAATATGGCGTTATCATGCATGTGAGGAATGTTATGTTTTTTTCTTAAGTGAAGATGAATTTTTTCCCTATGCATGTGTGTAAAAGTGGAGAATCTCAGTATGTGGATGGACAAGGACATACGTAAGATTCCCAGAAATTAATTTCTTGCTTTGATGATTTTTTATTCCAATGAAGTAGTAATAATTCAAAGAGTTTAGAGTAATTAGCAGCTGTGCAGGACCATGTGTAATTACAAATTAATTTTTAAAACAGCAATGACAAAATCTGATTCCAATCTCTTGCGGCTAGCTAATTGAAATTTTGGGCAGTGATAGTTTCAATGTCTTACGATAAAAGTTAAGAATTGGCGTACAGAATGGACATACTCAATACTTTAATTATCAAAAGCAAATCTAAGAGCATTTAATAATTTATTTTTATAAAAAATTAATTAACGCTAAGAACTGAAATGATCCATAATCTCATCATGTCCTTAGACGAGTGGGTCAAATTATTGACCGACTTCATCAATCGGTTTATTTTGTTAATTTGATACGTACCGTTGAGTTTATAAACAACATTTTTGTTTTCGAGTTGTAGTAAAAATAAAAAATTAAGTGAACTATTTATATGAAACTCTCTTTCTCTCTCTGTCTCTCTCATGCATATAGTATCCCCCAAGTCCAATTTCTACGTGCAAAGATACGTGTTTTCTAGAATTCCTTTGACCTGTTGGATGCCTAGAACATCACCTTCAAATTATTTATCCTTCAAATTATTTATCTTATAAGGAAATTATATTTGTCTAAGCATTGTACAAAATAACTTGTAGTAGGCAATTAACAAATGATAACTTTTAGTAATAAAGTGATCGTGAATTTTAGAATCAAACAATATGGACGTATGGTGTACACATTCAAAAGAGTTTTTGTCAATAACTTATTAGAGCAGGAGTGTGAAATTGTTAGTCTATAGTCTTTGTGGGTCCACTTTGTTTGGCAACAATTCTATCTTACGTGTTTGGATGGATTTTAATTAGAAGACAAGATAAATAATAAGAATCTTGAAAGTAAGTAAAATAGTACAACATTTCAAGATTCTTATTTTCCTAACATATCTTAGTAATTCTTATTTTATAGTCTCATAATTTTTACACTACTTATATATATAATATTTTTTATTATTTTATTGACATACAAAACTACTACTACTACTACTACTACTACTACTACTATTATTATTATTATTATTATTATTAAGAATCCTAATAGTTTTCTTGATATTTTCAAACATGGAATAATGAATCTATTAGAATTTTGTTTTCCTTGAAAACATTTTCCTATGAAGCACATTTTAAATGAAGAGGGTTTTGGCTGAACTTATAACCTCTGAGAAGTGTTTGGCAAAAAATAAACTATGAAAATAAGTTTTAACAGTTTATAAGCTCCCAAAAATTGGATGAGATCCAATGTCTCATAATTTTATATGTGTCATCGTGTTCCACTACTATATCTATTATTTTTATATATTTTATATAAAAATAAAATATATTTATTAACTAATCGAATTGAAATCAAATTATAAAAATAAAATATATTTATAAACTCTTATTAACTAATGAAAGTGAAATCAAATTATAAAAAAAAAATTATATGTCCTAATTGGGTGGAATAGATACCAGTTAATAATCACAAAATTAAACTAAAGCATATAAAATTTGAACATGAAAAAAAAAAGATGAAAAAATACCAAGAAAATTGAAAATGGGACACCAATTAAGGGACATTGAATATCAAGTACCCGAAAAATACGTTTTCCAACCTCAATTTATTTTTGTATGTCTTATAAACAATAATGATTTTATCAAAATAATTATGTTATAATTTATTATTTCTAAAATATACCCTTCCAATTTTATATCCTTTCAATTTTCTATTTCTAATCCATGATTCTCTCTTTAATTTATAAACTCAATTATCCAAACACTTTGACGACATATGAACTTTTAAGACAATACATCTTATAAACTCATAAACACCTTATATGATGTTGAAGTTTGTAAAATCTCTAAACTAAATTTAGATAAACACTTTAATTTTATTTTCCTACCAACCAAACAAATCTATAACTTTTTCAGGACAAAAAGAAACCAACAGTAAAACTCGACCTAGTAAAGATTTATGCGAGTCAAACTCATGGATAATGTTTTAATCACAAATTTACTACTCGTGCAACTGGATTGTAAAAAATATATATAAATTACGTGAATGACTTTGTAAAGTAAATATAATAGGAAAGTGACGTTGCAACGAATGTTCACTGCGCCTTCAACCTTCACAAATAAATAAACTGGAGGTGTCATTTTCAGATTTGGTTGAATTTGTCGACACCTTTTTTTTTGAAGAAAGATTTGTTGACAAATCTGCCTCTCTCACTCGACATCGGACATAGCAAACTCGGCTTTCCGTGGGACCAATCAATCATCTCATCTTCTTTGAGTGGGGCCACACGCGCTTTTTATTTTCAAAATATTTTTTTGGATCATCGCATATAAATACACGAATATTGCATGCATTTTAATTATGTATATAAGTTTTTAAAAAAGTATATAAACATACAAACTTATATATTATAATAATTTTATCATGATTTCTGTTTTTCCCAAATTGTAACAGACGTGGCGAATCAGAATGTTGATATGGAGAAATCGGACGTTCAAAAAAACCTTGTCGTACATATCAACTTAAAACGTTGTCATTTTTATTCAGATTGAATACAATTAAAAATCAAAACTCTTGAAATAGTTGAGAAAAAGTTAATTTTGACACATTACATTCGATTATGTGATGTTAATTTCGTATGCAATGTGTTGCAATTAACCATTTCTAAACATTTTTATGATATAAGTTGACATAAAACAACGCCGTTTTAAGATGATATGTACAACATTGTTTTTTTAAACTCCCAATTTGTCTACATCAACATTATGGCTTGCCACGTCTATTTCAATTTGAGAAAAAACAAAAATCATGGTAAAATTACTACAACGTATAAATTCATGTTTTATATACTCTTTTTAAAATTTGTATACAAAATCAAAATGTGTTTAAATTTTGTGTATTTATATGTCAATAATCCTAATATTTTATCATCATATACAATTTTATGAGGTATACATACATTTAAATATTTAACTCTTCTAAATCTTAACTATAAATTATATCCTTCAATTTAATACCAATTCTTTTGTTCTGCACACATATACTTATTTTTGGGGTGGGAATGAAGATAACTTTGCTGTCTTTATTCGAAGATATGTTATGACATGTTAATCGTTTTTCTTTTTCTTCTAAATATTTATGAAATGAGCACAGCACGATCATTTTATCAGTGGCAAAAATGAATTATATAATTAACATTCTCTTTATTTCCGTCTAAGTAAAAAACATACTTTAATTCAAGGGAGCTAATATAAATAAAATAAAATAAATAATAAATAAAAGAGATTTTGAGACTTCAACGAAGTAGGCATGCAGTGGAGCTGCCAAATAATTCATGATTGCGAAGGTTCTTTGTTTGACACTAAACCTAACTTTGAACCACAAATCAACTAGGGTGGAATTTGTCAATCATTATTAGAATTTAACAAACTTAAACCAAGATTTTGAATTTTATAACACATAATTTTATATTTCTTTAATCCTAAGACAAATGAGTGAACCTACTATTTTAGATTCATTTCCAACTAAATATGCACGAATTTTGCACATGTAGTACGAGTTCATGATCTTCTCCATATTGTACGTTATTCACAATCGCAAATAATATTATATCATTATTTATAAAAATCATATAATCACATATATAACAAAATAAGTCTCTTCCAAATAACTATGTACACATAAAAATACTAGACTTCGTATTTTGTTTTATAGTTTTATTATTATGCTTTTTTTGAAATACTTTAATTAATAAGAGTTTGAGATACAATCAAAATTAAAGTTAAAAATCATAATTAAAATTAGGCAATTTGTGAGTTGAAACTAGCTCAAGCTTAATACGTCAGTCCATTCATAGCTTAATTGACTATTATATATAACACAAATTACTGTCATTTTCGATTTTCTCACCTTATCCTATACTTACTTTATTCAGAAATTTTGGACTTTGCTTCATTCATTCATTTTTTTTAAATTTTTAAAAAATTAATCTGCTCGGCAGCAACAAACTTGCAAGTTGCAACAGCTTTTGCTGACTAAGGTCGATAAAACATTTCAGTTTGGACAAATATTAATTGACATTATCTACCAGCTAATTTTTTTTTTTTTTTTTTTTTGATATCATGGAGAACTCGCAGCCGCTACCTTAGGTGCGCACTGGGTAAACCCCACGGTCCTGTACAATAACCTGCAAACCACACAGGATAGGTAAACCACACTTGGAAAACTAGGTGTGACATGCTCAAACCCATAGAGGCGTTTGGTGGGGTTCGAACCTGTGACCTCTCGGCCACAGGAACTCACCTTAACCATTGGGTTGTCCTAAGGGACAGCTAATTTCTTTGTTGCTGTCTATGAGGGGAGGCCAAACCCAAACGAAATTTCCCTCCACTAACTTCTAAAATAATACGTAAAAAATTCTTACATTCATTAATCGAACAGATCTATATATATGTGTCAACCTTATCGTATCGTATAAAACTATAAATAGATTGATTGATTTGTATATTTTAATAATAAAATCGTGCCTAAAAGAGTTAGTGTCAATTTCCTCATTCAAAATATAGTATGAATTGTACTAATTATTATGCATGTCCACTAACTACTAATATATTATCACATTAACTCCACTTAATTACTATTGATTTATGTATAAAATCTTCACTATCAATCAATATTTACTATATTGTCATGGCTATTTATATATTTCACGCATACATATATACACTATCTGATATATCATACATTAAATTTAGAATTATTGAGAACCACCAACAAATTAAAATATTTATCTTTGTATTTCGAACGTGTTTTGCCTTTTTAATTTGTCGTTTACATAGAATTGTCAAATAGTTAATAAGAGTGTTGTCGTGTCAACATTCCTTATAATGTAAAGATGAGAACAAATATCAACTCTCGATAGATTTATATGGATACTTCAGATTCAATACATAAATTGTGACACGGATGCATAAATGCACAATTATATACAGAAATGAGCATATAACTAATTCAGATGTACACTTAAAAATAATCAAATACTTTTCAAATCTAATGGACATGATTTGTTCATATTTATGTATGTTAGAGAGAGTTAGGTTTACATGAGATCAAATTTTATCCTAAAAACTAAGAACCAATTGAATTCGCTATGAAAGTTAGTGACTCTGTTGCGAAAGTTATTAAATTTGAAAATTTGAAAATTTTCACCTTGGTTCGAATCCCATGAGGAACGAAAATTTCATTTTTTTGGATTCAGTAACTTTCCCAGTGGATTAATCAACTTTTCACAGTGAATTCATCATTTTTGGTTCTCATGTTTTCACCATAAAATGGTTCTCACGTTTTTACCATAAAAATGGTTCTCATGTTTTTACCATAAAAATAGTTCCCGCGTGCTCGCATATATATATATATGAGAGGGTTAATGTACAACTATTTTTATTGTGAGAACATGAGAGCCACGAAGTAATGAATTTATTGTAAAAGTTGATGAATACGTGTCACGACCGACTAATTAATTATGGGATTAACTAACTAATCAGGCCGTGACTAGTTAAGATATTAAAATTTTGGACAAATGAACAGGTTTAAGTGAAATAAATTTTCGACAAACGGCCTATATAACCCCTAGAATATGGATAAGTCAACCTGCACACGAAAAATAACCAACAACATCGATAACAACAAGTGAGGACACGGCCTCCACAATATATACATAAACATTTTCAAAATATTTACAGGGTTTCTCAAAAGTATGGATTTAAGTTCTCAAGGTCAACAGCGGAAGAGTAAGGAAGGTCATGTAAGATGACATGACATTCGGACATAACTATTCAAAACAACGAAAATAAAGAAGACGATCAAGCTCAGTCCCAAGACCCATGTCTCTTCCATGCTCAACCTGCATCAAACAGAAAACGCTTTGCGGGTGTGAGTACTAGAAAGCACTCAGTGGGAAATTGCCAAAATATAACCTTCAAAGCTTAAGAAATTCACTTAAATCAAGCATTGGGAATAATTTAAATAAATGCTTTGTAAAAATTTCACTTCTTTATCACCACACTTTCATTTTAAGACATATCGGCATAACATACCCGAGTTGGTCCCGAAGGTTCTCAACTACGGTCATACCCTATCTACGTCATTCGGTAATGGGAAGTAGGCCTCCTCCCCAATACCATGGCCGACCTACATTTGTAAGCTCACAGCCATAAACCTGTGCACAGTACATAACATTTTCCTACCGTAGATAGGTTAATTTCTATCATACCCACAATGTGGTAAATCATTCATTTTCAACATATCCATAATGTGGTGATTTAACATTCTCACAATAGCAATAAGTTTAAAGCATAGCATTAACTTTGCTCAAAAATAATTTGAAAGGCATTACCCACCTGACGACGTTTAGTCCAAAAGGTTCGTTTCATCGTCCTTTATTTTCCGATTTCCTTTGCTTGATCCTTGTAACATAAGATTATTATTGAATTTAGTAACTTTCCTTATCATTTAACTACTTATCAACAGTTTACCAATTATAATTTCAAAGCGTCTTATTAATAAACGAATTCTACCGAAATTCCGGCAGAGTAACGTTTATAATATAATT
Organism: Salvia rosmarinus; assembly: GCA_036937905.1. Taxonomy (NCBI): domain Eukaryota; kingdom Viridiplantae; phylum Streptophyta; class Magnoliopsida; order Lamiales; family Lamiaceae; genus Salvia; species Salvia rosmarinus. The sequence continues at coordinate 63,348,185 of CM072818.1, read as the reverse complement.
TGCCAAATCAACCAAAACTCATCCAAATTCATCCCAAACTCCCCAAATCATCACCATATACTTAAATATACATTTAGGAATTTAAAACAAGCTTAAACTTATTCATTTATACTTTAATCGCCTAATGCCCTTTAACTACATGTATAGAAATTTTCTAGCATTTCACTATCTAAAATTCATTTAATATCAAATGACCTACAATTATACGCATTTATCATCCATAATCATCAATCCATGAGTGCTTCAAATTTCAACCAAGTTTATCACATAAAATCATAACTTTACCCTAAACTTTAATTTTTCAACTTTTAATATAGATGTTCAAAAATTCCCATATAAATTCTACTTAAGCATTATTTTTATTATAGATATCAAATATCATATCAAATACATCAAATAAAATCAAGAAATCATAGTTCAAGTCTTCCCTTCATTTTCGAAAATTTGCATATTTTGTATATGTTTGAATTAAATTCCTATAAATTCATTTTAGACATTATTTATATCCCTAAGCATAAATATCATGTCAAATTGATCAAATAAAATCAAAATCCTTAAGTTCTTATTACTCATTGTTTTCGAAAATTTTAAGGAATTAAACAAGCATGATTTAATTTTTATTTCATTGATCATATAATGTTTATATCCATTCCTAAGCACATATTTAAGCTCAATTCAACTAAATTACATCAAAAATTCATATACAAAATTTAGGGTTCATAATAAAACTTTAATCTTTCAACCTCATGAATTTAAGGAATTTAAACCATAGCATATGTTAATTAAGCTTCATAAACATAATTAATTCAATAAACATAACAAAAATTAAACAAATCAATCATAATCAACACTTCATAATTTTCGAAAATCATAAGATCATATAACATCATGTTTATCAAATTAAATCACAAAAACTTAGGCTAAATCAAGTAATTACCTTCTTTGGATTGATTTTCCACTAAATTCCCACTTAAATATGGATTAAACTTGAAAATAAAATTTGTGTGTTTGAGTGTGTGTGTGAGTGCCGAAATGGAGGGAGAATTGGGAGGTTGGGGATGATGTGTTATGTATATTAAAGTTCTAGAATATATAAGTGTAATTAAATGTGTATTTAGATTTAATTTCATTAGAATTAAACACAAATTCCAATAACTTATAAATACACCTCAATTTTTACTAAGGTTATACCTTAGTGTATTTTAATTATTAGAACTATATTTCTAATAAGTAATAAATTCTAAAGTAATTTATATCCACAATTGAAATTAAATTCATGTAACATGATTTAAATTCTTTCATAGATTATAGTTCAAATAGTTATACTAAATTTTCATTCATTTCCTATTCTTCTTTAAAATTCTCGAAAATTTTATAAAAATTGCTAACGTTGTAATTAATACTCTTTTAATAGTAAAACTAAATTTTTTCATTAATATAAAATCCAAAACAATTAGATCCATTATTGGAATGCATATCCTAGAATATAGATTAAATTCCTTCATTAGTAAAAATCAAATAATTATACTTACTTCCATAGATTTTCGAAAATCATAGAAATAATTCTTCTATCACTAAATATTAGTAAAATAAATTTTATTCAAGAATTTTAATAGCTTGAACCATAATTCATTTTATTTTATTAGAAAAGTTCCACATAAAAATAATTATTGCATTCTATAGCATAATTTCTATTTAATAGCATTTTTCATTCAACACACATTCATAATCACAAAATTCACATTTTATCATAACAAAGCTCATTTCTAATTGTTTTCTAAGTTTTTAAATCTCATATTCTTCAATTAAGAGATAATCGAATTTCTATCAATTAATAATTCATTCTATACCTCTTTATACCTTCTTATGAATATAATAGCTTTTAAGCCCGTAATCATACTTAATTAGGCCTTAATTAATACTAAAAGATTTTCGGGCTACTACAATACGTAGGAAGAATTATTGAATTATATTGTTTCATATGACTCGAACCCTGGAGAAAAATTCTGAATTTTTGGAATTCAATAAATTTCTCATCAGATTCATCAAGTTTCATAATGAGTTCATTTGATTCATTGCGAATTCTCATGGTTCTTAATTTTTATGATAAAAATGGTTCATTTGCACCTAACTATATATATATATATATATATATATATAGAGAGAGAGAGAGAGAGAGAGAGAGAGATAGATAGATTGGTTCATTTATATACAATCTTTAACATACATAAATCAGAAAAAATCATGTTCATTAGATTTGAAAATCTAATAGTTATTTTTTAGTGTGCATCTGAATTAATTATATGTACATTTCTGCATATAATTGTGTATTCGTACATCTACGTCATAATTTGTGCATTGAATCTGAAGCGTCCATATTGGTTTTATCAATAGTTGATATTTGTCCAATTGTCCTCATGTTTACCGTATAAAGAATGTCCATACGATAACCACTATATATATATATATATATATATATATATATATATATATATATATATATATAGGAGAGATCAAATAGTATCCGAGCCATAGATAGTATGTAGTACTCAATCCCATCCATTCATCTCATAGATCCTATGGTTGAGATTTTTTCGGACCTTTTAAGCTTAATTTCACTGGTTTTCGCTATAGTAAGGGTAGATTAGTAATTTGATTTGTTATATGATTGCGAAAAAACTATGCATTTAGTTGAACTGAATAATACATTCAAATGAACAAAAATATATTTAGTTGAACACAATAATGCATGCGGTTGGAAGCTCACGCCCAGCGCGTGAGCCCAATGTGCGCTAGTGTTCGCGTCGCTCCAGCTCTCGCTCGCGCGCTCGTTGGCCAACAATGTATTTTTACGTTTTGTTAAATGCATTGACATGTTTTGATCAATGCATGGACATGCTTTGTTCAATGCATGAACGTGTTTTGTTAAATGCATGTTTGTGTTTCGTGGCAACATGCAGTTTTATGTTTTGTTCAATGCATTGACATGTTTTGATCGATGCATGGACGTGCTTTGTTCAATGCATGAACGTGCTTTGTTCAATGCATGAACGTGCTTTGTGGCAACATGCAGTTTTATGTTTTGTTCAATGCATTGTCATGTTTTGTTCAATGCAGTTTCATGTTTTGTTCAATACATTTTTATGATTTTCGACAGCAAATCTCCCATCCATCATTCTCTGTCAATTCCTTCGTCTCTTTCCCTATTTACCGATGAATTCACCGTGAACCACCGCCATAGCCACCATATTTCTCGATTCTTCAATCATCTATCAAATTTATGTTCTATTTTTTTCTCAAAATCCATCAATTTTGTTCTCAAATTTTTTTCTTCTTTTTCTTTCTTTCGAAATCTGTTGTTTGTTATTGTTTGTTTATATTCTTCTTTGTTCGTCGGTCTTCCGCTTGTCGTCCCGCATCGTCATTGTCGTTGCCGCCGTCGTCGTCTCCGGCGCCATCCATTGCCACCAAGAAGTAGAAGAAGAAGACTGATTTGATTTCTTCCTATTTTGCCCCTTGCGAAAATGAAAAAGAAAAAAGAAAAGAAAATGAGCTGCCACGTGTCAGCTTGTGGTGTGACCACGTGTTCAAAATGTGTGGTCTAGATTGGTTAATACATACTATCTGGGGAACGTATACTATGAGAACCTAACCCTATATATATATATATATATATATGGGTTGGTTATAGGAGGAACCACTCATAAGATGAGAACTAAGGACTAATAAGGACCGTAGATTATGTTAAATTTGATGGTCCAGATTTAAGTGATGCATAATCACGTATTTGACTTAATTTGTCAACAATTCACTCATTTTAACGCATTAGGGGTAAATATGTAAAATCAAAATTCATCTCACCCCAATGAAACCAACCACACCTTTGATTTACACATCAAATCAATCAAATTCTTTCTCTCTCCTATCATTCTATCTTCTCTCTCAATACAATTAAATTATTTCTCTCTCTTATCCTTTTATCTTCTCTCTTAATACGTAAATTACTCAAATTCTTTATCTCTCATATTCTTCTATCCTTCAAAATCTCTTAATACGTAAATTACTCAAATTCTTTATCTCTCATATTCACACACACACACACACACACATATATATATATATGAGGGATCAAATAGTACCCGAGCCCCAGATAGTATGGAGTACTCAATCTCATCCATTCATCCTATTAATCGTGTGGTTGAGATTCACGCCTGATTTCTAAAAGTTTTACACGTTAATTTGTGATAGTAAGGGTAGATTAGTAATTTGATTTGTTATGTGATTTCGAAAACAAAGCATGCATAGAGTTGAACTCAACTATGCATTTAAATCAACACAAAAATGCATCCACTTGAACACAAAAATGCATATGAATTTCGAATTTAATGCATGCTGAAAATACACACCAGCGCTCGCTTAATCTCACCCAGCGCCAGTTGGGCGCGATGAATTTTTATGTTCAAGTGAATGCAGTGTTATGTTATTTCATATGTATTTTTTTTGTTTTGTTGTGGCTCTTCCCAAACCTAGCGTCCCTACCCCAACTGGCCTTGCGCCTTCCACCCAACATCGGAGCCCACCTGGCGTCCCTACCCGGTGCATTGCTTGCTCGCGACCCGGTTAGGCGCGATGCGATTTATGTTCATTTAAATGCATTGTTATGTTATTTCGTATGTATTATCGTGTTTTGTTGTGCTCTCCCAAACTCAGCGCCTGCGGAGACCCCAACTCATGGACTCCCCTACCAATGGACGGACGGGCACCGGCGCCCTTGAGTGCGTTCCCATTTTGCCACTGAGCGAAAAATGGGTTGCCACATGTCAAATTTTGGTACGTCCACGTGTTTAAAATGTGTGGTCTAGATTGAGTACTACATATTATCTGGGGACCGAGTACTACGGGAACCCAACCCTATATATATATATCTTCTTTTTGAACATCAGACAAAACTAAAGTATTTTTGCAAATTTCTATAAAGTATGCAAATAAAAAAAAAGTGTGTGTACTAACAAAAAGATACTACATAAAAGAAATAGCACGTTGTTATTAAGGGCTATTAAATGTTATGCAAAAAAAAAAGTGTGTGCACAAACAAAAAGATACTACATAAAAGAAATAGCAAGTTGTTATTAAGGGATATTAAATGTTAAGCGTGTAGCAATGATATATAGCGTTTTGAAAACCAAACCAGAAATAAAGATAGGGGTGTCTAACGGTTCGGTTTTGGTTAATCAACCAATTTCTCCGAAAAAGTGGGCAAAACCGAACCGTTTTAAATTTTGGTTGCTAACCGAAACCGATCGGTTCGGTTCGGTTCGGTTTCGATTAACCGAAAACCAATTAAAATTAATTAATAATAAAACAAATAAAATAATAATAAAACAAATAAAATAATAATTAAAATAAATAAAATAATAATTAAAATTGAAACTTATTAAAAATAGATAAAATATTTAACAATAATTAATAAAGTAATAATTAAAATTGATTTTCATAATTTTAATTAATTAATTAGTAATTGAAATAATAATTAAAAATAAAAACGGTTTTTCGGTTCGAACCGTTCGGTTATCGTTAACCAATAACCGAATTTTTTCAACTGAACCGAAACCAACCGATAACCAAATTTGTCGGTTTTGGTTAACCAATTTGTCGGTTTCGGTTCGGTTCGGTTTTAACCGAAACCAAAACCGCTAGACACCCTAAATAAATATATGCCTAAAAGCAGGCACATAAAATTATAATTCTATATTTTCTGAAGTAGAAAGTAAAAGTATATATTCGAATTTGAAACGAAATAATCGAGCCAGTCTCTGTTAGTTATTCACTTGATCATTTGTTATAAATATTAACCTTTTATATGATTATAATTCAGCTAAAACAAAGAAAATTGATTGTAATTAGCTGTTATTCTATAAGGCTGCATCGATCTGCTCGTACATAAATTTTGGAATTTATAAATTTCGGGCCTCTATCTCCAAAATTGGCCCGTTGGGCTATGTTAAAGTGTCACCTGTTTATTCATAACGGTCTTCTTATCTAAATTGCTTTATTTTGGGACGGAGGCGCAAGCCCATCTCAACGATATGAATATCCAAGTTAATGATAGAAGACATGGCCGCATGGGCTCAGTGCACTAATTACTTGTAATTCTTTCTATTATCTTTTTTTATGTTTTTTTTATTTTATTTTTGTTTTTGGCACCAATTACAAATATTGTTATAATTGAAGAAGAAGGTATCAAGCAAGTAAAGCCTAAGATAATTAGGTAAAAAAACAACAGCTTCTTCTTGCAATATATATAATTTGTTTCAGCTTTAAAATATAATCCAGCTCTTTAACGCTCGGAAACAAATACTCCTTCCGTCCCATTTAAAATGTCTTACTTTCATTTTTGGGTTGTCCCATTACAAATGTCTCATTCCATTTTATGAAGTAATTATCCCTTCAAAAATGTGGGTCCTACCCACTTTTTATCACTTTAACTACTTTATATATTTCTCCTAAAGACTCATGCTCAAAAGAAAATGGACACTTTAAATGGGACGGAGGGAGTATTTATCTGCTAATTAACTTTACAAATTTTACATTCTTACTTACTGCTCCTATCAGCTTATGCATATTTTCATGTGTGTGCATTACTCTATCACACTTCCGTAATTTTAAAAGACAAAAGAAATTATCATAAAATAAATTATGGGGATCGAATTGTATGACTAGAGCACCATAATGCAATTAATTAAATAACCCATGTATATAAATTGATATTGGAACTTGCAGCAAAAAGAAATTGAACCAAAAATGACATAAATGATATATAGTAACATGGGAACTTTCTTTTCTTCTCCTCATCAAAATATACAAGGTACATTCAAATTAAGCACGATTAATAATTAGGAAAGAAAAGTGAGCAATATTAATTAACTGACAGATTACGAATTAATTAAACCTGCTGTTCATCACTCCAATTCCTGATTGCTTGCAGTACTGCTCGTTTAATCACCTGAGCATCTATGCTATCAGACTGCCCTTCGTTCTGCAATTATAATTATTAAAAATTAGAAAAAGAAAATAAACCACTTATATATTGATTTAGTGTAAAAACATTACAAAAAAAAAATATGAAGTGATGGCGCCTTGATCACAACATAATTGTTATTGGGTTCGAATCCTACTAACATATTGTAAGTCTTGGTGTACAAAGCATTGACATGCATCCTTTCATCGAGAAATAGAAGAAAATAGATAGTTAAAATACAGTTTCACTTCTTTTAAATTGTTTTGATTCTCATCACATATATAATATGCATGCAAATTAAGAATGGTTTGAATCTCTGTGTGATTGTGGAAAATAAGAACATATAGATTATGACAAATCAGTTTTTTGTCAGCGAACAAAAACCAAACTTATAAACAAAAATGTGTGGTGCAAATTATGAGGAAGATTTTATAAGTGGGTTGCCCGTGATCTTATTATTTGATCAAGTACGTAAGCTTTTCATGTACTAGAATTTAACACTCTTATGTTAATCTACATATACATATGGGATAGTTTATTATAAAAACCTTTCTTATCCTATAAACGTGAGACTAATGCATTCTTCATGAAAATTAGTGCACTAAACAAAAATATTTGAATTTTTGCTCCTCATGGGATTCAAATCTGGGTGGTACACAATGCACTCGACCAGTAAAGTGATGAATCACCATAGATCTTCGCGATCTAATGGTTGAAAATGATTCTCAAGTTTTCACTTAAAATAAAATTTTATTTGAACCTACACCCATATATATATATATATATATAAAAGATACGTGTGTGTGTGAGAGAGAGAGTGGTGTGTGTTGTGTTTTTTTTTTTACCTCACTAATGGCTTCGAGACGAAAATTATCAGAACAAGAAACCCTAGCGTCGAGTACTTCAAGGCCTAACTCCTCAAACGCTTCGAGTATGGAAACAAGCAAACCGGGGCAGTTTTTCTCAGACAGCACGTTTATTAGGAATCCTTTTTCTAGGGTTTCCACTTTCACCTGCTGCAAACGTACAATATTTTTTAAATAAAATAATTAAAGCTATGTATAATTAAGTCTCCGATATTCAATTTAGTGTTACGTCTTTATTACCGCCGGCAATGAGTCTTGCTGGCTTGAACTTTGTAGTGACGCCACATCTTGATTGAGTATTTCCACCCTCTCCTTTAACTCTTCGATGTATCGGGATGCATCTACCACGATTGATGCTTTGTTTACCTGTTTTTTTTATTTGATTAGAAAAGGCTACAAAATAAAGTATTAAAAAAAGGAGAAATTTGAATTGATCAATTCAATGGGAGAAGAAATAGAGACCGAATAATCCTTTCCCCTTTACCCTCGTCTTCAACATATATATGAAAGCAATTAATCAATCAAACCAAATATTAAGTTTGCTACTTTTGTAAGTAATTAACAGACGAATTAAGCAATAAAGTATTGAAAAGAAGAAGAAGAAAGAATTAAAGGGATTGAGATACCTACAGAAGTAGAATTAGAAGCAGAGCGAAGCTGCTCCAACTTGTGATACAGAGCTGCTTTCTTTTCGTTTCGAGAGCTCATATTCTTCTTCTTCACACGTCTAGCTGGAATAAACACAGACGCGGGAAAGCGCAGAACACACACTTGATCAGAAGATTCCTGGAGAGCAAGAGGGATTTTTAAAGAGAGAGAGAGAGAGATGATCAGTCAAGCAATGTTGATGTATGATTTGCTTGTTTGTTTCCTGCATGAGTACCACAAGTTTCACAGGAGATTATGACGTGATTTATATATTGTCATTTCTGCCCATTCACTTGCTATTAATTCATATTATTGTAGTCTTTACAATCTTGACCTTCTCCTCAAGAATTCAAGTCTTACTTTGGTCAACATATGTCAATACACGTAACAGTACATTTATACATATATGTAAGAGTAACTGGACTGATATTTTTGTGGGGTTTGAATCAATTAACATTGTTTAGATGCAGTACATATATTCAATTTGAAAAATATTAGTAAAATTCAAATTCACGATATTTGATCACAAGGTCGTCTATTCCATTAACTAGGTTACATCAATGACGATATTACCCTTTAATAATTTGATGCTGACAAAGAGATTCTTTTGAGAAATTCCAAACATGCCAACTTATTAGGATTATAATCCTGAACCTTTCTTACATGCATTAATTGAAATTAACTACATATTTTTCGAACGTAACGTATGCCATTGTCAATTAGCAGCGCAAACGTATGAAGTCTAAACACCTTGAACTATCATTCCATGAAAATGAAACCCTTTTCCCCTCTTCTTCGAAGGATAATCTCATAATTACCAAGCGCAATTTGTGTGTGTGTGTGTATATATATATATAATTGCGTGTTATATTTAGAGAGAGAGAGTGAGAGATGACAAGAAGATGACGCTAGCAGACAGAGGGGGTGTCTATAGATCCCCCGTGAGAAGTGTTTGGAGGCATTTGTGACAGCTAATATTTTGACTTCAAAATAAAACCCCAACATAAAATCTTAATTTGCCCATTCTCCCTTCTCTTCTGCATGCTCTCTCAAATCTCACTCTTCATCACGACCTTCCTTCTCTCTCCTATACATTAATTATACATGTATATATACTTTCACACACATATATATATATAGAGTTAGGTTTAAATGAGAACCATTTTTATCATAAAAACAAAAAACTAAATGAATTTGTCGATGAATCAATTGAAAAAGTTACTGAATTCAAAAATTCAGAATTTTTTACCTGGGTTCGAATCTCATAACAGGTGAAAATTCCATTTTTTTGGATTCAGTAACTTTATCAACGGATTCATCAACTTTTACAGTTAATTCATCATTTTTTTGTTCTCAAGATAAAAATAATTTTCACGCTAACTCTCCCCTATATATATATATATAGGTTTTTAAATCGATCTCAAGTTATACTACAGTGTCAAGCTAATTATTATGTCATAAAACCCGAGTAGTTCGATCGGCAACATTAGTTATGGTAAAAAAAAATGTCTGTTTCTTAAATTCCTCAAACTTGTCACGTGCGCGCTTCTGCTGAATTTACCATGTCTTCATTTTTCAACACTCAGTCAAATTTTGTCTCTCATCGTACCTATCCACTGATGCTCTAAATTATGGGCACATTTGGCACTGCATCGATACCTATATATATATATATATATATATATATATATATATATATATATATATAGGGGTTAACGTAAAATCATTTTATTGTGAGAATGTGAGAACCAAAAAATGATGAATTGATGTGAAATTTGATGAATCCATTGGGAAAGTTCTTGAATCCAAAAAATGGAATTTTCGCCTCGAGGATTCGAACCACGGGTGAAAATTCAATTTTGGATTCGAGAATTTTCCCAACAGATTCATTAACTTTCACAAGAAATTCATTAACTTTAGTAAAGAATTTTCGTGGTTCTTGGTTCTCACGTTAAAATTGGTTCTTATTTGAACTTCACTCTCTCTCTCTCTCTCTCTCTCTCTCTCTATATATATATATATATATATATATATATATATATGATTTGGTTCAAATAAAACACATTCAAAAATAAAAAATGAGAACAAATTGAACCATTGATTTTTGAAGATGTGTGGTTATGATTAAATCAAATTAGGGTATAATGATAATTACGAATATTATGAAAATAACCGTCCCTTAATTATAGGGAATGTGATAATTTAATCTTGAACCATTGATTAATGATAAATGGACGATCAAGATGAATTCTTGTTTCTTATTTTAAAGGGGTTTGTATTATAACCCATATGTGGTGATCAGCCCTAATTTTCTATACCCGAATATAAATTTTTTATTGAAATCACGTGATTTTACTTGGTTCTTATTATTTTTTGTGGAATGCATATCAGCTAAATGTAATAATTAATTAACTTATTCTGATTTTCATGCTCCGGATATTACACATGCATCTCAAGGAGTTAAAAAATAATGATAAACACGCAAAAGGATGTACATATATCTTTCTATGATAAGTATATTCAGTAAATCGAAATATATACTGCAGAAAACGAAATTTAAATCGGAGATTATTCGATTAGTTTATATAAGAGACAACAATGTAATTATCACTGACAACTGTATTGCAGTTTTAATAGAATATTAATCTGTAAGAATATATAATACAAAAAAACAAAGAGATTCCTACTCGAGTAACGTCCTAAGCAAAATATATTAATAAATATCATTCCACAACCAAGAGAACAAAACCGTTGCACCACCACTATCCATTAAACGAATTAATTATCACCTCAAAATATTAAATCCATTTTCTAATTCTCCCTAATTAATTAATTACATCAAGAAAGTAAACTATAAATAATGAAGAAATTTTATTGTAGGAAATTAATAACAACTATACATATCCTTAGTTTAATAATCTGCAAATATTAAAGGAGAAAAGAAAATTATACTAGTTAAAATCTGGATGACGAGCTCAACTTAGAATGACTTACTTACATCTAAAACATACCCTTTGATCACATGATTCGATGTTATACAAACTCACATGTGTAGAATAACCTAGACATAAATGTTATACTTGATTTAATCTATAGCACATAAAGAAGTGAACAGAAATAGAAAGTGGCGACGCAAACTTGTTTTCAAGTTGATCAACAAAATTATCTTCTTTTCAAGATAAGGAACTAAATAGACTTGTGAATGAATATAATTTCATAACTCGTAAATTTCATTTTGGTATCATTTGTTTCCAATATAATTGAGAATAAAATTGTCACCTTTCCACAAAGACAAAGCACCAAGTACCCAGCTACTCACATGTGTGCATTAATCATCACAACAAAACAATCCACCACACAAACACATATCCAGCTCCAAACTTGTCTCTTGCCCTAATTCCAATTTTCATATAGGGGTTCTAGCCTATGGAATAATTTTAAATTTTTTCTATTTTCTTACTAATTTTTTCGTTCTTATATATTAAATACCCCTAATATTAAAGTATATATATTATACCTCAAAGTGTATTTAATCAAATGATTAATTAGGCCATCAAAACCATATCTACCTATGTTCATTTCTAGTTGGTGGTATGTGTTATTAATGGGGTGCAAATTAAAAGGACCGAACATGCTTGCATTACTGAGCTTCTTGTTTGAATTAAATTAATATATTTTTATCTGAACCCTTTTAATATTCAATTATATATTGATTAATTAGTGGTCCAATTATTGTGTCAACAAAATGTTATTGGAGAAAACCAATTGCCCTGATTAATTTCCTTGCCATTGAATTGTAGGGTTTTATTAATCGTTTGATAAATTAATCAAAGTTTGTAAGACCCACCATGAATATTTTATGATTATTAACTAATTTTGTTTAAAGAATTTATATATGGTGTTATATATTACAAGGTTTTTAGAGATACTATCATTACCTATAGGTGAGCTAAGTACGTATGATAAATCTAGCTACGTGAGATTTAATGTAGCAGAAAGAACACCGGTTTTACGTGGTTCGATCGTTAATGAGATCTCGAGATAATTCCTCAATACTTTCACTAGAGTATAGTACGCAGATTGGTTACAAGCCTTTAGTGTTCGAAGAATGCCACACCCTCTATTGTCAATTTTCCTTCTATTTATACCATCCTCAACTCGCAATCGGGCGTGCCCAACCCTCCATTGGTCGTGATTTCCATTGGAAGATCGTGGTGGGTGGCGCCGACGTTCCGTTACAGGCGTCTTCCATATTACGTAAGGCGTGTCCTCCATCGGCGAGAGCAAGCTGGAGGTGGCGTCGACTTTTGGTTACGGGGCTAGGGTTTTGGGAGCTGGTTGGGGCTAGCCTTGGAGCTCTGTCGGCGCCAGCCCACTCGTTTGGGCCTAGTGGGCTGCCGGTGGGCCATATCCCATCATAGCTCCCGAATTATGCCGAGGTGGAGTGAAGGCGCGCCGCCGAGGTGAGGTGTGGCTCGGTGACGTTGTTTTTGAAGGTGGTGTCTTTGGCGTGAGGGTTTGTCCGTGATGCAGGTCCGTCTTGGAAAAGATGTCTGCGGGGGATCTTGAGGTCCGACACGGATAGCATGGGTTGGTCAGGCGAGCTATCCTAAGCCGGCCCGGATAGTGATATCTGTTGGGAGGCAGATGGTCGATCTCGAACAACGCTACTCGCTGGTGGCCGAGGCTAGGCGCGGGTAGAGGTCGGTTGGGCTCGCCGCTTGTCAAGAGCGATCCGAGATGCCCGTCATCGAACGGCGGGAGGCGTGAGACCGATCTGGTAGCAATATCCTACGGGCGATCGAGGCCCGATCTCGATAACCATACTGCGTGAGCCATGCCGAGCGCGGAGTTAAAGCGATGATTGCGCTTCTCAGGGTGTCTGTCGCCGCATCGTAGGATACGCCATGGCGGTTGTTGTTCGCCGAAACACGTGCGGGCGTGTAGCCCACGCCCAATCTCGCCGAGCACGTGGAAAGCTCGACAGCGGTTTGGGCGCCATCTCGTATTTTAAATACGCCCGGCTGTAGGCCACTGCTCACCTTCTTCGAAAACTTTTCATCTCCTCCATAGTCGGAAAACTTTCGAACCCTGGAAGCTTGACCATCTTCCAATTCGCACCGAAAAAAAGTAAGTATGTCTTCTTCCTGCTCCGATTCCCTTCAGTCATCTCCGCGAAGTCTCCGGGACGAACCGATCATCTTCATCCCGGATAGCGAAATCGAGGTTAGGGATTACACGTGCCGCACTTGTCGGGTGAATCTAAAATGCTTAGCTCTCAGATTCCCGCAATATCGTCTGCGTGGGACTTGTTTACGGCCGTGGCGCAAAATCGTCTCGACCTTTAGCGATATAGTAAAGGTAGGAGGGAATGCCGCATCCGGTAGACGCCTGTGGTGTGTTCCCCCCCGGTGATAGGCGGTAGCCATAGGAGGCTTCATAACGGTGTACGTAGATGCGCGAGGCGGGTCTTAGGTTCCTTTAGCCCCTATTTTTTGCGTATTCTAGTTCACGAGAGGACGTACTATTTCTCTCGTTAGCTAGTTTAGGTTAAGCAACCTCGGGTTGCGCGTGGCGTAATAAATTTTTCTTTTGAGGGCCAAGGGCATCCGACCTATGAGTGGGGTTGGGTAAGATGAAGGATTTGAAATTGGGCCCCCGGCCGAGGAAGAGCTCAATCGGCCGGTGAAGTTTCGTTAGATTCACCGAGGACGACCTTAATAAGGCGGATGGCGTGCATGGGTCGAAGGTCCCTGGTGGGGTCCGAGGTGAGGCACCCTCCTTCTTATTCCTAGAATTCCGGTCTCATTGTTAACGTGGTCTTTCTTCCGCTTGCGGTGAAGCTTAATCACGAGAAGGAAGGAAGGCGCCACCACTCCTCGCTCTGCTCCATCCGGGAGGAGTCTCCACCAAGAAAGAAGGCGAGGTGGACCTACCAAGCACTGTGGTAGGAGCGCGAGCGATCTGCTGCCAGTCCTCACCGATCCAGAGCACCGGCATGGAGATAGAGGCTCGGCGGTGAACCATGAGGTACCAATCTCAAACATCTCTGTTCCTTTCCTAGGGTAGTGTCTCCTCTTGTTATTCGCCATCGATCGTTTTGATTCTCGTGCCCTGGCGGCGGGCGCAGTCGTCGCTCGGTGGCGTCGTGGCCTCCGGCACGCGAGGAAATGGAGCAGGAGGGTGGCCGCCGAGTCCTCGGCCATGCCGCGAGGAACGAGGCGGGGTGGCCCGTGAGAAGCGAGCGAGCGAGGGCCGAGGTTATGCCGCGCCGAGTGGAGGGTGCTCGTGGCGCGGCCGAGGCGGAGATGAGGAGGTGAGGTCGGCGAATCCGCCATGAGCTCGTCGATGGGCGGATGTAATAGTGATTTGCAGTCGATAGGACACAGGGCCTTGTAAATTTTTTGATTATGAATGAAAGCATTTACGCTGCTCAAATGTGTGTTGTCTTTTACTTTAGCACTGATTCTCAATCGTCGGGCTTGATCATTATCTGGCGACCAAATTGAAAGAGCCCGAGGTGCCTTAGCCGAGAAGGACGAAGATGTGCTTTTCTGGAGCCGGTCGCCTGGTGACCCCAGTTTTGCTAGCATGGATGTTACCGGCGCCGTCGCGCGATCAAGGCGAGTTGGACGAGGCTGATCGGAAGTGCCCGCCTCTGCCGAGAACGAGGCCTCAAGTTGAGGATCGCGCAGACGGAGTCCGGGGACGGACTCATCCGCCGACGCTATCCAAGGCGTTTGATGCGGTGTGAGGCGACTCGAACCGGCTGCGAAGAGGCTAGCTCGGGTGTCGAGGAGCATGCGAGTACGAGAGGCGATCCGCCGAGTGGTGGGACTACCATATCCGTCGACGACCGAGTTGAGCCTCTGGCGGAGGTATGGTGTCGAGGGATGAGGAGGGCCCCAACAAAGAAGAAGTTGAAAGCTCGTGTCAACTCCGTCGTGAAGTATATGGAGATGTATGATATCGTCCAGTAACGACGCATGCCCCGGCCCGGCAAGGCACAGCTGGCTCCGTGACCCGATCATAAAAGAACCCGCAGAGGAGGCGGCTACTCCAATCATGCCAAGTGCTCGGTTGATGGGTCGGTGTGGCGGATCATTGAGGCGATCCTCCGAGCGGACGGCGACCGAGGACCTCAGTCGGCGGGAAGAAGCGGCGGGTGGGGCGGTCGTACTCCGGCCCTGTCGGTGAGGGGTCGGGGTGTGACCTCTGGGTGCGTCCCCGGAATGCTCAGATTGGCGCCGCGCCACCAATGTCGAGGTGGGTGAAGGTGACCACAGGTCGAAACTGCTCGGGCCCCCGAGCCTGCTCCGAGCGCTTGGGAGTAGGCCGTGGTGATTGCGGCCTCATCGATTGGGTTGAAGGCACCGAGTTCGTTCTGTGTTCATCGGCGACACGGAGATTTTATACTGAATCGTGCGGCCGATGAGACACAGCGAAGAGGTCGGAAGTCCAGTAACTCATATATAGCTTAGGACTTGGTGTATAGTATTGAATGTATTTAGTTTGTATCAAGTGTATATTTTCCCCAGAGGTACAAATATAGCTCATGACTTGGTTTCTTTTTTTTTTTGCCGTAAATGTATTCATACTGCTTATCAAGTGTATATCTTCCCAAATAAAGGGCATAAACGAGCTCGAAGCCGGTTGACTTGTATATGGCTTGGAACTCGGTTTGTAGTCGTTAATGCATTTAGGCGTGTCTTGAGTGCATATCTTCCCAAATATAGAAGTACAAGTTGGCGAGATCGGCCGGATGTCGCGCATGTAGACGTCCAACTTAATGGGTAATCAGATGCTTCGCATGTAGACGTCCAACTTAATGGGTAGTCCGTATGCCTTGCATGTAGACGCTCAAATTAATGAGTAGTCCGTCTGCTGCTTAGTGGGTTTGTCATCTTCGTAAGGGCGTCCCCTTTTGAAGGTTAATTGTGGTTTATCCAAATGGATGTTCACATAGATGTAAGACGAAACGAAGTGAAACACTCATTAGAAAAACAAACGATTCATTAAATAAGTGAACAACATCGCACATCGGTCAAAGCAATAGGAGGGCTAACATGTTGCCGATCTGAAATCAAAGCTCTGTAAAATACCTCCTTAGATGAGCTATGTGCCAGGTTCGGGGAATAAGTACTCCGGAGAGGTGAGCAAGCTTATAGGCCCCTTTGCCGAGGTCCTCGTGAACGCGGTATGGTCCCTCCCATGTCGGATCTAGCTTGTTAAGACGCTCGGCTCGGCTGGCTTCATTATTCCGCAGGACGAGGTCGCTTACTTGAGTGTGGAGGCCTTCACTCTCTTGTAGTAATGCGACCGGCTCTTGTACTTGGCTTCGTTTATGAAGGCAGCGCGCTCCTCCTCCGTCGAGGTTGACTCGTATGTCTTCCTCGTTGTCCTCCGGTTGAAGTGAAGAGTGCGCGGGCTCGGTGCACCGATCTCGGCCAGTATGACGGCCTCGGTGCCGTAGACCAGTCAAGGCGTTTTCCGTCGCGAAGTCCGGTGTAGTTCTCAGGACGAGAGGACTTGAGGGAGGTTTTCGATCGATCGCCTTTAGCCGGTCTAGCCTCTTTTCAGCCCCTCGCACGATCGTGCGGTTCGTTACCGGTCCGACCGTTCGCGTGGGTGCGCAACCGAGGTGAATCGTTGTCCGATGCGGAGCTCTTCACACCATTCCTTGAAATTTTGTCAACGAACTGGGTGCCGTTGTCCGAGACCAGAATGTGCGGTATCCCGAAGCGGCAGACTATATTCTTCCACACGAAGGTCTGAATCCTTTTGCTTGTGAGGCTCGAAAGTGGCTCGGCCTCGACCCATTTTGTGAAGTAGTCTACAGCTACGACTAAGTGTCGGCCGACACGGTGCTCGATCGAACGGACCGGCGATGTCGATCCCCACGCATGAAAGGCCACGGACTGTAGTCGCTTAGATCGGTCCGAGGAAGCTTTTGACCGCGGAGTGGATCCGGCGCTCGCACACTTTTGACGAGCTCGGCCGAATCTTGAATGAGGGTAGGCCAGTAGTATCCTGACCTTAGTGTTTTCTTTGAGAGAGCTCGCGATCCGATGTGGCTTCCGCAAGATCCTCTGTGAATCTCGTTGAGTACGTAGTCGGCTTCTTCTGGCCCGAGGCACCTCAGGAGGGGTTGAAGGTAAGACTTCCGGTAGAGAGCGCCCTCATGCATGAGATACTTCTGGGATTTCGCCATCATTTTTTTGGCTTCGAGCCGATCTTGAGGTAGTGCGCCGTCTTCCAGATAGGCCTTCATGGAGACATCCGTTCGGCTCTATCTCGCCGATAATGCCGGCGTGGGACTCCGTGGCGCTTGGAATGGACCTCCTTGGTGGACTTGTTAACGACGCCGCTAACTTGCCGAGGACGCCGCCGGCTTTTCCTTGGGGATCCGTGAATCTTGAAGCACCGAGGAGGTCGGCATCTCCTTGCCTTCTCGAGGTATTGTTTCATTCGGTCCTCCTCGCCTCAGATAGCTTAACACCGTTCACCACGACCGAATCTCAAGATTTGAACTTTATCCAATCGGTTCCTTGGCGGCGGAGTCCAGGAGATCGTGGCCTCGTACTCCACCTCGTTGTTGGTGGTCGGGAAGGTGAACCGGGGCGAGGTGACTTCGCTTATCCGGGCCGAGAGAAGGATGTCCGCCCACGCCTGTTTGCATGAAGCCCCATCCACGACATCCGCCAAGAATTATCGGGTGGGTTGGGGTCGGGTTCCTCCGTCGGGTCTGAATGACCGAGGCGGAGGCATTGGAGAGCTAATCTTAGCGGTTGGACCGGCTCGGCAAACTGGCTTCTACCAGAAATCCGCGAGCTTGCCCTTGATGGCGGTCCGGGGAGTATGAGATATCGTGCTCGCCGAGCTCTAGTGCCCACTTGCTATACGTCCGGATGACTCGTGTTTTGACAAGACTTGTCTCGTGGGTAAGTCGATCAAGACTGGATGGAGTGAGCCCGAAAGTAGGGTCTGAGTCGTCGCTGGCATTCACCGTGCCCACCTTTTCAATGATCACTGATTGCCTGGGTCCGAGGCGGCGGCAACAGAGGAGAGGAGTTCGCCTTCTTGGGCGGTCAAGGTGGGCGGTCGGTACTCTTTAGTCGTCTTTAAGGCGACGTGGTGCTCTTCCCGCCCGGTAGTCCCGAGCCCTCCTTAAGATCTTAAAGAAGAGGCTGCTTCTCCGCCCGGAGAGGAACCCTCGAGGCGGCCAGCACCGTGAGTTGGTGGACCTCGCGATGGTTTTGGCACTTGCATGTCGAGCACCGCTTTACCTTGGTGGGGTTCGCTTTTGCCCTCGGGAAACCCAAAGACCCTAAGAACTTCCCGCTTTCACAATGAACGTGCATTTTGGGGTTAAGTTTGAGGTTGGCCGACTGGGAGTCTGGAGGATGGTTACGAGGTCGCCGACGCAGCTTCGATCTTTTGGCTCTTGACTACGATGTCGCCGACGAGACCTCGACGATCTCCCCATGTGATCCATGAATATCGCGTCTACCATCCTTTGGTAGGTTGCCCGGCGTGCCAGCGAAGGCATCTTTCGTATCAAGACATCAAGTCGATTATGAACGCCGTTTAGGGCATCCTCCGGCTCATCAGACTTGGTGGTACCCTTTGTGCAGTCCGTAGTGAACATCTCGTGGCCCACCAATGCCTCCACCTTCTTGTCAATGTCGGGAGGGATAGCAATCTTGGGCGATGCTTGTTGAGGTCGGTGTAATCGACGCACACGCGCCACCCCCACCGCTTTCGGACCACGACGGATTGGCCATCCGTGTCGGATATTTGACTTCTCACAGATCTTGGCAAGCCGAGTCACTCGTCCCTTATGACCGGCCGCGCCGCAAACACCCTTTTTTCTCACGGACCGCTTGGTTGCCGGGTCTATATTGAGACGATGGGTTATGAGTTCGGGCGGCACCCGGTCATCTCGAGCGAGACCATGCGAAGACGTCCCTGCTCTCCTCGGTCGCCGACGCTTTGCGAACATTAGTCGGGCCACCGTTGCCGACCTTGATAACTTTGGATGGGTCGTCGTCGTGAAAGAGTGAATGTTCTCGGTCGTCGTCCCGAGGCGGCGGGGATTCTTTAATTGCTATGCTTGCGGTCAAGGCCTGGTTGAGACTCATGAGCATTCATTCTATTTGCCGCTTGTCACCCCGATGCTAAGCACTCCCACACGGTGGGAATCTCGACGGTGAGGTGGTAGACCAACAGACGGCCTTGGTGGCGTCTGACCAATCTCTCCCAGAGGATGATGTTAGACGGAGGGAGCTCGGACTAGGAAGAACCGAATGGCCTTGGTGACCGACACAGGGGCTCGCCCACCGTAATCGGAAAGGTAATGACCCCCGGCTGAATCGCCTCTTGGTGAAGCTCGCAACCGGGAGGTGCGGGAAGTACGAATACCTCCGACCTCAAGCTTATCCAGGCAGCTCACGGAAGATGATCTTGACGGAGGCTCGATGTCGATATAGACTCGGTGAACGTTCTTGTTGCCCACCACGGCTCTGTATGGTGATGGCGTCACGTGCGGCATGATCTCGGCACGGGTCCTCCTTCGAGAACGTTATATTCTCACCGTCTCGAGTCGCTTGTTCTTGGCTCCTCGGTGGTCGGCCTCAAGCCGCTCTTCAACGACGCCTCGCCGCCCGATTGGCAGCCCGGTTATTACATATACCGCCCATGGCATTGGGACCTTCGCCCCGCCGTCCCTGTTGGAGTCGTTGTTGAGGTCGGCCCATTGTTGTTTCCGCCTCCGTTCCTTTGCGCTTTTTATTCCCCGCCCAGTCGGCCAAGGTACTTCTTCGTGCCTTCTCGGCGAGCTCGTCGATCCACGAGCTCAGTTTCAGACTCCTCGATGTCGTGACCGCACTCGGTGGTAGTCACAATACTTTTCCGTTGCTGCTTTGGACCTCCTTCATGGGAGGGTTTAGGAAGAGCTCGTGAGCTCAAATATCTCGCCCTCAACTCGAGCAGCGAGGTGCGTGGTTGCCGTGGTTTGGCCGAGGTCCGAGCTCGACTCCATCGGCCCTTCGATTCTCTCGAAGGCGCTCGGTGAGGGCGCTTGCCCTCGATCGTCGTGGCTTTTTCCTTTCAGCCTCTGCTCGTCCGGACCTCCTCTTCTTCCGGTCCGATTCGCTCTTCGACGAAGTTGTCGACCGAGGTCCGCAGAGGCGGCCGACCGGCTTCTCCCCGGTGATCTCTTTGTTCGGCGTCGGTCGGATCCCGTTCTTAAACACGTTGATGATGTAGAGGTCGTTGTTTCATCGATTTTCGGGACTCGGACGAACCTCGAGACGAAGTTCGACGTTGTTTAAATCCGTCCTTGGCGGATCGCGAGCGTGTCTGACGCAGAGTTGTTGGGCCGGCATCTTCGGTAAGCGCCATTTGAACCGATCCATGAGATCCTTCAAGCGAAGGCACGCTGTTTTGACGGAGTGAGGTGAACCAACGTCGGGCGTTGGAGATTAGCACCCGGGAAGATCTTGCACATGTGGAAGTCCTCCATTCCCCGGTTCGCCATATTGGTGGTGTGGCGAAGAGGAAGTCGAAGGATCTCCAAGACCATCGTAGGGCGCGATGTTGGGCGCCCTGCATCGCCGGCGGGCGTGTCCATAATTTCTGGAGAAGGGAGATGATTCTCTGTGTCGGTCGAACCCCGGAGATCGCTACCATCTCTCTCGGGGTGTAGGGACCGAACGATGCTGTCGCCTCCTCGAGGAGGAGTTCATTGCGTCTCTCTCGCTGCGTCCCGCCGTTCCCGGTGGAATTCGAGGCGGCGGGGGGCGGCGCTGGCGGGCGCGGTTGCGACCACTTTGGCGGGAGGCGGCTCGCCATGACTGGCGACGACGCGTTCTCGGTGTCGTGCCGAGGTGGCGCTACGATCGATGGGGTGAACGACCGGGCGCAGTGCGCGCGCAGCGGGCACTCGAGTGCCCGCCCATTCGTCCTTTGGCGGAGGAAGCCTCGAACCGCCGAGGTTTGCATTGAGGAACTCAGACACGGCTCGGCCGAGGGCCTCATGGGACGAATGAATTTGTTTGTTCATCCTCGTTGGGGTCGGCATCCCCCACGTTAGGGAGGCGGTCCCGGGGTGTATGGAGCGTTTTCCATGTTGCCATCGTGTGTGGGCGCTTGTGGCGTCGGCGATCTCCTTCCATGACGCCGAGTGACCGCCCGGTCGTCCTCGGCAGGTTGTCGCCGGTGTGGACGGCGGTTGTGCGTGTTCTTGCCATTGATTTGTAGGGACGGTGAAGCTTTTTGTTCGTAGTTTCCCACGACGGCGCCAATGATAAATCTAGCTACGTGAGATTTAATGTAGCGACAAAGAACACCAAGGTTTTTACGTGGTTCGATCGTTAATGAGATCTACGCCCACGGAGAGTAATTCCTCAATACTTTCACTAGAGTTTTTAGTATGCAGTATTGGTTACAAGACTTTTAGTGTTCAAAAATTGTCAACCCTCTATTGTCAATTTTCCTTCTATTTATACCATCCTCAACACCTGGCGAAGGCGTGTCCAACCCTCCATTGGTATATCGTGCGCCACGCGTGGTGGGGCGCGCGACTGCGGTTAC
The DNA here is from genome assembly GCA_036937905.1 of Salvia rosmarinus. NCBI lineage: Eukaryota > Viridiplantae > Streptophyta > Magnoliopsida > Lamiales > Lamiaceae > Salvia > Salvia rosmarinus. The sequence goes on along the minus strand of CM072818.1, from coordinate 63,326,060 downwards.
AGGCGTGTCTTCCATTGGTCGAGGTGGCGGCGACTTCGGCTCGGGCGTGTCCTCCATTGGTCGAGGTGGCGCCCGACTTTGGTTCCGGGCGTGTCCTCCATGTGCAAGCCACGTGGAGGTGGCGTCGGCTTTTGGTTCGGGGCTAGGGTTTTGGGGCTGGTTGAGCCTTGGGCTCAACCGTGCGGGGTTGCTATCGAGCCCAACTCGTTTTGGGTCTCTTAGTGGGCCTAGCCGGTTGGGCCATATCCCATCAACGTACATAATATCTCAACGGCCTCGAAGATATTATGGGAATTGAAATTTCTAGCCTTTCATTTACGAAATCAACACTTTATTACTAATTAAGCTGCCATAATTCTATGGACGCTATATCTATCCACTATATGTTAGCATGGCATATTTAGATTCTAGCAGATTTTGCTCAAAAGTTGTAACAGTCTAAATATTATAAGGACGTATTGAGATATATTGTGATGGAGCAAAAACTATTCTAAAATTAGAATGGTATCTCGTGACAAACCCTAGTTTGCTCATTTTCCCTCACCCCAGCTGAGATATAAATACTCACCTTAAATAGCTGGGACAGGTGTTATTATGTATATCCATGCACCATTGAAAAGATAAAAGTATTCATATATACAGGGGATGAAATCATTACTATCCAAACTAACCATTTTCTCCCGAAAAATAGAAGCAAAATAAAGTAGTAACTAATTAATTAGCAGTTCTGTCGATCCAATACATAAAAAACTGGGTGACGATCATTAGTTCAAGGTATACATATATATTGAAACTTTTTTCCGGGATAAGATGTAAATATACTTTAAAATATTTTTGAAATACATATTTATCGTTATGTTTAGTGTAATTTTATACTTAATGTGTTTAAAATCCTGCAAATTGCTTTGATGACTGATGGAGGGTTTAACTCCGTTAAGAAAATGAATAAGGTGCAAATACACCCTTAAACGTTTTTGCAAAAAGCAAATATACCTTTATCGTTATGTTTAATGCATTTTCATCTCTAATGTGTTTAAAATCGTGCAAATCACCCTGCTACGTTAATTTTTTTTAAAAAAAAATTCTTCTTCTTTTCTTATGCAATGCCCTTTTATTACACCACCATATTTACCCTCAAATTCTTCACTATCTTCGTCTTCCAACATGTCGTTTCTCCATCGCCCTTTTCCCCAGATACCGTCTTCACTTTCTTGACAGTTTCTTGGTGGCTCTCTACATGCTTGATTAGTGCTAAGATGTTGTTGATCATGTGAGAAACCAACATTAATAGATTCTGTAGATATTGTCATCTCATTTGCTTCCAATCAAATTGAATTGTTTCAAATCCAAGAAAATATTGATGCAAGTGTGCTCATTAGTCATGGTCGTGCTCAAAATGGTCTTGATATTTCCATATGATCGAGGCGGGAAAGAAGGGAGAGAGATTAGCTCGGCCATGATGGATTTGAGCTCTAGAGCGTCTGATCGAGCAGATCCGTGCAATCTCGAGCGACGTTTCTCTCCGACGAGTTCAATTCTTGATTGATGAAGTGATAGGCGAGCTTGGTTCTCGGGACCTCAACGTATTTGACGGTTTGATCGATGGAGAATTCGAGAAGGTTTTTGGAGCTGTCCAGGGTGGAGACTGGAGAAGAAGGGGTAAAAAGTGTGTAAGCAGGCATCGCTAATGAGAGTGGGAAGGGGTTTCTTGAGTGCTTGGAGATATGGAGGAGTAGAGAAACGAGGACGGCGGAGATGAGGAGCATGATAATTTTACTGAAATGAGAGTGATGATGCCTTTGTGATCCATAGATCCGTTGAAGACGGAGGACAAAAAAATGAAATTTAAGTAACGAATTAAATGGCTCGTTAGTCATTAGAGCGGTTAGCTCGATTTTAAATACGTTCGGAATGAAATTACACTAAACATAGTTATAAAAGTTAATTTGATTTTTGCAAAAAAAAACTTTAAAGGTGTATTTGCACCTTATCTCCAAAAAATGAATTTTTTAACGGAGTTAAACCCTTCGACTGTCATCGAGGCAATTTGCATGATTTTAAACATATTAGCGATGAAATTGTACTAAACATAATGACACATGTGTATTTACTTTTTGTAAAAACGTTTAAGAGTGTATTTACATCTTATCCATTTTATCTAATACATTCCTTGCAGATTATTTCTAACGGCCGTCACTATATTTTAGGCACTAATTTATATTAAGTTTCGAATAATCAAAGTCCCTGAACGGTAAGTTTTTTCTTCACGATGAAAATCCTAAATTGATTTACACATTGACCTCATTAAGGGTTTCGTAAATTCATTAGCAAGGATTCTTAGTATTCTTAACAACCAAGCCGTATTAAGTGAAAGAGTATCTTAGAGCAAAGACATATTTTCTCTATTAATTAATTTTCGTAAAAATTATTGTATTGTGCTAATTATGTATTTCCTTAGAACGTTGTACATTATTGTACACGAAATCTGCACATTAGACCCACCCAAAAACTAACCTAGAAAAGTCTTCGCAAGGACAGCGATAAATTTCATATCAAAACCAGAATTGTTTGGATGCAAGATTTAACACCAAGTTCACGGGCCAATAATAAAAATTCTATATAAAAGACACACACAAGCTCTATATGTGTGTACATATATATTTGACAAAAACAATAAATAAATAGATACATGTATTTGTGCAGGATTATAGAAATGAAACCACACTAACTCAACAAATTAGGGGAGCAAAATACTCGAAAACCGATATTCGATCCGAAACAAATCGAAATTTAAAATTTGGTTCGAATTTTTCGGATTTTTGGTTCGGATAAGATTGATATTTTTCCAAATTTGGATTTTCAAATCAAATCAAATTTTTTTTAATCCGAATTATATATAATTTATATATAAGTAATACTTTATTTAAATATAATATAAATATATATAAGAATTGGTAAAAATTGGTTTTAGATGTTCTAATTTTTTCAAATTTTTTAATTTTTTAGTTCGGTTTGAATTTTTGGATATTCTGTTCGAATAAGATTTTTTTCTCTCTCAAATTTCAGATTTCCGGATCGATTTACCCCTACAAGAAACTATATATCTAATAACTGACTCGGAAGAAATTTTGGGGTTTATTTCGGTGGGTTTTGATGATTGGACTGCTGAGATCTTAGCTGGCAATATGGTATATGACTTTTCCCCAATTAATTTGGAGTTTGAAGAGAAATTTGATTTTAAAAGACGCAAGCAAACAACATCTATATTGCTGTTAAATATGAATTTGGACAACCTCGAAAAACCATGAATATTATGAATTTTTATGATTATTTGTCTTTTTTTTTATAAAGCGATCATGTGGTTAATTGATAATTCTCTAACTAGCTATTTGTTAGGTTTTTTTGAAGTAATTGGTGAAACTATTTTAATTTTGAAATCGTAATTTGAAAGGATATGTGCGCGCGCGCATATATACGCAAAATATATCGACGTTTTAAACGTAAAAATTGAGTAATTAATTAAGATATTGTAAGGATATGACTTATACCAAACAATATGAGAATATGTTAGAAGTTTCCAGTGAGTGACGATGTCTTTATTTGAAGTCATTTCGACAACAGACAAAAGATTAATTAAAATTGCCGATTTTCAAAGTTGTTGGAATACTTTGAATCATTACCAGTTTTGACTATAAGCAGACATGATCCATAAATCGGTACATACATCCGCCGCATAAATGAAGCTCAAATCCAATCACGAATAATCCTAATTCCGACTAAGAATTGTTTAGTTTGTGGTGTATATGAATAGACAATAATCAATTTCGTTTTGAATTAATTTGACACAAGTTGTATATATCTGCTTTGCAGAATTAATAGATGTTACTCTACTCACCAAAAGCATGGATACCTATTGTTACAAATGGCACATTAATCATCATTTCATTGATGGAGGAATCATGAAACTATATATTATTCATATTATATATATATATATATATATATATATATATATATGTGTGTGTGTGTGTGGGTGTATGTGTGTGAGATCACATATACACTTTGTAACAATAAAAATCGTGAATTTATGTGTGTATGTGTTAGCCTAGTGGTAGAGTGGTTAATGCCCGAGGTCAAAGGTTTCGGGTTCGAGTTCACTGTAACGCGACCTTTAAATTTCTATATTAAATTAAAAAAACATGAATTTATTTTAAATAAAAGGCCCACTCATATATAGTAATTCCTATCATTGACATTATTATCAATATATATATATATATATATATATATATATATATACATATATATATATATGACATGTATATTATGATCATTTCCTCTCACCAATAATTGCCCCTACAGTAAATCATGCATGTTCAGATGTTCTCAATTTTAGTACTAGCTAGTAGCTACCATCGTCCATATTTCAATAATTAGCAAGTCAGGGATTATTTATAAAATATAAAATATTTGGGTTTTGAACTGAATTAATTCTATCAAAGGTCTCTAAACATAACACTTCTATCGATTCTAATCTCTTTTTTTTCGATTCTGAACTATGATATCAAGAGTATGAGGAATACAACTAATTGATGTTTTTAGGAATTTTGCAAGTTTTTTGTAGCCTAATGAGAGTGTGACCAAGTAAGATCGCAATCTCTCTAATGACAATAGCAGTCGATCAATGAGATAGCATTCTGACTCGATCGTGTGTGCGGAATATGATGGATGTAAATGTTTTCTCGTTCATATACTTAGAAACATTCATATACTTAGAAACATTATCATCAAGGGAAACATAAATCAGGTACACGCAGATGTCATATTAGTGTAGATCTATTAGATTGAGTCTGAATCAGTTGTTGAACAAGTGAATTTGGCACTCCTTACAAATTCTGTGTCTTATACTTTCAAGTGAAGTGACTCATATCTCAATTTTCTTAGAGATCCCACATCCCTAGGTTATCAAACAAGAACCTCTCACCATGCTTAACCCATTTTTTAAGTGGACAAATTGCACTTACTTCTGGGTTACTTGTCCACCTTCTTTGCTTTCAAATAGCTACACATTTTTTGCTTACTTGAGGCTTTATCCTAATTTCAATCCTTACAATACAAGTCGGGGTTTGATTTGTGTTACATTTTTCTAACTAAATGAGCCTTTACATTTAATACATATGCTAAGGCTATTCTCACTTGTCTAAGTTTGGTTACACATTTGCAGCGAGTGCGGCTTAGAAGTATTGGGAGACTGGACTTAAGTAGGTTCACCATAGCCGAAGTGGTGAAACTATTAGGTTATGATAGCTCAGAAACCGTCTAGGTCTTGCTGGAGTTGGAGATCTGAGTTGTGTCCTCTTTCTTTTTAGGATAGCCAACTTCTCAACCAACACTCTCCAGTTGAGAAAATTTGTCCTTATAGAGATCTTAATTCAAACTAGCCATTGGAAAAGTAGCCGATTGGAATTCACAATCTATTTGAGAAAATGCGATCGTTGGACTTTTGTCGTCTTGTCCTTTGTCGCATAGTGAGTAAGATAAGTGCTTTAGTGATCTTACTATTTTTCATTAGTTTCGGTCTTCAGTCTTCAACTGACATGAGTCAATTTCTAATCCCCCTCGGATTTTTTCTCCTTCTTCAGATCTTCTGATTTGAGACAAAACCACGCCTGACTACGAATCTTCAGTGCGTTTGAATCCTTCTGACTTTTCTTTGCTAATCTAATTCAGACTTGTTGATGACATAATGGTTATCAACTCTCCTAATGTTTCCGTCTTACTGAGTCCTTTCATTGTACGCAACTTTTTTGAGTTACTTTTAGATTTTAGATAATTCGACATTGTGTTTGGTCTTTTGATACTTTTAACTTGACTTTTTCTTCAGAAATTGAGGTTGATCTCTAATTAGTCAGCTGAATTTTTATAGAAATTTTCAGTTGGTTTTATTATCTTTGATTCAACACTTTTGTAATGAGAATTATCGGTCAAGCCTATTATTTCGGAGCACAATAAGGAAATAAATATTATTTGTTTTTCTATTAGAGAAGAGATAAGCACATTAATTGATAGAGAAATGATTTCTTTCCAAATTTCAATTTTGGACCAATCATGTTTACATGATATTGCAAAAATTGTTGTGAAAATATCTTATTTACGATATATATGTCATTTTTTGCAGTTTCTGGACCAATAAAAACATGCGTGACAGGCAATTGCCGAAAAACCCAATGAGCTGGAACCAAAATTTGAATGCGAATTCTCTACAATTTTTGAACCAAACTGCAGAAGCCCAGTAGTGAATGGAAAGTAGAATTTGTAGTGGCCCAGTATATATAAAAAATCTCAACTTTAGTGGGTATTTAAATATGCCTAGACTAGACCCAATAACCATAAGGGATTCAATCAAGGCATTTATAAAAGGAAAAATAAATTATAAATGCTTTTTGGGAAATTATAATTCACCAAACACCCTCTCAATCAAGGCCTAAAAAGGTTCCGAAATTGAAAATTTATAAGATGAAAACCCTAATTTTATTAAATTTGATTAATGTAGGCGCTAGACTAGATTATATAAAGTACACATGCAATCAACATTTGCAGGGAGTTTGAAATGTTCGAAGTTAACTTTTTCCACAAAGAAAAGATGTAATCGCTACACATACATGTACATTTTTTGGTATCATAACTTTATTATGAATCTCGAATTCATACATTAAAAAAGTAATTCAAATAACCTTTAATTCATTGCATATGTAGAACAACAATTCCCCAACACTATCACGATTCACAATTAATCCAAAGACAAGAAATGTTTTCTACATCATCTCCACCATTGGCGGAGCTAGATGAGGCCCTGGGGATACATGGGTCCCAACTTTTTTCAAAAAGAGTACTACTATAAACTTATTTAAAATATATAAATGCTTTGCATGTGGTGGGTTGGCTAATGATGTTGGCTTTCTCCCACTTTCTCCCAAGTGCTCGGGTTCGAATCCTTATGGTGCTCTTTTTTTTTTTTTTATTTCCTTTTCTATATTTCTCTACTTTGTGCTATTTATTTCTTTTTTTTCTCTTTTTTTTCTCTACTTTGTCTCTTTCTTTTCTTTTTATCTCTCTACTTTGTGTTCTTTCTTTCCTTTTTTTCTATAATTTATTTTACATTGATAAAATAATATATATATATAATAAAATTTTATATATAAATTAATATGATCAATCAAAATTTTAAAAAGATTATGATAAATTTATTATAACAGTCATAGATAATATTTATTTAAACTTATTCTAATAAGCTTTATATGTGAATTAATTTTAGATTCAATTGTTGATTTATAATGGGTACAAGAAAATCAAAATTTGAGTTTTTTAAGATAATATCATTTACAATATTAACACTTATAATTTTTTATTATTTTAATTTTTGTAGCTATTACGATTGATTATTTAGTTAATTATAAATAAATTTTATAAAATAAATTACACTATTATTTAAATTACTATTATTTTTAATTATATTTTTAAAACTATATTTTATTACCTTTTAAAGTTATACTTAGTTAGGCCCCAAGAAAAATTTCCTAACTCTTTCACTTAATTCTCCACTATCTTCTTTTTTCCTTCTATTAAAAATATAAATGTGATCAACTAACTTGCCTGCTCTTAACTGCCAAATTCATTTTCCTCTTCCAAAAAAAAAAATATAATATCCAACACCACACAAAACAAGCAAAATCACAAACAAATGAACCACTATCACCACAATTATTACCTTAACCATGATCATCATTCACCCCTCTCCCAACCTTAACCATATATGCAACTCTATGATAGATGCAACAAAACCTAATTTCATAATTTATGATTATGTTGAATATTAATAATATGTTGCATGAAGTATAAGACATTTTTATATATATATATATATATATATATGTAGTCAATTTAGTCGAAAGCATCAACCAATTCATTCCAACTTTAATTACATTTAAAATTTTAAGAGTGTATCTTGTTTTTCACTAGAAAATGAAATACATTTGCAAAATTAATAGAATTATCGACCAAATTATTGTGGCAATACATTTGTGCCTAGTACCTCTTAAAACAGGACACACACTTAAAAGTTCTATCAAGGGTTATGGACCAAAAAAGTACTGGGCACTCGCACTCTGATTGGAGACCAACACTTCTGTATTAAAATCATGTTCTAAATTTATATCATAACGTAAAATAAAAGTGTCTTCTAATCTTGTAATTCATAATAATGAGTAGGTCCGCAAAATCCATGTTTCCATGCCTTTTCTTTATCGTAATTTGTTTCCTAAGGTATAAATAGTTCACCTAAAAATATTCGTCGATGACAAAATTTGTTGATTCCTTTCAACCTCACTTCCCTTTTACCATTAAAAGAGTTAATGTATAATAATGGGTTATAATCATATAACATGGAGATTTCTTCTTCTTATTCGCTTTTTTTCTTTTTGAAAAGTTATACGGAAAATTTATTAAATAGTTAACAAATGTAAGTATAAGTGTAGTCACTTCGAATTAAATGTAAATACAAAAATCGTTGTTCCTTGGAGCAACAAGTAACCTGAGCAAGTCATAAATCGCTCTTAATAACAAAACCCGCTTCGCCATTCAGTTTCCAATTCTCAACGCTTCATCATCTTCTTGCTCAGCGCTTTGTGATTAAATTACAGTTGCGCCATAACTGAAATCAAGCAATTTGAGCTCATGCATCTTGGATTGTACCGTACAACCTTTGCAGCAACTGGAGCTCGGTTTTTCAACGAATTGGGCGTTCTTCGTTCTGGAAAGATGATCAACAGAGGCGTGGGATCAATAGCTGACGGAAATTCGGAGAATTTGCGCATTAAGGCGAGATTTTGTTATGCCCCTTTTAAAATTTTATGTTTTGTTTGCCTGAAGCATTCAAATGGGCAGTTTATCAAACACTTGGTGTGCAGATAGAATGATAAAGTGGTTTCTTTTACTTTTTTCTTTTTGTTGAAATTGCATTAGTTACGAGCTGTTGCTGTTGATGATCCTTCAATATATGGAAAACCTTCATTTTTTAGTGCTATATATTGTGCTTGTTTGAAATAATGTCAAGATAAATTGTTAGAATTATTGGGATTTGTAGTAGCTATTAGTTCTAGCTTTGTAAGGTTACCATTTGAATCAGGTTTGAATACTGTGTTATTAGAGGCTTGTTTATCTGTGAATTTTCGAGATGGTACATAATTTTGCCTTTTTTTGTGAATTGTTGTCAAAATTAGTATGAGCAAATATGCTGCGCAAATATTGCAGATTTCAGATAAAGAACGAGGACAGCCACAGTCTATGAATTCATCAACATATGAGGAGGATATTTCTGTACCTTCTGTCAGTATATGTCCTGGAAAATCTGAAAGGAAAGTCACTTGTTCTGAACAGAAGCCGGAGGTGTCTAAGACTAAGAACGTCGTTCCGTTGCAACGACACGAACCATCTGACTCGGGCACTTGTTCTGGACAGGAGTCGGTGGTTCAGAACATAGGTCCATTACAGCGTGAAGCGCCCAACTCGATCGCTTATTTGAAACAGAATTCGGAGGAAGTTCACAACATCGTCCCCTCGCAATGCGAAGCTTCTAGTTCAATAATTGACCACAACGACACAGGCTTGCTCACCAGCTCTTGGAAGAAGCCATTATCTTCTTCTAGAAATCCGAAGGTTCGCCAAACTAATTATGAACATCAAGAGGCAAAGAGCAGATCAAAGCCCTCGTCCAGTACTCCAATAGACGACAATCATACATACTTGCTCACCAGCTTTGAGGAAAAGCCATTATCTTCTCCTAGAAATCTAAAGCTTCTCCAAACTCATCATGAACATCGAGAGTCTAAGAGAAGACCAAAGCCCTCTCCCATTACTCCAATAGATGAGCCTTTTGATATATGCCCTCCTGAAACCACAGAATCCACCACGCCTGAAAATTATGTGAATAAGAGAAATAGACGAATGTGGTCTCCAATGAGACAGTCAGACGAGGAGAATGAGCAAAATAACTGTATTACTGAGAAAGTAAGTAGTACAGTAAACTTAGTTGAAGAGCCTGGATTGGTGTTAGGGCCCGGAATGGTATTACTCAAGCACTATATTCCCCTCTTGGAGCAGGTACTCCTCAAAAGTTTCACGTTTTTTTTGTGGACAATATTTGCAATGCTGATTATTGTGTTTAATGCGTTTAACATACACGTGTTTTTTGGCTCAATTTTGTAATTTCCTTCATAAACATGCTTAAATTATATTGGTTTCGGGTATTTAGTTGTACCTACCTTTGTTGCAGGTGAACATTGTAAACAAGTGTCGGGAATTAGGTTGTGGTCCGGGGGGTTTTTATCGACCTGGTTACAATGATGGTGCGAAACTGCGACTGTACATGATGTGTTTGGGTCTAGATTGGAATCCTCAGACAGCAAGCTATGGAGATAGGCGCCGCCATGACAATGCTGCACCTCCTGATATTCCTAGTGAATTTACTTCATTAGCGTGCAGAGCACTCGATGATTCCCATAATCTGATAGAAAGAAATGTGAAGGTCGATAATGTTGATCTCATACTCCCTAAAATGTCTCCAGACGTGTGCATCGTTAATTTCTACACTAGCAACGGGCGGCTTGGTCTCCATCAGGTTGGTTGTGAACTGCAAAATACGTCATTTTCCTATGAGATCATATGTTGAGTAAAAACAAGAAAATTGGAGTCAATATGCACTTATTTATTTGGATTGACTGAAGTATTTTCTCCTACAGATCTAATAGCTTAGCTCTATTCATACAGGATCGTGATGAGACACGGGAGAGTCTTGACAAAGGGCTACCTGTTATTTCGATCTCCATTGGCGATTCAGCTGAATTTCTATATGGCAATCAAAGAGATGCTAACAAGGCTAAGAGCGTCTCACTGGAATCAGGCGACGTGCTGATCTTTGGTGGTGAGTCGAGGCTTATATATCATGGGGTGAGAGCCATTATTCCCGACACAGCTCCTCCTGCCTTGCAGGAAAGTACAAAATTTCGACCAGGTCGCCTCAACCTCACTTTCAGAAAATATTGAATTTCCGCTGTATATGGAAACTATGCTTTTCTTATCTCAGTTGTGAATCCCTTAGTTCTTCAGTGTAACTAAAATTTTCAACAAAAAGTACAATTTGGAAGCACCAGTTTTGATCCTGGTAATGAAACATCATCACACGCTGATTTAGATGCAAATTTTGTCCAAATTTTGAACTGCATTCTGTCTTGATGATTAATGTTTGATTTCATCAATCATCTTATGTTTTGGTGGAGTGATGCCTTAATTGGATGATTGGGATTATCACAAATTAAATTTGAATATACAAGTAGGCTTGTTCTTCTTTTTTTGGTGACTATATTCCAAACGCAACTTCTACACGGATTGGCGGAATCTCATATGGGTTGGTAATTTCGTATGTATTCAACTTGAAATTGATACTCATAATCAATTAGATTTAATATATAATACAGTTATTAATTTATACTCTCTCCGTCCATAATAAGCATATCATTTGTGGATAGTACGAGTCCATAATAAGTATATCACTTGTGGATAGTATGAGTTTTAATAAAATTGTTGGTATGTATTGTTTGAGTGGAGAAATTATCACATCATATATTAGTTTGTAAGTGGTAGGAATGGTATTTTTTAAATAATAAGTGGTTATGAGGTTGAATAATAAGTAATATTGTCTTAAAAAGGAAAGTGATACACTTTTCGTAGACGCTGAATAAGGTAATTATGAAATATATGTCGTGAATGGAGGGAGTATATTTTTTGAGTAAAAAAATTGCGTTGTTAATTTGTCAAGATCAGAGTAATTCAACCATCTACTCATAGTGCAATGGTGACAATTGAAATCTTCTGTGTGTGTTTTCCTTCAATTAATACAAAAAAATTAAAGGTTGTCGTGGACTAGAATTTGAGAATTTTGATCTCAGATATCAACTATTCTACTACTAGGTTAATACATGTATATAGTTTTTGTGTTTTCTTTGTGATGCATTTCGTGTTAGGTTATTTTTATTTTATATATTTATTTATTTTGATTAAATATATCCTAATGAAATATGAAATTGTAATTGTGAAATAGTGATGTCGTTAAGAATTATTATTTGATAATGAAAAGTCAACTTTTAATTCAAGTTAAACTGTAAAAGGTGTATTTATTAACCTAATTGTCTAAAGGGGTGGTGCGCGCCGGCCGGGTGTGGCGCACTGAGACCACCTATTTAATTAATTAATTATTAAATAGATTCTAATTAAAATTAATTAATTTAATAAATATTAATTGTAAATTAATAAATTATAATTATAACTTAATGAATAATAATTTTGAATTAATAATCAGAATTAATAAATCTTAATTTTGAATTAATAAAATCTAATTGGAATTAATAAACCCTAATTTTGAATAATAAAAACTAATTTTGAATTAATAAACCTTACTTGTGAATTAATAAATCATAATTATGAATTAATAAACTATAATTAAAAATTAATAAATTTAATTAAATTAATAAAATATAATTATCCTTATTCACAATAATTAATATATATTATTTAGCAAAAAATAATGATGAACTCATGGTAAGACGAAGCTCATCTAAGTTTTTGTCTTGTCTAACTTATTAGTTATATGTAGGGATGTCAATATAGGTCGAAACTCACGGGCTGACCCGAATAACCCGATAAAATTAATGGGTTGAGCTATAAAATCGTAACCCGAATATAAAAAAGGGCTATTCGGGCTAGCCCATTCGGGTTGACGAGTTAATCGGGCTGGCCCGATCGGGTCGTGGGTCAACCCAACGGGCCGATATAATAATAATAAAAAAAAATCAACTCATTTTTTTCCCTTTATCTAATAATTAGAAATTCAAATTCTTGATTTCAAAAATTTACTTTTCATGTTTAATTATCTTAACTTTTGTAGCTATTATAGATTATTTATTTAGTTATTTGTAGTGAATTAACTTATTAATTTCTTTTTCAAGTTATAAATTTTAATTGGTATTATAGTGAATTAACTTATAAAATATTTATTAAATAGTGAATTAGCTATTATGGAATATGAATATTCAGATATATTAAAAAAATAATTTAGTTGTGAGCATTATTTTCTATTTTTGATATTGTAATATAATTTAAATAGTATTATATTGAATTAACTTATTAAAAAATTTCTACATATAAGTTTTATCTCCGCTATAATTGTATTATATTATTAGAGATCATTTAGTTAAGTTACATGGGATGCGAATCTTAAAGCATATTAGAAAAAAATAATTTAGTTATGAGCACTATTTTTAATTTTCATTGTTAGCTCTTCAAAGTTAGTATAATAAGATTTAAAAAAAAAGAACTTGTGTAATGTATTATATTTATTTTTCACTTATTTGTTTTTTACTCCAACGCTTAATATAAAATATTTTTTATAAATATATTATTATCAATATATATATATATATATATATATATATATATTTTATTTTTTATTTCTTAAGCTTTTTGGTCCAATTGGTCCGATGGGTTAACCCGAAACCCGAAAGTTTAGGGTTAGGATTGAATATTTTTAATCCGGAAAAATATCAACCCGAATAGCCCGATAATCCGAGTGGGTTGGTCCGAACCCGAGCGGACTGGCCCGATTGATATCCCTAGTTATATGCTTCAATGGCTTCAAGGTTAAAAAATAGACAATATAGGCCATATATGGCAAGCGAGATATCAACATTACACACATAATCTTTTTTCCCCCAAAAAGTCTAAATTGATTCTTTATAGAAACAAAATTTCTACTAATCTGTAACTATAAAACGCCATCATCGGAATATGTGACCCATCTTTTGTGGAGAATAATCAAAACTTAATAAGCGACGATTATTTTTTAACAGATAATCAAATGAAGTGATGGCTGCATTTGTAAGTCTTGATTTTGCTAACCAAATGTACTGGGGAAAATACATTTCACTTTATACACCATTTTACGATAGCAATAATTTATCCAACATATTACTTACATAAATTTGTGTAAGAGCATCTCACAGTCTAGATGGACTCAAAAAAAATTATCGCATCAGCACAAGTATTTATTATAAAACAGACCAAGACACAAATTTTTATAGATATAAATATACTATTGAATATAAATTTAAATTCATTTTTTTACTCGTGTCATAAAACGGTTTCATGTTTACTCTCCCAATTAATCAAATAGCCACCTCGTAAAAGTGATAGCGACGTCCCTCCAACTAAGTGGACAAGTTGGAATCTTACAGCGCATAAACCTATTATTGTCTTGGCCTAGGCACAAACAATTGTACACTCATCATACTTATCATTATCTCGGACATCAAAAAACATTTCAGAGCTGATTATAATATTAGTTCGAAAATTATTGCCATTACGACTACAAACAATGGCCACAAATTTCCCACTTTTCTTGTCTGCTGGTCCCTTCATTTTGATTTTGCTAGTTTTGTAGTTATTCATTAATGAAATTTAAACATTAATTAGTGTATATAAACAAGGTTACTTGCCTTTAATTACTATAACATAGTGACAACATGTATTGAATCTGGTTCACAAACCCAGCCAAATTCATTGATATGGATTTTTTGGCTTTAGCATGATTTATTTTATAAAAAAATTCAATAAATAATCTAGCATACCTCATAATCAAATGTAATAGTTCACCTGAAGTGAAATGCAAGTTAGGTTCTCAACTCCAGTCACATTTTTTATAGATTTTTTAATGTATTTGATCTAACAAAGAGCAAGAGCCTAATGATAGGATATGGCCCGATCTCTCGCGCCCAAACTCCATCTCACCTTAATGTTGTTGCTCTACTCGACATAACCTAAATGACGATTCCTAAACCCTAATTATGGGTAACAGAATGAGGTGTGGCAATAATCATGGGTAATAATGGTGAGATCACACATTATGGGAGAGTTATGGTTCGCATTAATCAAGGGGTTCGTGGGACACGATTTACGCTTGTGTATAAATAGGAGTTAGATGAAGGTAAAAGGGTTAGAAATTATCAATACTAATTCGAGAGAGATACTTTGTAATCAAATTATAGTAAACATCTTGAGGATCGTCTCCTCCGTGACGTAGATCTTATTCTCGATCGAACCACGTAAAAATCTCTAGTGTTCTTTATCGTTTTCATAAATCTCATATACTAGATTTATCATTGGCGCCGTCTGTGGGAAATTTTTGAACAAAAGTCGTGTTTTCTACAATCTAATGGCGAGGACACGTGCAAATGCTAATCTTGTTGGCGATGTCGGTAATAAGTGCGGAGGATGATCGGTGGTCACACAACGCCGGGAAAGGGAATTATGGACGCCACCGGTCACACACCGATGGTCACATGGAAAATGTTTCCATACACCTCGTGATCGCCACCCCACGAAGCAGAAGACACCGACCTCGAGACGGGGTGAGCAGGAGGTTCACCGCTCCACGAGGTCCTCGGTCGAGCAAAGGTCCGAATTCCTCAACGTTAACCTCGATCAATTCCGTAGTTTCTCAACCGGAGGACAAATGGGCGGGCCCTCAAGAGTGCCCCAAGTGGTGGTAACAGTAATCGAGGTCGCACCTCTCCGAAACAATCAACGCTCATCACGACATAATGATCGCCCGATACTAGGGTTCATTCGTCCTCATACCCTCCGCGAGTCGTTCTCCACCTCGACGTAATACCTATGAAGGACGGGAAAGAAGGAAAGACGAAGTCGAACCCCTCGAAGAGATGATGACGTCGTTATCGATCTCCACTCAGGAGAGGGATGGTAACGAACTCCCGGATTCGACCGGCACGGACGAATTATCTCCTTTTCGAGGAGATTTTGGATACACCTTGCCACAGCCGATACCGGCTCGAATATTGTGCAGACACGATGGCCTCGAGATCCTTCCGACTTCCTATTTGCTATACCACCAATATGGCAAAACGCGGATGGAAGATTTCCATATGTGCAAGGTCTTTCCGAGGTGCTAGTATCCAACGCCGACGTTGGTTCACCTCACTTCGCCGAACAAGATCCATTGCTTCAAAGACCTCATGGATCGGTTCAAATGGCGTTTTACGTAAGATGCCACCTCAACAACCTTCGTCCGACCGCCATAATCCGCCAAGGACGGGACGAAACAATGTCTAATTTCGTCTCATTCATCATGGAATCTCTTAAAATAGATGAGAGTAACGATCTCTACATCATCAACGATTCAAGAATGGGATCCCACCTGGAGCTCGAATAAGGAGATCACCGTGAGCGACCAAAGACGACTAGTCGTCTTTGGACCCTAGTCGACAACTTTGTCGAGCGAGATTTAGTCGGATCGGAAGAAAAAAGAGATCCGGGATGAGCGGTGGACCGAGAGAAGAAAGGGAGGATGGGGCCGAGGTCGAACAGCAGTGCGTCGAAAGAATAAAGAAGGACGATGAGAATCGCGTGGGACCTCGACCAAACCCCAGTAATAACGATCGCCTTTATTTAAATCCGTATGGAAATATTTGAGCTTCGCATCGAGTTTTCCCAAAACCTCCTCCTATGAAAGCGAGGATCCAAAAAAGTTAACGGAAAGTATTGTGACTATCACCGCGGTACGGTCACGATACGTAAGATTGCAGTCCTTGGGCTCACAGTTGACGAGCTTGTGAAGGAAGGGCATCAAGAAATACATCGCCGACGCGCGGGTAATAAAAAGCGCAGAGGGAAAAATGGAGGTGGTAATAATCGTGGACCGACCTCAACAAAGAACCCGACCGAAGATGACGGGACGAAGGTCCCAATGCAATTGAGCGTGTTTACGCTTATAACCGGTCGCTGCCGGTTAGTGACGAGGTCGTCGCTAGAAATGAAGCTCGGAGACCGACCTCAAGAGCCAAAAATAAGCGGCTCGAGACGGAGAAAACATCGTATTCTCCAAAGACGACCCAAGATACCTAAGATCATGCCCCACCGTGATGCCATTACCATACAAGCCGTGGTGGGAAACAAGAATGTACATCGGGTCTATATTGACATCGGAGCTCGTTAGCATCCTATTCCAGCTGCTGGATAAACTTGATGTTGGAGGAATTGGTACACCCCGCACCTTCCCGCCATGAGCTTTACACAAGCGGTTCACCGAAGGTGTCATTACTCTTCCGGTCCGTGGGCGGCTCCCGTGTCGGTCACCAAAGCCATTCAATTCTTTTGGTCCGAGCTCCTCTCCATATAACATTATCACGGGAGAGATTGGTCAGATGCAACGAGCCGCCCGCTCAGATACCACATCACCATTAAGATACCCACCCCGTGGAAGTGTTAAGCATTCAAAGTGACCAAAGCAGGCTAAAGAACGCCACGAGTCTCAACCTGTGACGTGGCTCGCCGTGCCTAGCAATTCTGTAACCTCCGAAGTTGCCACCTCGGGACGACCGACCGAGAATCTTCAACTATACGACGACGACCCTTCCAAAGTTGTCAAGGTTGGTACCAAGGTTCACCAATATTCGTCGCCAGAGTCATACGGCTTCTAAGGGAATATAGGGATGTATTTGCGTGGTCTCCATCGATATGACCTGGGTCTCCCCGAGCTCATAACTCATCGCCTTAACATCGATCCAGGCTACTAAACCGGTTCGGTAAGAAAAGAAGTTTTGCCGCGAGCGAAGCCAGTCATAAGAGATGAAGTAACCCAACTCGGAGGCTAAAATCATGACGAGGTTAAATACCCAACTTGGATGGCTAATCCGTTGTAGTTCGAAAGCCGAGGCGGATGGCGTGTGTGTCGACTATACCGACCTCAATAAACACCGCCCAAAGGATCGTTATCCCTCCCGACATCGACAAGAAGGTGGAAGCATTGGTGGGCATGAGGTATTCAGCTCTGGATTTATACAAGGATACCACCAAGTCTTGATGAGCCGGAAGACGCCCAAAACAGCGTTCATTATCGACTTTGTCTTTGCTTATCGAAAGATGCCTTCGGTCTAAAAAGCTTGAGCTACCTACCAAAGAATGGTGGATGCGATCTTCAAAGATCACTTAGGAGAAATTGTTGAGGTCTATGTTGATGATATAGTAGTCAAAAGCAAAAAAGCTGAGAGCTGCGCCATTGACCTCGAAACTATTCTTCAGCTCCTCAGGTCGGCCAACCTCAAGCTCAATCCCCAGAAGTGCACATTTGTGGTGAAGACGGGTAAATTTCTGGGGTGCTGGGTTTCTCAAGAAGGACTGAAAGCCAATCCCACCAAGGTAAAGACGGTGCTCGACATGCAAGTGCCAAAAACCATTCGCGAGGTCCACAAACTTACCGGGTGCCTGGCCGCCCTCAGTAGGTTCCTCTCCCGGGCTGCCGAGAAGCAGCTCCCCTTCTTTAAAATCTTGAGGAGCCCTGACTTTGCGTGTGGGAAGAGCACCACCTCGCCTTCACACGGTGGCGAGTACTCGCCAACCCGCCCACCTCGACCGCCTAAAAAGAGTGCGACTCCTCTCCTCAGACTTGGCCGCCCAGACGAGGCAATCGGTGCGATCGGCACGAGACGAGGTCGACGACGGACTTCCTATCTACTTCATCACCGAGCACTCAAAGGACCGGAGACAAGATACGCCACGCGAAAAGGTAGCATCGGTGAATGCTAAGCGACGGCTCCGACCCTACTTTCAAGCTCACTCCATCCAGTCGACCGACCTACCCCGAGGCAAGTCTTGTCAAACCTCGAATCATCCGGACGAATAGCCAAGTGGGCCTCGGAGCTTGGCGAGCACGATATCTCGCACTTTCCGCACCCGCCATAAAAGGACAAGCTCTCGATTTCTGGTAGAAGTCGAGTTATCGAGCTCGGTCCGACCGCTAAGATTAGCTCCTCCAACGCCCACCTCGGTCATTCCAGCTCCCGCATCGGAGAACCGGAACCTCACCCACCGATGGTTCTGCCGGCGGATGACGTGGGCGAGCCTCATGCAAAACGGGCAATGAGCTGCATTCTTCTCGGCCCAAATAAGCGAAGTCACCCACGCACTCGGTTTACCTTCCCACCACCAACAACGAGGTGGAGTACGAAGCCCTAATCTCCTGACTCCGCCCGCTAGGGAGCCGAGGGTGGATGAGATCCAAATCTTCGCCGATTCCGTGTCGTCGTGAACCGGTGTTAGCAAATACGAGGCGAGGAAGACCGAATGAAACAATACCTCGAAAGGCGAAGGAGATGTTGACCTCGCTCAGTACTTCAAGATTCATCACGAATTCCCAGGAAAACATCCGGCCGACGTCCTCGGCAAGCTAGTGCGTCGTCAACAAATCCACCGGAGGAGATCCGTTCGCAAGCATAGCGGAGTCCCACGTCGGCATCATCACCGAGATAGAGCGAATGGATGTCTCCAAGGCTCACGGAATACGATGCGCTACCTGGGATCGGCTCAAAGCCAAAAAGATGATGGCAAAATCTCGTATATCTCATGCACGAGGGCGCTTTACCGAAGTCTTACCTTCAACCCTCCCGAGATGCCCGGCCGGAAGAAGCAAATATGTGCTCAACGAATTCATCGAGGTCTTGTGGAAGCCACATCGGTCGCGAGCTCTTTCGAAGAAGGCGAGGTCGGGATATTATCGCCTACCCTAGTGCAAGATTCGGCCGAGCTCGTCAAAAGTGCCGAGTGCGCGATTCACTCCACGGCCAAAAGCCGCCTCGGATCGATCGGCACCGCGAGTCCATGGCCTTTCATGCGCAGGGGATCGACATTGTTGGTCCGCTTGATCGAGCACCGTGTCAACTTCGATACTTAGTCGTAGCCATAGACTACTTCACAAAACGGGTCGAGGCCGAGCCACCGCCGAGCCTCACGGCGGGAGGATTCGAGATATTCGTGTGGAAAATATAGTCCGCCGCGGCATACCGCACATTCGGTCTCGGACAACGGCACACATTCGTTGACAAAACTTCAAGGAGTGGTGCGAAGAGCTTGGATCGATCAACGCTCACCTCGGTTGCACACCCACAAGCGAATGGCCGCATCGAGGTGACGAACCGCACAATCGTACAAGGATTGAAGAAAAGGTGGACCGAGCTAAAGCGATCGGGCTGAAAATCTCCTCAAGTCCTTTGGTCCCACAGACCACACCCTGGACGTCGACGGAAACCCCTTTCACCGGGTCACTGCACCGAGGCCGTCATACGGCTGAGATCGGCGCCAAGTCCACGACTCTTCACTTGATCGGGCGGAACGAGGAGGATTTGCGAGCAAACCTCGACACCCTCAAGAGAAGCGCGAGTTAGCCTTCATAAACGAAGCCAAGTATAAAGCCCGTGTCGCGCGGCACTACAACAAAAGGGTCAAAACTTCAAGATTCAAGTGGCGACCTCGCCCCACGCAATAATGAAGCCAAGAGAGCCGGGGTCTTCACAAGTTGGATCCAACATGGGAAGGCCCATACCGTGTTCACGAGAACCTTGGTAAGGGGCCAAGCTATCTCACTTATCCGTGCGCTTATCCCGAACCCGCATATTTCTCATTTAAGGAGGACTTTACATAGTTTTGATTTCGGATCGCCTTCATGTTACTCTCCTCACTTGCCTTGCAAGTGCGTGTGTTGAATAAAATATTTATTTTTCAATGAATATTTCATTTCACTTCGTTTTATTCATATGCGAACATCTATTTGGATATAACGCATTTAACCTTCACGAGGGGACGCCCTCACGAAGATAAAAAAAACCCACTAAGTAGGGTACTCACTAAGCGCGCGCCGCACTCGTAGATTACTCATTGAATTGAACGTCTCAGTGCAACGCATACAGACTACTCACTAGTTTGAAAGTCTACATGCATACATACAGATTACTCATTGAGTTGAAAAAATCTACATGTACAAGACATCCAATATTGGATATCACCAAATTATGGCAAAGTATACAGTATACATACATTTACGACCAAACGAAGTCCTAAGCTATGTTTATACCTCTCAAGAGGAAAACGACACTTCAAAATGAGTCTAAAATACATGTATACCTACATACAAAGACCTACACTATGTACGCCATTCGATTTCCGCCCACCGCCGAGACTCACCGAAGTTGAGATAATTTTGAACGAAGTCCCCAGGTCGGCGATGGATACCTGGGATAAACTCTGTACCTTCCACCCAATCTACGAGGGTGGTCCCACCTCGGCTTGTTCCGGGAGTAGTTTGACTCGGCGCGGGCGCATTCTGGCCTGAGGAGTTCAATCCTACACCCGAAGCCGCATCTGGACCTCGTGAACCTGACGTCGGACCAGGACTATGCCCTTGTCCCCGAGCTCTAGCCCTTCCACGCCGATCGGCGTCCGCGCGTCTCCTCCTCCGGCGCGAACGCCGTCCTCTATACGCTCTGCTGTCAGATGGACCCATTTGACGGAGCACCTCGGCGTGATCAGTGTAGCCACCCACGTCTTCAGGCTCTTCAATTATGGGCTCGGTCTGCTCACCGTAGATCTGTGGGGTGGAGGCATGCGTCGTTTGCAGACGATCTCGTACATCTGTATGTATTTCGAGGATAAGTCGGCGGTTTCTAAAATTCTTGCTATTTGGACCTCCTCATCCTCAATACATGCCGCCCGCCAACAAGCTCGAACTCGATCGTCGGCCGGATATAGTCGTTCCCCCATCCGCGGATGACCTTTTCATACTCTTCATGCTCTTCCGAGATCCGAGCCGAACCTTCATTGTCGGCTCATGTTGCCTCGCAGCGGCATCAATCGTCCGTGGATCGCGATCTGCGGATAATCGCCCCCGAACTTCGAGATGTGTAATCCTTAACTTTAGCGCCTCATTTTCAGCAGGAGGCGAGCCACCTCGTGGTCGGCTTCATGCGACTTTGTTTGATTCCGTTGACGATGCCGGCCGACATCCATCTCGGCCAATACCGAGTCATTTCGCAGACCGACTCCTCCAGTGTGTCACCTCTTCATCCTTCTCAGCCAGAGCACCTCGGACTTCTTTCAGTTTTGTTAGCAGTTCATGATCTAGTCCGAAGTACTGAAGTGAAGAACACAAGAATAAGACAACAGACAGGCGTTTTAAAAAGGATATGTCTATTATTATTCAAATGGAAGTTTGACAACACGGATCTATCGATCTCGGCAAATCAACTCGTTACATTGGGTCCACCGACCTCGTGCTCATTAAGTGATTGCCGACCCTCCACCTCCTGCCGCCGCTCTTCGCTGGTTGACGATCTGCGGAAGGGACGTCCGAGCTTGGACGCCGCCCGGTTTCGGGTCCTCAACTCAGCAAGGAAGGCTTCAAGCTCCACGTCTTCATCTTCCTTCACCTTTGAGTTACGGCCTCCGCCGTCGAGAGCGAGGTAAGACGCCATGAGCATCCACCACGGGAAAGGAGGTCGCCCGCCGATTATGCGGCTGCATTCTTGCATACCTCGGTGGTCGACCTCAACCCAACCGTGTTGGGCCTTATCAAATCTGGTCTCGCCGCCAACTTCTAGGTGGCCACAAATCACCTCGGCCCATCACGGCGGCGGTCGGAGATGAAAGAGGAAAAACTCTCCGACTGATAAGCTTCTTTGGCGAAGGCCATAGCATAGGTCCTCGCCCGCCGCAGCAAGCACTTGATCACAGTGACACTCTCTCCCTCGGCAGCCTCCTCTTGGGCGCTCTCCGCCTCTGCACGGGCCACTCGCAAGATCCGGTCCTTCTTATTGAGGGCGCTCTCAGCGGCCATCTTTGCCACTTCACCGCTTCGCCACAGCGCAGAGTTCGGCGTCCGCCGGCGGCGATCGGTAACATCGATTCGACCCTCGATCATCGCGGTGGCTAGCCTTTTCTCCATGGCTTCATATTGCGAGGCGCCCTCAACGATAAGCCCGGCGATCGAGGCCGCATCCTGAATACGGAACAATAAGCAACAAGTAACAACAAGCTTACAAGGAGAAGGGTAGTGACTTATACCTTTGGGAAGGACAAGGAAACTCTGAAGCCGGCACCTGGTGTTGTTGACCATGGACCTCGATCTCCAACGCCGGGCCGAGGCATCTCAAGTCCGGCCACTGTGTTCAGTATGCCCACCACCACGGGCCGTGGGGTGGACTCGCCTCCGTTCTTTCTTCCGCCGCGGGCCCCTTCGATCGGAGGAAGTAGGCGGCGAGATCGGCACATCGACTTCTGCGGTCGGGTCAACCTTCACCGCATTCAACATGAGAATTTCATTAGCATAGCAAAATCAAACGAGGAAATAAAGATAAGAAGGTTGCCTCACTGATTCGCACTCGACATCGGAGCTTCGACCTATAAACACTCGACCAAACATCGTTCGGTCGTCCTCAAGTATAGTTGATCGACAGGATCTCACCCATATCGTTCAATGCCTTCTCCATAGGGCCTGTGGGATTAATTTTCACGTCCTTTATCGACCCAGGCCCCACTCATACCTCTGATACCCTCACCGCAAAAGAAGTATCTATTTTGCCAATGGGATACCTTCGACGGGAAGTAATTTTAAACTTTAGGCGAGGTGATAGGTAATATACTCCACTTATATACTTGATGCTAAAAGCATCAAGACTTGAAAGAAAATCCGCCTATGCCATAACAGCCAACCCTAGCCCCACCGTCGACCTAATAGAATTGGAGGGGTTGGCATATAGGGATCCGAAAATACTCCTCGAAGGCTAAGGAAATGGGCAAGGCGAAATCTAAGCCCGCCTATTAAGCTATCTACAAAAATGGTGATGAATCCCTCCGGAGGGGCCATCGCCCTATCGTTGGGTTTTGGCAAGCACCACCATGCATCCTCTGGAATGTGGTATTTATCAACAACCACCAGAAGATCCTCCATCGTCAAGGTTGATTTCGCCCCACCAATCTTGAGGCCATCCCATACCGACGACACTGGTGAAACCCTAGAACTAAGTCCTATGGATTTACCTAGGCGGTTATGACATATATAATCCCTTATATTGGGGTCTTGACGACCAGAACCCAGTGAACCGAGTTATCGAGGCGAGAAGAGGGTGAAGGTGAAGAATTCATACTTACTTTTTTCTCGAGCGGGATTTCGATTTCTTCAACAAAGTGTGAAAGAGAATGGGGATTTCTAAGGTTGTATTCTCGGATTCAAAGCGTCGAAGGAGAAAATGAGCAGATTGCCTCTTTTAGACCTATTTATAGGATAAATGGCGCCAAAATCTGCCGCTTCGTTTATTACACGTGCTATTTCCGGTTGGTTGTGTGAAAGACGCGCGACGCTTTTCGAGGTGCCCAACTACCGCTGGCGTATGACGTACCTCGAAAATGCACCGCCATCTCGATCGCGTGATGATTATTGATAATGAGATTCAATGTTGCTCTACTCGATTACACCTAAATATCTATTTATTAATGTATTATATACATGTGTTTGCAAAATGAACCTAGTCATTAAGTTCTTTTTTGTTTCTTAATAGTATGACTTATGTATATATATAGGGGTTGATCCACTGATAATTTTTCTTTTTTTAGAATTTTGAGCACTATGCACAGAACGTGTAAAATTGTTACACAACCAACATATGACAAATTGTTATCGTTGTGCACCAATTTTTGTGGTTCTCACGATAAAAATGGTTTTTACGTTAACCATCCCTATATATATATATAGAGTTTGGTTATCATAAGAACTACATCTTTCGTCAGAACACAATAATATTGTATTTAACATTTAAAGTCATTGCATTCCCGTGAAATTTAATACATTAAAAAAAAAATTACCCCTCATTAGATTCGAACTCAAGTGATGCATTCAGATATTTTCACCATAAATTTTTAAGATCGAAAAATTAATAATGATTCTCAAATTACCACTTTACTTATTTGAACATCTTTCAATATATATAAATATATATTTGAGGTAATATTCATATTATATTGGTAACATTAAGAAGTTTATCAATATATAGAGTTTAAGAAATAAGTTAGTAATAATAATATAAATTAGGACTTGAACGATTGAAACTTTTAGCATTGAAGTAATATATATATATATATATGATGAGAAAACTCCTTATTGTAGAAATAAGAATAGTAGCACATATTTTATATTTGTGTAGTACAATCAGAATTACTATGTTGCACATGTTAGTTTAGCACATATTTCATCCCTCCGTAGCACATATGCTAAATATATTAGTTTATCACATCTTTCATTGTAGCGTAGAACAATAAGGGTTCTAGTGCTGCACAGTAATCCGCGTAGCACACAAAACACAAAACTATAGCACAACCGAAAATTAAATCTCAACCATTGATCCAACAAATCAAAGGTCCGGATTCATTCACATTTCCTACCAAATTATCATTTCCTACCTGAACCATCTCCTATATATAATGGAGATGAATCATATAAGAATACAAATATTGGTAAGAAATAAGAATACAACATTGAACGTATAAAGTTGTTGCACAAAATTCAATATATAAACTGTAACACTGAACATAAAATTGATGCACTGAATTTGGTACAATAAATTTATACCTTTAGTGCAATAATTTTATACGTTCGATGATGCATTCTTATTTCTTACCAATATTTACATTCTTACGTGAACCAACCCCTATAATATATGTGTGTGTGTATATATATATATATATATATATATATATATATATATAGGGTATAAATAAAAACTATTTTTAACGTGAGAATTAAGAATCACAAAAATTATTTGTGAACATAATGAATTCGCTATGATAGTTAATGCATCTATTGGGAAAATTATTGAATCCAAAAACTCGAAATTTTCACCAAGGGTTCGAATCCCATGAGGGCCGAAAATTTTATTTTTTTTGGACCAATAACTTTTCCAACAGATTCATCAACTTTCACCCTGAATTCATATATTTTTGTTCTCATAATAAAAATGGTTCTCACATTAACTCCCTCTCATAAATATATATTAAAAATATATTATTTTATGCATAAAAAATACTCTCTCTGTTCAATAATTGTTGTCTCATTTTCCTTTTTGAGTCGTCCTACAATTGTTCTCTCATTTTGAAAAATGGATTATTTTTACATTAAAAAGTATCTCGTTTTCCGTGTGACAACTATTTAATTTACATTCAAAATACAACCTCCAAAATTTACGTGTCAAAAATTTTTGAGACAACAATTATTGGACGGAGGAAGTATAAGAATAGAGAAAGCATTGTTTTATATGTGAAAAACGTATAGTCATAGAGAAAACATTATATTATGCATAATAAAGCACATCCCATTTTGAAAAATCAATCTTGACCATTTATCAATAAAGATCTACGAACTAAATTGGTCTATAGTTTTCAGAACAAGAGAGTTTTTTATTTGATCATTCTCCTATATATATATATATATATATATATATATATATATATTTCAAATTTTTATTTTTAATAGTTTCGCTAGATGAGTAATTATTTCAATCATTTAATCCTCAAATTGATAAGTTGATATTTTTCAGATCTTAAATTTATATGACTTCACTAATTTTTGAAGTAGCAAAAAGATGGATGGTCCGAGTTGTGTTTATGGGAAATTTCCTAAACGATAATTATACCAAGATACAATGTTAATTTTATTAGGATTTCAAATAGACTTTTTCTTCCCATTTGATGTGTTTATACATAATTCAGTTTAAGGCATTTATAAAGTATTACCTTTATTTGATACAGCTCAATATTTTCTGAAATTCGGATATAAATAGTTATAGATCAACTTCAATAACTTTAGTGAAAGTTTACTTGTTAGACTAAAATTGGAGTAGTATCGTAAATTTATTTCCCACAAACTTTAGTATTTTTTCAATTGTATTCCAATTTCATATTGCACTTAACGTACTCGATCCTACAAAAATTAGTCGGCATCATGTGGCGCATATGATGCATAATAAGAAAGAGAGTTGACCATGGTTAATGTGGGTTCGTGTGGCCGATAGGTCATAGGTTCTTTTTATCTTCATAGAAACATGAGGTTTATCTGTTGCAGATTCTCCATGATAAATAAATATAAAAAGAAGAAGAAAGAGAGTTGCCCAACTCAAAAGGATAAAAAGAAAGAATTGCAAGACTACAATATAAAGAGGAACAGAGAATGCAAATCCATTTTCTCTATGTTATAGTTGTCGATTGGATTAACAACTAGATCAAACTTATCACCATACCCTAAAAAATAGAGATATGCTAATATACTATCAAACTCTTGTTGGAAATCGCGTGCATATATATATAATATTATATATGTGGTCAAGTTGCCAGGAAGCTACTTTGACTAAGATTTTGAGTGACGTAACGTTTAATTTTGTGAAATTAAATGGCATAGGATCGATCTACGTTTTGAGTAGATGATCGTGGTGTATTCACATTCTCAAATCCGATTTCCGGTGAGTGAGAAATAATGGATCAAAGTTGGTCACTTAAACATGAAGTTATGTGCTTAAGGGGATAAGCATGGATTAATTAATCCTTATCCCACATTGATTAATGTACATACATTAATTGTCTATATAAGTGGCTCATTGAACACTTAGTATAATTATGTGCACAAGTTATGGGCTGGAAAGCCCACGCCGCCGCCGCCGCCGCCCGCCGCCTTGCGCCGCCCGGTTCGATTCGGCCCGTGGTCCGTGGTCCTTGGATCTTGGATCTTGGTAATTGATCTTTGGGTGGTCTTTGGGCCTGTTCGTGGGCCTGGTTCCGTGGCCCATTGCCCGTATATTTTGGATCAATGTTTGATCGAGCCCAAAGATGGAGTTGGTCCGGGCCCAACTCGTGTGGCCCAATCCGTTGGGCTCTTGTGCACTTGAAGAGACGTCGGATCGTCCAATGAACACGACGCACGCGTTGTCCAGATTCGTCGTAACTGTCGGTAACGTTCCGACATGAAGGCTCTGCGGGAAACGTGGGCACGTTGTCTCCAGAAACCGCCGCGTAACCCCTCTGCACTCAATGGGGGACATAACTCCGTAACACCCGACATCAATGCGGATGTTGACTCCAGCATGCTCCCCATGAGGGGGACGACGCCTATAAATAGGACATGTCTCCCCAGCATAAGTCACATACTGCAAAAAGCATTCCAGCATTCTCTCAAAGCACTCCCTGCATACATAGCTAGTGTCCATGCTCTGTCCTCGCATTGTTCCATTTCGCCGGAGCTCGTTGGTCTACGGTGCTGCCACCCACGAGACGTTGCCGTTTTATCTTTGGAGACGATACGCCAGAACCGAGAGCACTACCAGGGCGTATCTCGTTTTACGGAAAGAGGCCTCCTCGACTCGGCATTAGTATACAGTTTAGTTTCATTTGTATTTCAATTAAGTTTAGTTCAATTGTTGTTTAATCTCTACTTCTACATTTCTGTTTTAAGTTGTAATACGCCCGGCAAGTTCTGTACTATTTTGTACGTTTTTCTAACAATCGCAAGACGATATATTACTTGCCACGAAGGAGTTGAGACATTAAAATTGACTTAAAACTTTCGAAACTAAATACCTTTGCTTGGAGATGTCGACCGTACCTGCCACCAACTCTGCCTCCGCCGCTGCTGCTGCCACCGCCTCTGCCATCGCTGCTGCTGCTGCCAATTCTGGCACAATGGCTACGGTCATGTTTGGTTTGATGCCTTCGGGGTCAACCATTGGACCCTTTGGGTCGACTATTGGTTCCACTTTTAGTGGTTCAACGTTTGGTTCCACTTTTAGTGGTTCGATTGGCTCGACGACTGCACTTTTCAGTGGGTCGACTGTTGGATCCACGGGATCTAACACTGGTGGTTCTCATTCGAGTTCCATGTTTCAACACACTTCAAGTGGTGCTGGTGGATCCGGTTTTGGATCGATCTCGGCGTCTGTTCATGCCGCAAGGGTGATGCCGCCCGCCGAGAAGCCGCCAAAGTTTGGAGGATCCGACTTCAAGAGATGGCAGCAAAAGATGCTGTTCTACCTCACGACGTTGGGCTTCGCCAATTTCTTGGTGGAAGATGAGCCCGCCGCCCGGGGCAAGTGAGCGGACTTTCACGTCCGAAAAGATATGACAATGGCGCTTGGCGACTATCTTTGTAAAAACTTTATACTTGGTAGTTTAGAAGATAGCTTGTATAGTGTTTATGCTGTTTTAACGACATCCAAATGTATGTGGGATGCGTTAGAAAAGAAGTACCGTAGTGATGATGCAGGTACAAAGAAGTTTATTGTAGCCAAATATTTGGACTACAAGATAGTCGATTCTCGACCGATCATGGATCAAGTGCAAGAGTTTCAACTCATTGTACTTGAGGTTCAAGTCGAAGCACACCTTGTTTGGACGGCTTTGTCGTCGCTACGATGATTGAGAAGCTATCCCCGGGTGGAGAGACTTGAGGTCTACCTTAAGCCTGGCGAAAGGATATGACACTTGAAGACTTGATCGTCAACCGCGCATCGAGTCGGCGTGAAGAAGCAAGATTTAAAGTGAAAGGCTTGATCGATGCTAGAGCCAACTGTTGGAGGCGATCCCTCCAACAAACGGGTTCGCCCCAATGTCAAAGACAAAGGCAAAGGGAAGGTGGTTGCCCGTAAGTTTGACGAGGGGATCTTACAATTGTGGCAACATGGCCACACGAGTAAGGACCGTCGTCGACCAAAGAAGAAGAAGGCTAAACAAGTTGCCAAGCGTTGTCGAGAAGGACTTGACAAATGGGACAAGGATGACTTGGCTGTTGTGGTCGACCGAAGAAGTCGACCAAGTCGAGAATCAAGGTGGATGGTTCATCGACATCGGCGCAATCGCGCACGCGTGCCGAAAAGATGCGTTTCTCCACCTACAAGGTTGTTGAGGGGAAGCTCAACATGGGAATCAAGCTTAAATGCGAGGTTGCGGAGTTGGTGATGTGGTGCTCAAGATGTCATCTGGCATTGAGATCACATTGAAGGATGTGCTACATGTCCCAGACATTCGCAAAAACTTAGTGTCAGACTCTATTCTAGTTAATGAAGGTTTTAGACTAGTTTTTGAGTCGGACTAGTTTGTCTTGACTAAGTTTGGAAAGTTCCTTGGTAGGGGTTATCTTACCGGGGGTCTTTTCAAATTAAATGTAATGGCTGTGCGCCGTGTACCAAAAATTATGATGAATGAAAATGCATCTACTTCTTCTTACTTGACTGAGTGCTCTGATTTATGGCATTGTAGATTAGGACATGTTAATCTAAATGCAATAAAAAGATTAGTAAATTTAGATTTACTAAAGTTAAATGAAGTGAATACACAAACGAAATGTGAGGTTTGTGTGGAAGCCAAAATGGCTAAGTTACCGTTTCATTCGGTAGAACGGAGCACTAAACCTCTAGAACTTATTCACACTGATGTGTGTGATTTAACGTTTGTACAAACTAGAGGTGGTAAAAGTACTTCATCACGTTTATTGATGACTGTACAAGATATTGTTATCTTTACCTTCTAAGAAGTAAAGGCGAGGCTATTGAAGCTTTTAAAACTTCAAGAACGAGCCGAGAATCAACTAAGTTGTCGAATTAAGACTGCTCGAGTGATAGAGGGGAGAATATGTAGCTCCGTTTGAGGCATTATGCAGCGAAAGTGGTATAATACATCAAACGACGACTCCTTATTCACCTCAATCTAATGGTGTTCTTGAACGTAAAATCGAACACTTAAGGAGATGATGAATGCTTTGTTGATTAGTTCGAGTTGCCCCAGAACTTGTGGGGGGAAACTGTTTTGACAGCCAACTACATACTGAACAAAATTCCACTGAAGAGTAAGGATGTCACTCCTTACGAGTTGTGGAAAGGAAGAAAGCCATCGTACAAATATCTCAAAGTGTGGGGGTGTTTGGCGAAGGTTGAGGTGCATCTTCCTAAACAAGTTACAATTGGACCTAAAACAGTCGATTGTATGTTTATTGGTTATGCACTGAACAGCAGCGCCTATCGTTTTCTGATCCACAGGTCAGAGGTACCGGATATGACTGTGGGGACGACGATTGAATCAAGGAATGCTATATCCTTTGAAATTGTTTATCCCTGTAAAGACAAGGATAAAAGTGAAGCCAGTTCTAGCAATAGAACTGATGGTGAAGCTTCGAGTTCTAAACCTTTGGAGGAAGAACCAATATCGCATAAGCGATCGAGGTCTAATTCAGAGAGGTCGGAGTCGAGACGTGGTAGTAGAGTCAGAACACCAAAGGATTTTGGTTCTGACTATATTGCGTTCATGTTGGATGAAGAACCAACATCGATCAAAGTAGCCTATACTCGGCCAGACGGAATGCTCTGGCGAGAGGTTGTTCAAAGTGAGATTGATTCCATTATGTAAAACCACACTTGGGTGCTGGTTGATTTGCCAGAAGGTTGTAAGCCCTTAGGATGCAAGTGGATCCTTAAAAGAAAGTACAAGCGATGGATCAATTGAAAATATAAGGCATGTTTGGTTGTCAAAGGGTTTAAACAAAGAGGGTACGATTTCTTGATACCTATTCACCGTGACGAGGATTACGTCTATTAGGGTGCTTCGCAATTGCTTTGCTTTGCACAATCTTGAGATTCATCAAATGGACGTTAAGACTGCGTTTTGAATGGTGACCTCGAGGATGAGGTATATATAGAAGCGGTCAGAAGGGTTTGTAGTACACAGTCGAGAGGCAAGGTATGCAAACTCGTGAAGTCTCTATATGGTTTGAAACAAGCGCCTTTGCAATGGCACTTGAAATTTGACAATGTAATGTTGGCAAATGGTTTCAAAATCAACGAGTGTGACAAATGTGTCTACGTTAAGAACACTGATAATGGTTATCTTATAGTGTGTCTGTATGTAGACGACATGTTGATCATGGGTAGTAATACTCAAGTCATTAATGACACAAAGCGCATGTTAAAAAGAAATTTTGACATGAAGGACATGGGTTTAGCTGATGTGATTCTTGGAATCAAGATTCTAAGAAGATCAGACGGAATTGTCTTGACACAATCTCACTACGTCGAGAAAGTGCTTAAGAAATTCAACGCGTTTGATAGTTTGCCTGCTAAGACCCCATTGAAGCTCAATGTTCACTTGAGTAAGAACATGGGTGAACCTGTTGAGCAAGAAGACTATGCTAAGGTCATCGGGTGTTTGATGTATCTTACAAATTGCACCCGACCCGACATAGCTTCTTGCAGTGAACAAATTGAGTCGTTACACGAGCAATCCAAGCAAGGAGCATTGGAAGGCTTTAGTGAGAGTTTTGAGGTACTTGAAGTATACTAAAAATCATGGGTCAGATTTTACGAGATATCTCCCAGTACTTGAAGGGTACTGTGATGCCAATTGGATATCTGACACGAAAGATTCACTTTCTACAAGTGAGTACGTGTTCACGATTGGGGGAGGTGTTGTTTCTTGGAGATCCACGAAGCAGACGTGTATAGCCCGATCCACCATGGAATCGTAATTCATAGCTTTGGATAAAGGCGGTGAGGAAGCAGTGGCTCGTAATTTTTGGAAGATATTCCATGTTGGTCTAAACCTGTGCCACCGGTGATGATTCACTGTGATAGCCAAGCGGCTATTGGAAGGGCGAAAAGTGGTTTGTATAATGGTAAGTCTCGACATATACATCGGTGACATAATACCGTGAGGCATTTGATCTCAAGTGGGGTTATATCAATTGACTATGTCAAGTCGATAGATAATCCGCGATCCGTTAACCAAAGGGTTGAACCGGGATCAAATGATCAAGTTGCTAGAGGGAATGGGATTAAAATCCACATCTTAAGAACAATCATAGTGGTAACCCAACCATGATGAATGGAGATCCCAAGAACTTGGTTCAATGGGAGAACTAAGCTATAGGAGTTCGTGTGTAAACACTCAAGTTAGTCTATTCCCTAGAAAGCAAACGAGTGTTGAAAAAACTTGCCTAGTGGTGAAGTTGAGTCGTTGACTCTTAATGATTCCTAAGATACCTCGAGTAGGTTGAGTATGGCAAGATACTCGGTAAAGAATCACCTACGTAAGTGCGAAGTGGGGCCGCTTCAAACAAAACACTTATGAATCCAAAGTGGATGTCCATGGCCAAAATGGTATCAAACGTGAGAACAGATCAGGTTGAGGTGTTAAAGTGTTAATACCATTGTCTCAGTTCATGTTGTGGGGGAATAGTTCAAGGCATCGTGTCCACTAATCCGCCTGTGTACTCGATGGTACTAACTATGGAAGGTTCAAGGCCATAAACCACATGTCCAAATATTTTAACATCTCTTGAGGACTGAGCTGTGTCTGCATACATGCATATGGCTATTTCCACTCATGTGGGGGATTGTTGGAAATCGCGTGCATATATATATAATATTATATATGTGGTCAAGTTGCCAGGAAGCTACTTTGACCAAGATTTTGAGTGATGTAACGTTTAATTTTGTGAAATTAAATGGCATAGGATCAATCTACGTTTTGAGTAGATGATCGTGGTGTATTCACATTCTCAAATCCGATTTCCGGTGAGTGATAAATAATGGATCAAAGTTGGTCACTTAAACATGAAGTTATGTGCTTAAGGGGATAAGCATGGATTAATTAATCCTTATCCCACATTGATTAATGTACATACATTAATTGTCTATATAAGTGGTTCATTGAACACTTAGTATAATTATGTGCACAAGTGATGGGCTGGAAAACCCACGCGCGCTGCACGCGCTGCCGCCGCCACCGCCGCCCGCCCGCCGCCCGTGCCCGCCCGGCTCGGCTCCGGTTCCGTGGTCCGTGATCCTTGGTCTTTGGATCTTGGATCTTGGCAATTGGTCTTTGGGTGGTCTTTGGGCCTGTTCGTGGGCCTGGTTCCGTGGCCCATTGCCCGTATATTTTGGATCAATGTTTGATCGAGCCCAAAGATGGAGTTGGTCCGAGGCCCAACTCGTGTGGCCCAATCCGTTGGGCCTGCTGTACACTTGAAGAGACGTCCGGATACGTCCAATAAACCTGGACGCACGCGTTGTCCAGATTCGTCGTAACTGTCGGTAACGTTCCGACATGAAGGCTCTGCGGAAAACGTGGGCACGTTGTCTCCAGAAACCGCCGCGTAACCCCTCTGCACTCAATGGGGGACATAACTCTGTAACACCCGATATCAATGCGGGTGTTGACTCCAGCATGGTCCCCATGAGAGAGACGACGCTTATAAATAGGACATGTCTCCCCAGCATAAGTCACCTACTGCAAAAAGCATTCCAGCATTCTCTCAAAGCACTCCCTGCATACATAGCTAGTGTCCAAGCTCTGTCCTCGCATCGTTCCAGTTCGTCGGAGCTCGTTGGTCTGCGGGGCTGCCACCCACGAGACGTTGCCGTTTTATCTTTGGAGACGATACGCCAGAACCGAGAGCACTACCGGGACGTATCTCGTCTTGTGGAAATAGGCCTCCTCGACTCGGCATTAGTATACAGTTTAGTTTCATTTGTATTTCAATTCAGTTTAGTTCAATTGTTGTTTGATCTCCACTTCTACATTTCTGTTTTAAGTTGTAATACGCCCGGCAAGTTCTGTACTATTTTGTAAGTTTTTCTAACAACTCTTTATAATGAAATATCTACTACACGCATAGTTACACAAAATAAAATATTGAATCCAAACAAACCGGTTTCCAAATGTTAACGTCTATATATATACCATCTCCAACTCATACATCCATAACTTCTCTCTCACTCTCACTGCATAGATTTCCTTGTAAACACTGATATCATGAAAGGGGTCGCAGTGAGAAGGGCATTATGGGAATCCAGACTTTTCCAATGCTGCGGGAGTCGTGGGTATTCCCGGAGTGCCGGTGCATGCACTGCCGCCGACGTCAATGAACTTCCGAAAATACCCCCCTTCGACTACACTCCACCGCCCTACTCAGGCCCCAGCGCCGCCGAGATCTTGGCGAAGCGGAAAGAATTCCTAAGCCCTTCCATGTTCTACTTCTACAGTAAACCTGTGAGTCACTCCCGTATGCTACATCTAACAAAAATATAAAATATATTGAGTAATATTTATATTAAACAAAGAAAAAAACTGCATCATAGTTTATATAAAACAGAAGCTAGCTTGCGTGTGCCATCGACCGGCGCTATTAATCTTGGAAGAAATCATTATCTAAATTAACCAACTATCAGTTTCTAATATTTTGGTACTGTAAGAACTACACTTTTACTTGCGTTTTCCGATGACACGTGTTATTTGTTTAGTTTCCAAATTTAGTGATGCGCATATGGCATACAAATTATGCAACCAACATCTCTTTGTCAAACTGCATAGAACCCATCTGCATAAGCAAGAAAGTAAGTTTTGAAGTATACTGACTAGAGATTGAAATTTAAATATTTTTATTTATAATGAATAATAAGCATTAACTTTTAAGACATGGCCCATTTTATTTTTTATGAGGAGAGACAACTGCAGTAGCTTTTTGGCAGTAAGCTCCACCTTCCGTCTTAATCGATAAGAAGAATATATTACTAGCAAACATAGATCATAATTTGGTCATTAAAGAAAAATGGGCTTGAACAGGTGAACATAGTCCATGGCAAGATGCAGTACTTGTTTGATGAAAACGGGCGGAGATACCTCGACGGCTTCGGCGGCATAGCCACCGTGTGCTGCGGCCACTGCCATCCCGACGTCGTCAAGGCCATCGTCAATCAAACCAATAATCTGCAGCACTCCACCATTCTGTATCTCAATCATGCCATTACTGATTTTGCTGAGGCTTTAGCATCCAAGCTGCCTGGTGATCTCAAGGTGAGATAGCTGGCCTCTCTCTCTTTTCAGTTACCAATCTGTGATGATAAGAAGGGAAACTAATGGACTTATATGTAGGTTGTGTTCTTCACCAATTCTGGGACAGAGGCCAATGAGCTGGCTATGATGATGGCTAGATTATACACCGGCAGCCATGATATGGTATCACTCAGAAATGCGTATCACGGCAATGCTGCCGGAACCATGGGGGCCACCGCGCAGTCTAACTGGAAGTTCAACGTTGTTCAGGTGAAAAGTTTGTATATTTATTGGATCAATATGTTCAACTGCTTTAATTTGCTCTAAAGCACATTTGTATTCTTGAACAGAGCGGGGTGCACCATGCCTTGAATCCGGACCCGTACAGAGGTATGTTTGGGTCAGATGGTGAGAAATACGCGAAAGACGTTGAAGATCTGATCCAATTTGGGACATCTGGACATGTTGCTGGTTTCATGTCTGAAGCCATACAGGTAAAGTAGCAAATGTAACTCATTCATGCTGTCTGAATATGACAAGTTGAAACTCTTTTACATATGCAAAAGGGCGTTGGTGGGATTGTTGAGCTAGCTCCGAACTACTTACCCGCTGTCTATGAAAGCATCAGGAAGGCGGGAGGGCTCTGCATCGCGGATGAGGTGCAGTCTGGCTTTGCTCGTACTGGCACCCATTTTTGGGGGTTCGAGATGCAAGGCGTCGTGCCAGACATAGTCACCATGGCTAAGGTTAGGCTTATTGTTAATTTATTACCTTACCTTTGTGATAGGCCTGATTATTTATTTTTTGCAGGGGATTGGGAACGGAATCCCTCTCGGTGCAGTGGTGACGACTCCCAAAGTGGCGGAGGTGCTGAAGCGGAGAAGCTACTTCAACACTTTTGGGGGGAACCCTGTGTGCACCGCGGCAGGGCTTGCTGTGCTGAGAGTGATTGAGAGGGAGAATCTGCAGGAGAATGCTCGTGTCGTTGGCTCTTATCTCAAGGAGCGCCTCAACGCGCTCAAGGACAAGCACGAGGGTAAGCTCACCTCGACTCTCTTCATTATGAATAGATGCACTAACAATCTCCCCCCTTTCGTGCAATGTTAGTTATTGGTGATGTGAGGGGAAGAGGACTAATGCTCGGGATAGAGCTAGTCACAGACAGAACCCTCAAAACTCCTGCAAAGAATGAAATCGTCCGACTCATGGAACTCATCAAAGGTATCTATCTGTCTATACACATATTTTAAGTCCACTAAAAGTGTAGTTGAGTTGAGAAAACTAATGTTTGTTGTGTGATGATGAAGATATGGGAGTTTTGGTTGGAAAGGGAGGATTCTATGGGAATGTTTTCAGAGTAACACCTCCCCTCTGCTTCAACAAGGAGGATGCTGGTAACTTTTTCTTCACCTCTAACTCTGCCATTAAACACTCTAAACAACATACATTTGTTTGCTCTCTCTCTCCCCATCAATGTTTTGTGTTATCAATACAGATTTCATGGTGGACGTTATGGACTATGCAATGGCGAAGCTCTGAAGGTTGCTTGTTTGATCATAATGTATAAATTTACATACAATTCTTAGGCGTATATGTATCTTGGATTTTCAAATAGTAAACTAATAACTGTGAAATGCATAGCCATTGTATTCAGTAAAGGTTACAGATGTCTGCATCAATACAGTATCTATTCAATAATAACAAACAAACAAAACATATAAAGAAATTTAAAACACAATCGAATAGTATATCATCACCTTGCACTACACTAATACTCTAATTAGGATTGCATCAATCACTCTCTTTCTCTCTCTATCTAGATAGAGTACATCTTCTCTCTTATTGAAATCTTGATGAAGAAAAACATACTCTACCCATCGTTACGACGGAACATGGACGACTGGTGGCGGAAACTGGCCTCCGACCGCCGCGACTGCATGGAGGAGAAGCGGACGATGGAGCTCAGCAGTGAAATTGACCACCATGAACTCGAGCTCGCGGTAAATGCTGGTGCTCTTCCTCAACATCATGTACATTACGACAGATATTGCTTCAACAACAATTCTTACCATTTTTTTCCCTTTTTTGCTGATGCTTTTTTTTTGGCATGAAACTTAACATCGATGAGCTCGAACGGTTGACATTATATTGTGACGATAACGATGAAATGATTATTAAAAGATGGATCGAACGCTTCTCTGCAGTTACTGAAATGCCCTTTTCTTGTTGGAGTCGAACTCCGTTTGAGATGATTATTTACTGAGCCAGTTATTGTGATTCGTTCTTTCTAGTTTGTGTAGTCGAAGAATCAATGCAGGCGGGAATTTTTTATTTTATTTTAAGAAACCAACCCAAATTAAATCATAGGAAACTAGCTCGATTGTTTAAAAAATTGATGGAATTCGAATTTAATATATTTAAGTTATATATAAATTTTAGTTTTATTTGGTGGTCGTGTAATAGGAGTGTTCACAAAATATAATAATTTTGTAGCAAAATCTTGAGATTAAATTGTGCTGTGATTGTTTGTATAGTCAATGTCGTTAAAATATATGGTTGTGATATTTGTATGCATGTTCACGCAGGTGTGAAATGAAATAATAAAATTATGAAGTGGCAATTTATAAGAACATCTAGAGATGAGAAACCAAAAGTTAACTAACTACACATATAACCTGGCGTCATTTATTTTATTTTTTGTCAATTAATACAGAAATTTTAAAGGAGGTTGTGTCACAGTGGACTCGAACCCGAGACTTTTGGCCTCGAGCATTAACCACTCTACCACTAGGCCTACACACACACTATAACCTGGCCTCAGTGAATAAACATGACATGCATAGATGAATTGAAAATTTTAGAAAATAAAATAAAAATAAACTGCAAGAAATTTCCCAGTGAGTAGTAACTTGGGGGGTAACTCGTAAAATTTTGGGAATAAAAAGGGCGGGAATGTCATTATGAAATGTAAGAGGTGGCTCTTGGGTAATTAATTCATGAGGGCATTATGTGCTAAGGTGACCAAAACTCTTATTAAACCACGAACACATTTTTCTCTTCGACTTTGTTTCAATTATGTCGACATTCTGATTTTCTTTCAATTATACATATAGTAGTTTATATACATAAAATATATAAATGGAATATAATGGATTGAAGCCAATATCCAATAGTATCATGTTTAGGGCTCTATTAAGTATTAACCATAGATGCAATTCATATTTAGATCAATTTGTAATTCTGAAATATATTTCATACAACTACGATTTATGACCGTGTAGCTCTTAGGATGTCATGTCTTAACGCTAGGGCTGTTTCCTAGTTTGAAGTAGTTTAACGTATGCATCATCAGTATAAGGGGGTGTTTGGCTAAGCTTATTTTAGAGAGCAAGAGTTTATAAGATGTTTTAAGAGTTTATAAGAGATAATGTCTCAAGTGTTTATAAGCTATTAAAGTGTTTGAATAATTGATCTTATAAACTAGAGAAAGAATCATGAGTTAGAGAGAGAAAATCATAGTTAAAGAAATAAAATTAACGAAATGTGAAGTTGATAGTATTTGTGTAGGAAATAACGAACTATAATAAGGTTATTTTGGTAAATTCATGGTTGTTTATAAGTTTATGAAAAAATAAGTTATAGTTGACCAACTTATTTTTATGGGAACTTATAAGCTGTTGGAGCTTATTTTCAAAGCTTATAAACTGTTTAGGAGCTTATTTTGTCAAACACTTATAAGTTCTTGGAGCTTATAAGTTATTTTAAAGATCTTATAAGCTCAACCAAACACCCTCTAAGCCGCTCGTTAGTCTCGTATTTTTTTTATCAGCGCATATCATATGTACAATAATTAGTATCAGGCTATATGTATTATCGGCCGGTCGCTTCGAAAATAGAGAATGTAATAAACTTGACCTCTCAAAGTCTTGCCTAGTATGGTTTAACTTATTATTTCCAGGTATCTGAGGCCCAATCCAATTCCAAAGGAAAATATTCACACAATTAGTTCTAACCTGGTTTTGCCGGCTTGTGACTTGTGAGTCTAAAATACAAAATAAATAAATAATCAATTTAGAAACCCAATGTATACAATGACTCTTATCACTTTACCATAGCACAATTAGGCCTCATAGCGATTGTCAATGTATAATTATCGGTTGATAATTCACACATTTTACCATGATCATCTCTTTATGGTTCGAACTAGATTCGAGAGAACTCCCAAAACCCGCTATTTCTTGGCATCAAAGCCTATTTTTCATTATTGCATGCAACCCAAAAGCAGCATTCTTTTTATCCATACATTGCCAACTAAATAAAAAGGTTGTCAATATATATCTCATTATACGGTGTTAGCCTGTAAAGAACTATCATAACATGCGTGTGTGAATCCTTCATGGGCCTAATTGTAGTTGGCACTTGTAGGCCATATCATTGATTTTGTTTATAGAAACCCTACAATTATGCAATCTTGGGTGCCCATTCCTGTAATATATATATATATAGGATGAATCATATAGTACCCGAGTATGAGGTAGTATATAGTACTTAATCTCATTAATTCATCTCATAGATCCTATGGTGGATATTTTTTTCGGATTTTTTAAGCTTATTTTCACTGATTTCGCTATAATAAAGGTAGATTAAAATTTTGATTTTGTTATGTGATTTCAAAAACAAACCATACATATAGTTGAACTAAATTATGCATTTAAATGAATACAAAAATACATGCAGTTGACACAAATATACATATGAGTTTCGATTGTAATGCATGCTGGAAACGCACTCCCAACGCTCATGCTCCCTGACGCCATAATTTTCGACACGGGATGATACCGTACCGTTAATTTTCGGTAAGATAACAGTATCAATTTTTTGGATACCACGGTATAGGGGAGAGCAAAAACCGAACCGAACCGATCGAAATTAGCGGTTTGGTTCGGTTTGTACAGTAAAATGGTTCGATTTGGTTTCAAAATTTTAAAATCGAAATTAATTCGGTTTGGTTTCGGTTTGGGGAAATAATTCAGTTTTCAAACCGAACCGTCCGAATTTTTTTATATTATATATATATATGTTATTTATATTATTAATATTTAAATTGGTTAATATTATATATATATAATTATATATATATATATATATTATAAATATTATAATAATTATATTAATTATAATTTAAATTCGGTTAAAACCGAACCGAACCGAATATTTCGGTTCGGTATGGATATATAAAACGGTTCGGTTTGGGTTTTAAAAAATCGATTTTTCGGGTTCGGTTCGGTTTTGAACAGAACCGCCCGAATGCTCACCCCTACCGCGGTATATACCGATATATCGGTACATACTGTTATGTCGGTATATACCGGTATCGCGGTACATACCGAAAAATTTGATATTCTGAATTTTTCGATATGATTTTCGGTACGGTATACCGGTATACCATATCGAAATATAATATTTATTTATTATATATAATTAGTACTACCTTTATAAATATATATTTATTCATAATTAATGATGAATTACAAAATATGTTATAATTGATAGTTAAAAATGAATAAGAACTTTTATACTTAATAAAATTATGGTTATAAACTAAGTCACATCTATTTTGTATAACTAATTTAGGATGATTTTAAATAATTATAACTTTTAAATAAACTTTGAAAAGTAAATAAATGGAGTAAATATAAATTATATAATAGATTATGTTAAATAGTATATTCAATTTATAGTATATTCTATATTACTATTACATAATGAAAGAAACTTATGTTAATTTTAAATTTTTGATAACGGTATATCATTTTTATTTTAATCAAATCTTAATATATATTTTTATGTATATTATGATGTAAAATAAAAAAATAAGAATTAATGCAATGAGATACCGATTGATTAAACTCAAAAATAATTACATAATCTACTAAGTTATTATTTGAAACTATAATATCAACATACATAATAATAAAATTATATATATAAGTACGAGTTATATAGTTATATTTATATATCTATAATTATAATTGATAAAGAAGTTACGTCTAACTTATATAACTAATTTACAATGAGATAAGAATAATTATAATTAAGTAACTAGACTTTGAAAAATAAATGGGATAAATATAATCAAATGATATTAAATATAATATTTAATTCATACGTTGTATAGTTGATATTATTAGTACGTAATCAAAAATATTTATGTTCGATATATACTTTAAACTTTCAATAACTATATATATAATTTATATTTTAATCAAACCTTAATATATATTTTCATGTATATTATAATATCAATATAGTTAGTTAATGACATTAGATTAGAACAGTATAATATCGATATAGTTAATTATAAAACTTGAGAACTAATTACATAATTTACTAATTGTTTTACAAAAAAAATAGAATATCAATATAGTTAATTATAATAAAGTATATATAAATATACAAGTACGAGTTACATGGTCATATTTATACACCTATAATTATAATTAAGTAATTTTTTATAATTTCGGTAATTTTCGATAATTCCGATAATTTTCGATAATTTCAGCAATTTTTGATAATTTCGGTATTACCGAAATCCGGTATAGTATACCGTAAAAGTCGGTATGGTAATAGTATACAATTTTATCATATTGTAATATTCTGTATACCGACTTTCGGTATGCTGAACGATTCAGTACGATATCGGTATTAAATTTTGCATACCGTAATTTTCGGTACGGTATACGATGGGGCAAAAAAAAATCGGTATACCGTATCGACCCACCCCTATATATAGTGAGGTTCAAATAAGAACTATTTTTAATGTGAGAACTAAGAACTACGAAAATTTGTTATGAACAAAATGAATTCGCTATGAAAATTAATGCATCCACTAAAAAAGCTATTGAATCCATAAATTTAGAATTTTTTACCCATGGTTCGAATCTCATGATAGGCGAAAAATCATTTTTTTTTTAATTCAGTAAATTTTCAAGCAGATTCATCAACTTTCATATCGAATTCATCATTTTTCGATTCTCACAATAAAAATGGTTATCACGTTAACTCTCTCTATATATATATATATATATATATATATATATATATATATATATATGTAATCAATATTTTTCTTGCAACATTTCATTTGATCTTCAATACAGAATGTTGATCTGAAAATTGTTAGTGAGTTTCAAATCAAGGGAAGCATTGTGTTTGGTCATTAATGTTGTCATTGGTACATAAATAAAAAGACTTAGCACACATACAATTGAGCTTGATTTGATGGA
Organism: Salvia rosmarinus; assembly: GCA_036937905.1. Lineage (NCBI taxonomy): Eukaryota > Viridiplantae > Streptophyta > Magnoliopsida > Lamiales > Lamiaceae > Salvia > Salvia rosmarinus. The sequence goes on along the minus strand of CM072818.1, from coordinate 63,282,969 downwards.
ACAATTCGAGATTAAAGGAGATTGTGAAATATTAGATTGTTGTATGATTTGAGAACGTTCTATTGATTATTTCACAAACTAAGTGGTTTTTAGTTGATCAATAAAATAAGGATGAATTAGCTAAGAGAGGGAGGGGCAAAAGTATATTAGGCGTGTGGTTAAAGAAAGCATGTGAAAGTGAGTTTTCTCCCTTTGATTTGACTTAACTTACAATTCTTTTAGGGCATGTGACTAGATATGTTATAAGTTACATATAAATATATAATGCTTGAACAACCAGAGTACAAGATACAATCAAATGCAATATTGAAAATAATTTAATAGTTATATACATATATATTATTGGAATAAGGGATATTGAAACTAGTAAATGCTTATTAAGCATAACTCTCTTTAATTTTATCATTGTAATACAAAATATGAGATCCCACTGACACAGTTCATATAAATATGTCAAAGATTCACTCCTTATATATATATATATATATAATCCTGTGAAAAATATAAATATTACATCTTAGACCAATATTTCCTTTTATGGACACTAGAATTGCGGTGGGGAAATGTGTGGGATGGAAAATTTTCAACAACTTAATTACGAAACTTTCTGAAGAAATGTGAATTAAATAATGCTGTCTACTTTTAATAGCATCGTGGTCGTTTGATGCCTTGCGGCGAGATAATGACGTGTTAACCAACATAAATGCGACTTAAGGCTGCAATAATTAATTTTACGGTACTAATCATTATTAAGCCAAACATGATGAAAATGTGTTTATTTTCACTATATTATATGCATATTACTCTTAATACCGTGATTTATTTCTTGAATACTTACAAGATAATTGTTTGTTAAAATAAATAAATTAAGTGCCAATTGTTCTTGGTCGTTTTTTTAGCTAAGTTCTTGATCGGTTTTGTTACATAGTAAAATCTGTTATTCGTATTTCAAAAATGTGTGATTCCTATTTTATTTCACAATGTATAGTATTACATGTCTTATACCTTAATAAGACACTTGAAATATGATGGTCGATTCAAGGGATAAACAAGATCAAGACATAAATTTATTATAACGGAAAAATCTAGAGCTCATCTAAAAATACAAAATTTTAATAGTCCGACTCGATTTGTGGTCGGTCATAGGATATAATTTATTTATTTTATGGCTCTAGGATCATATAGTTTGGTGGCTCAATGTCAAACACGACATCCATAGATTTGTTTAGTTTAATATCTTCCTCCTTCGGTGTTTAGCATGCATTTCTCTTTCTTTTTTTTTTCTTTTTTTTTTGTATCATGGATAACCCGTAGCCACTACCTTAAGCAGTGTCTTCTGGGAAACCCCATGTTCTGTCTGACAATAAGCGCAAACCACAAGACATATAACTACATTTGGAAACCAGGGTGTGCGCCAAACTCATTAAGATGCATTTCTTTTTTTTTTTTTTTGATATCATGGGAACCCGCAGCCGCTACCTTAGGTGCGTACTGGGTAAATCTCACGTTTCGTGCAATAACCTGCAAACCACACGGGACAGGTAATTAGCATGCATTTCTTTTTCTAGGATAAAGTGGACTGAGGCCATTTTTGTTTTTTGCTTTACAATATCTTAATGCTCCATATTTATCGGTATATTCTTAACAGAATTATCGGTAAATTCTTGAGAGAAGTTGAAGTTGTAGTTAAACTTTGACGGCTGGTAGCTATTTATGTCTGAGATAAGAAGCTGACGTGTGAAACGAAAAATAAATAGGGACAGTAAGTTGGTTATAATTTGACATTTTTATGTTAATGGCTATAATTTGACATTCCTTAATTTGGATGGCTATATATATGAATTTCCACATAATAAAATATGTAATTACTTTACAGAATATTTTACGTTCAATTTAAATTTAATGCTTTTCTCATATCTTTCCATAAAATTCAAGATCTGAATTGATTTCCAAATACTCAAATTGATTAATTTATTTATAATTATTGATAGTTCAGAAGGTGGCTCAACGCCAACTTGCGGCTGTGGGCCGGTGGTGATGGAAGTGCCGATAAATATTGTAAGCTAGACCTTGTGATATAAGCAACCTAGCTTGCCTTATTTAGTTTCAACTTTTTCTAAATTTGTTAGGAAAAATTAAAAATACCGTTGTTAATCGTGACTACAATCTTAAATCAAATCTCATTTATCAAATTTTGTGCGACGAGTTCGGCCTAATTTGTGTCTTTAAATTTAGAATATATATAGGAGATGGATCGGTGAGAATGAATAATTTGGTAGGAAATAGGAATGAATCTGGACCTTTGATTTGCTATATCAATGGTTGAGATTTAATTTTGGTGTCTTCTGATTTTGTGTTTTGTGTCTACACGGATTATTGTGCAACACTATAACTCTTCTTGTCTTCTGTACTGAATGAAAGATGTCTAAACTAATATATTTAGCAGATATAGAATGGATGAAATATGTCTTAAACAAATATGAAATATGTAATTCGATTCTTACACAAATATGAAAGATGTCTACTATTCTTATTTCACCATTAACTTTCACCATAACTAATATATATATATATATATATATATATATATATATGCCTTTTATGTGCGTATATGATGAGAGCTACCACTAATTAATTAATTAATTTGTTAATTAACTATTAATTACTGAATTAATTAATAATCCTAATTAACATGTAATAAATTCTAAATGAGATTTATTAAATTCTAATTTGAATAATAAATTCTAACTGGAATTATTAAACTATAATTGGAGACTAATAAATTCTAATGGGAGATTAATAAATTTTAAGTACCCTTAATTTAGGGAGAGTTCACAGTGAGAACCACCACTAATTAAATAATAGTTAACTAGTGTGTAACCTGTCGAATTTCGACGGAAAATATTTTACATTATATTTATAATTATATTAAATAAAATAATCTTATATCAGGGGCAATACATCTGAATTTGATGTATTAAATGAAAAATCTTTATATCAGGATAATATGTTTGAATATGATATGTATAGGTTATATTTCGTCGAATTCTAATGAAAAATCACTTTATATTGTAATTTACGCGTAGAAAATTAAATATTCTTAGACGTGTTAATAATTCTTGTTTAGAATGTATGTACTCATACTCGTCTTAAATTCGATTAATTATCTGAAGTCGTTTAAATTTATAAATATAATTAGTTATAATGATTGGTTATTCGTCTCGACAAAAATAAAAAATTACAAGTAATCTATTAATAATAAATAGAATAAATAACGAAAGAAAAAAAAATAGAGAAAATTTTACGTATGCGTGTCAATTAATGTTAAAATTCCTTTATAATTTATATACTCGTACATATCCCAAACATGATTAAAAAATATTTTTACTACTCGTTTTCATCTCAACCCGTATAGTTAATGTCTGCTAACTACCCAAATATGTTTAAATTTATACATATAAGTTGTTACATTAATTGATTATATATTAAAAATGGTGACTTGAAAATTATAGAATAAATATTAATAATAAATAATATAAATATCAAAAGATTAAAAAAATAGAGCACATGTCTAGTGTATACATACCCGCACTCGTCCCAAATTTCATTAATTACCCGAAATTGATTAATTTTATAAATATGCAATAGTTAGTTATTCGTTTCAATAAGACTTGAACATTACAGAGTAATTATTAATAATAAATAATATTGATAGCTAAAAATTATAATTAAGCAAATTTCACATAGACGTATCGTTTAATGTATTGACTTCTGTAGAATTTATATACATGTAGCTATCACAAATCGGATTAAAAATTGATTTATTATATCTTATCGTCTCATTCTCGTATAGTAGTATCCGTTAATCACGTGAGTTTGTTTAAATTATAAAATATCTAATTAATAAATATATATTAATTCTCGTGCCCACATAATATAAATTCGATGGGTGGAGTTTAAATTCTTGTACCCAAATAATATAAATAGCAAAAGACTTATAAATAGAGAAAATTATATTCTCGTCAAATTTCACATAGTACGTGCCGTTTAATGTATTGACCTGTTTAGAATTTATATACATATATAACTGTCACAAATCGGATCAACAATGGATTTTACTATATATTCTCATCTTATTTTCGTATAGCATACATACCCGCACTCGTCCCAAATTGATTAATTTTATAAATATGCAATAGTTAGTTATTCGTTTCAATAAGACTTGAACATTACAGAGTAATTATTAATAATAAATAATATGGATAGCTAAAAATTATAACTAAGCAAATTTCACATAGACGTATCGTTTAATGTATTGACTTCTGTAGAATTTATATACATTTAGCTATCACAAATCGGATTAAAAATTGATTTATTATATCTTCTCGTCTCATTCTCATATAGTAGTATCCATTAATTACTTGTGTTTGTTTAAATTATAAAATATCTAATTAATAAAATATATATTAATTCCCGTACCCACATAATATAAATAATATAAATTCGATGGGTGGAGTTTAAATTCTTGTACCCAAATAATATAAATAGCAAAAGACTTAGAAACAGAGAAAATTATATTCTCGTTTTATTCTCGTGCAGTAATATCCGTTAATTACCAGAATTCATTTAAGTTTTAAAGCATATAATCAATAAAATGTATATTATTCCAATATATTAAAATTGAGAAAATCTCACATAGACATATCGATCAATGTCTGGACCAATTTAAAATCTATATAAATGTAGCTGCCACAAATTTGATTTAAAATTGATTTGATTATATATTTGTTATCGTCTCAAACCCGTATAGTAATATATGTCGATATTTGAATTCGTTTAGATCAACAAAATTATCATATAATAGGATTAAGGATTTAGTGATTCTCTCTCCTACGTGGACTATTTATTTCAAATTTATTTTTATTAATTTGTGAAGTTTCCTGTAAAATCGATATGAGTTTCAAATTTTATTTAAAAAATTGTACAAAAATATTATTTTATTTAGATTTTCAATTTGTGAAGTTCATGAAAAATCGATGTATAATTCAAAATTTGTTTAAAAAATCGTAAGAAATATATCATTCAATTTATGTCTTGAATTGGTAAAGTTTCATGAAAACTTTAAAAAGAATATTAATTAAATTAATTTTTTAATTAAAAAGTAACTATTTATCTGACCAACTAATTAATTGATGGGCCAAATAAAATTGATGAATATAAAATAATTGTGTGTTGTAGGATGAAAAATCTACTCACAACTATTTATATAGGTTTAAATTAAGGTGGAGTTTGATAACAAATCAATGTGGGATAGGAGATGTAAATACTAAGAATAAATGAGATTTGAGAAAAATAGAAATGAAGATATTATATGATGCCACATAGGAGAGAGAATCACTAAATCCTTAATCCTATTATATATTGATTAGTTAACTATTAGTTATTAATTAATTAACTAATTAGTACTTAAAACAATTTTTCAATATTTTTTTTGACTAATCACAATTAAGACATAATCACTTCTAAATAAGACTTAATAAATTCTACTTAAGGATCAGTAAATTTTAATTGGAATTAGTAAATATAATTGAAGATTAATATATCCTAATTAAAATTTAATAAATTAATAAAGTTTGAAATTAATAAATTATAATTAGAGATTAATAAATACACGATTTTGATGTGATTTTAGCTTTGAACACTAACTTTAAAAGGAATATATAAATACACGAACTTTGATTTAATTTTGGCTTTGTACACTCACTTTAAGAGGTGTATATAAACAGATGAGTTTATTAATTTTAGTATTTTTACCATGATTTATTTTTTCGATTAAATTGAAACTGACATGGCATTAGATATGATGAGTTGATAACGATGTGAAAATAAATTAATAAATAAAATATAAATAAAATATTTACACTTGACAAAACATGCACATTGACTCATTAACACATATACATTTCACGAGAAAGAAAGAAAAAAATAAAGGAATATAACAAAAATACATAAAATGAAGAGAGCACTTCAAATCTTAAACCCGTCATTTGTAAATAGAGTAAATGACGAACAAGTGGACTACTACAAATTTCTTCTTCTTCTTCACACATGAACTTTAAGATTTTAAATCGTTGTCAACTCATCATATCAAATGTCATGTCAGTTTCAATTTATCGAAAAAATAAATTGTGGTAAAATTACTACAATTAATAAGTTAATGTATTTATATACTCCTTTCAAGTTCGTGTACAAAATCAAAATCACATCAAAGTTTGTGTATTTATATGCTAATATCCCTTTAGTTACCCTTATTCTAGGGAGAGCTCGTGATGGAGTGTTCACCCAAATGTTTGTCTAATAAATACACACACATGAAATCATTTTGTTCTTGTTTTCAAATAACTTTGAGCAAAAATAATTCAACATGGTGGAAAGTCTTTATATCGTTGCATGCGTTTTACGGTAATTTGGACCTCTATTGTATTATGATTTTGTGCTATATTTTTTCCCTTCAAGTGACGTTTCCTTTTGTATGATATCCAAGTATTTGTCAGAAAAAATATACATAACTAAATGTTGAAAATTATGTAATAGCAAGTGTAGTTAAATGTATATCATAATATTCTAGTTAATTGATTAAAATAATAGTGACAAATGTATAAATCTTTGTAAAAATGGAATATATTTCAGTTTTTAGTGGAAACGACTAATTTTTCATTCAAGCAGATGGAAACCTTGCTTCCTTGCGAATCAAGATGCAAGATGAAGAGTTTTTTTCACAAAAATATATCATGTTCGATCTTCTGGCTGCTATGGAATGAGCTAGATTATGTCTCGTTGTCACTTGCAACATGTGTAATTGTTATTAAAATGTGGATCATCTTAATATTTTTTTAGATCCTATTTGTCTATATAAATAAAATAAGAACTATATATATATATATATAAAAGATTATATAAATACAAAGCAACACGTGGTGAAAGATGTGCTGTAATAAACGAAAAAGCTGTGGAGTATTTTTGGATATATAAAATTTCAGTATTTTCAATTTTACACCAAATATTACATCCTACATTCTATGTCGGGGAGTGCGATTGTACCTATCCCGCTTTTCTTTGGTCAAACAGTTCTTAGCCTCAAACATTAGGTTAAAGAATTGAAAAACGTGCTTAAATTCGTCAATCCTAAAATAATGAAATAGTAAACAAAATAATTAAAAAAAATCCAAAGTTGAGAAGGAAATGCGGATTATATTTAGACAATTCGTACAATTTTGTTAATTATCTAACCATAGTTTCCTAGATGGGATTTTTAAAGCACAAAAACAAAGGAAAGTGTGAGATTAATAATAAAAACCCCAAATTTACACTTGACATCTCCCCTCTCTCTCCGCCTCTCTCTCTCTCCCCTCTTTCTCTCTCTGTATATACATATCACATATGTATATCTACGCCTCCATCGACTCTTCCACCTGTCCCGCCGCCGTCACCGCCATCAGTTGCGACTGCCGCTAGGGTTTTCCAGAGCTGGATTCTCTCTCCTATCTTGTGCCTATCTATCTACGCCGTTCTTTCACCGGCTTCGTCGACTAAGCGCAGCCCGTTTCTTAAACCTAAATCTCGCCCGCCCCATCTTCAGTACTTCCCTGCACTGAAGATTGCCTAAAACCCTCGCGTTTCCAGACCAATCGGTTTAATTAGGGTTCCTGTTATGACTTTCCCTCCGAAATCAGTTCGACTAGGGCAGGGCTGAGAAATATTTGGAAATTAGGGTACTTTGTTTTATGGCATTGGGGGATTTGATGGCGGCATCACGGTTTTCACAGTCTACAACGGCGGTTTCGAATCACTTGGAAGAGTTCACCGAGAATGGGAATCATGTTGAGGAGGACGGCGAAAGGAGTGTTTATAGTAGCAGTAGCATTGTCAATAATAATACCAATGCTCGTGATTTAACCGAGACCGCGAGCAGCAGCTATGCAGAAATGACCACCACGACGAGCATGGCTTACTTGCCGCAGACCGTCGTGTTGTGTGAGCTTCGACACGACGGATTTGAGGACTGCATGCCTTCAGGGCCGTCGGATAGCGGTTTAGTCTCTAAATGGCGGCCCCGGGATCGAGTAAGCTCCCGAATCATTTGTTTTGTACATGTATTATATGTTTATCAAAAAACTTATTGGTCAAGTTTTTCTTGCTATCCACATTGCTAATCCTGAGTGCTTTCAGCTCCCGAGCTATGGTAGCAATTTGGGGAATTGAATATAATGTTATTGTAGTGTGGTGACAAATATTGGGTAATGCTGACATGATGTTACAATTATAACTTTTCAAACTTATGAGCAATATCGTGGAAAAGGATGATTGCTGGTAATAGTTGTGAAGACTCTTGTGTGTCATACAGTGTGCTTCATGGTGATTTCTCTGTGATGGTTAATGGTTTCTATTATTGTAGTGAACATGATGATAGATGTCCGTGCTAATATTTAGAAGCACTTGGAATCCTGAGTTCAAATTGATTATGAATTTAGTGAGGGTAGATCTATTACCATTGGTTATATATATTATCAAATCTTTCTTGCTTATGAGGCTATTTTAGATTTCTGCTGTTAAATAGGTTCTTTTTATTTTTTTGTTTAGTAATTTTTTGACCCAGAAGAAAACACAATAAGGTGCTCCAAATGATTGCCATTATTTTGTAAAGATATATATATTTTTTCCTTTTCTCATTGTCTTTATTATTTGTTAACATAATATTTGATTAATATGATCTAGCAAGTTTGTTGCACCCAATACATTGCAAATTTGCAATTACAAAGGAGTATTTAACTCAAAGGGTTAACAGCCTTATTTTGTTGCTATCTTGATGCATTAGAGAAGATGGAAATTGCACTTGGGTCTATGTTTCTTGGTTAAAGGAATGAATTTCTCTTGAAATTATATAACTTGTATGATTTTATATTTGGATTCATCTGTTATGTAACTTATGTTTCAGGCTACGATTTTATTTTTGTACAGTTATTAATTGAAACATTCTACATCTTACTGTATTAACTTCACATTCTTTGCAGATGAAGACAGGATGTGTTGCCTTAGTTTTGTGTTTAAATATCAGCGTTGATCCACCTGATGTTATAAAGATATCTCCTTGTGCACGGATTGAATGTTGGATCGGTATAAACTTGTTCTGCTATTTCTTCTGATTTTTAGTTAGCTTTACACTATGATTTGTTTGTATTCTTGTTTCTTAGAGGTATGCTATATACTTACGGTTTTTTCTAAAGTGTGATTATTGATTTTTAAACTAAAGAGTCTCATATAATACCACTCCTTGTCTGTCATTCTCATCACGATACCATGTTGCATGTGGACACTTTTGTATTTTTACGGGTCATTTTGTACCTTTTCATTTAATGCTTAGACATGATAGTTAATTAGTTATAGCATGTATCTTTGTGCAAATAATCCTCATGTTCATCTCAGGTCCTGTTCGCATATTCATTAATTAAAATGGCTGTTATTTTACTGGTGGTAGTTTGGCCTTTATTTCTTCACTGCTATTAAATTGACCGTGGTAGTATGGTTTGGCTACCCATTGGAGTGAGTTGAGAATTACAGATGTTTCAAGAGTAGTTGAGTGTCTCGTGCATGGTTTGTCTTTCTCAAGTTGGGGTAGAGACTTGCTATGAGGGTGTGGATGGAAGAGTTAGTTCTGTCTTTTTACTCCATAAGTTCAGGCAATACCCTTAAAATGAAAATAAGGATTGAAAGGACTGAGCTAGCATATATGTGGATTAGTCTCTGTGCCTGGATGAATTTTTTATTTAAGGCCTATTATCCACTAGCTAGAGGTGGACAGTTTATAAGTTTTAACATTGCTAGTTTCTTAACTTGATCTTTTGTCCATATGTAAGAAACAGACTATTAATCTGCTGAATGATGGTATAGTATATTAGTATACGTCTTGTTCATGTTCTTCTTACTCTCTTTTTAGATCCATTTTCAATGGCACCGCAAAAAGCTCTTGAAACAATTGGAAGAACCTTGAATCAACAATATGAAAGGTGGCAACCCAAGGTATGTAGCCATATGCTCTACCGCTTCACATCATTATGATTCTTTCATGAACTTAGTGGATAAATGCATTTATAAAATAACAAAGAAATGCATAAGGAGGTATTCAGTTTATAAATGCTAAAGTGAACATATAATTTGCACATATGGACAGGCTCGTTACAAGTATTCATTGGACCCCACTGTTGATGAAGTAAAGAAACTATGCACAAACTGCCGCAAATATGCAAAATCTGAAAGAGTTCTCTTCCACTACAATGGACATGGAGTGCCTAAGCCAACTCCTAATGGTGAAATTTGGCTATTTAATAAGGTCCTATTTTGAGTAACTTTTCTACTATATACCATCCTCAACCCCCCTTCCCCTATTCCACTTTTTCTCTAGTTCTCATTTTCTCATATGTTTGTTTATATAGAGTTATACGCAATATATCCCTTTGCCGATCAGCGATTTAGATTCCTGGCTGAAGACACCTTCTATATATGTGTTTGACTGCTCTGCTGCTGGGCTAATTGTCAGTGCCTTCATTCAGGTAGTTTTTGCTACTGATATTAGTGTCATTTATTTGGACTTACATAGTAACTTTTTGATATTTATCTCATTTTACAACAGCTCCAAGATTATTCTACTTCTACTTCCGGAACTCCCACGAGGGATTGCATTTTACTTGCAGCCTGTGAAGCTCACGAGACACTTCCGCAAAGTGTTGAGTTTCCTGCTGATGTATTTACTTCTTGCCTCACGACGCCAATAAAAATGGCTTTACGATGGTGATCAACTGCGTCTCTACAACTTCACTGTCAATTCTGTTTCCATTAAAGTATTTTATTGTCAGGTGTTAATTGATTTTTGAAATTCTTTTGATTGTGTTGCTAGAAACCCCCCGTGTTTTGTAGTTGGTGAAAAGATGAATCAGGTTTTCATGTAATTCTTGGCATTCTGTTTCTGTAATGTTCAAAGGGTGTCTGGCATGGATGCTAATGCACAATCTGCGATAAACTTGCCTAGACTCTGAAGAAAAGATCATTCTTGTTCCTTAAATCGTGATTCTTGCAACGCTCTGATTTATTATTTCACCCACGTATATTTGTATTTCTCCTTCTGTATACACCCAGATTTCCCAGATTTCTCCAGTTTTTTTCAGTGCATTTGCAACTTCTTCAATCAGAGATAATATGATTGCTTGTGTCCTGCTGCACGAAGGCCTCTTTTGCTTATCTTGTAACTTTTTGGTTTCTTTTTTCTAGATATATCTTAAAGAATTTGGATATTCTTATGCAATAATTCTTTCAGGTTTTGCACGCGGTCGCTGCTGCACGAGTCCTTTGATTATTCTTTGATAGATAGAATTCCTGGCCGCCAAACAGACCGGAAGACCCTTCTTGGGGAATTGAACTGGATATTCACAGCTGTGACCGACACCATTGCCTGGAATGTACTTCCACATGGTAATGAAATAGAGAGGATTTCATGTGGTCATTGTATACTCTAATTTGGACAACATGGTAATGATAATCAGGCAATTGCCAAATTGGATTTCAGATTTGTTCCAGCGGTTGTTCAGGCAAGATCTTTTGGTTGCCAGCTTGTTTAGAAACTTTTTGTTGGCTGAAAGGATTATGCGATCTGCAAATTGTTCACCAATTTCATATCCAATGTTGCCGCCTACACATCAGCATCATATGTGGTACCTTTAATTTATTGTCTTCCCCACATACACCTTATTTTTTTTCCTTGTGATGATGTTGATCTGTCAGTTTACTTTATTCTTGTGCTCTACAGGGATGCATGGGACATGGCTGCTGAAATCTGTCTTTCTCAGCTTCCAACTTTAGTTGAGGACCCAAATGCAGAGTTCCAGGTATCCAAGGCAATCTTTTTTTACATTTGCCTTTCACAACATTTTGTTTGTGCAGGATGTATATTGGAAAACTAACATACAAGCACATCTGACCGTGTGATGTTATTAGTTAATTGAAATACAACCCTATTTACGGATTTTTGTTATCATCTGCAGCCAAGCCCATTTTTTACTGAGCAGCTAACAGCTTTTGAAGTGTGGCTCGATCATGGATCAGAATATAAAAAGCCTCCAGAGCAGTTACCCATTGTTCTTCAGGTGTGACTCACTTTAGATTTGATTTTTTTTGTCTGTTGGCTTCCTCTCTATATTTTAGCTAGTTTTTTGTTTGAAGGAGATTAAAAAAGGTTTCTTACCAATTAAAATTTCTCAGCAGCAATTTTTGTTTTTGAAGGAGAACATATTTATGCTTTCGTTGATATTTTTATGTCCTGTCCCAATGATGGTTGGCTACTTACCTCCTCCCCTTCCCTTCTATTTGTCACTCAGGTCTTACTCAGTCAATGCCATAGATTTCGGGCTCTGGTACTCCTTGGTAGATTTCTGGATATGGGACCTTGGGCTGTGGAACTGGTACTTTTTATGGATCTGTTGTTTGCTTTGTTGTTAATGAATCAATATTGAACTTTGTGCATTGTCCCATAACTGCAGGCCTTATCTGTGGGAATATTTCCTTATGTTCTGAAGCTCTTACAAACTACCACTCCGGAGCTGCGACAAATTCTTGTGTTCATCTGGACAAAGATCCTTGCACTGGATAAGGTAAATTTTGAAATTCTATGTTTGCTCTATAATTTCCTATTTTGTTTTATTCAATATGATCTTTCATCAGTTTCCAGCTCGTGTCCAAATTGTGGGAGGCATCATCTTTTGTATAGCTTTAGATAGAACAAGTAGCACTATGAAATGATTATATTTACTAGTATGCCAAACCTTAAAATTGTTGTGTGTTCCTGCAGTCTTGTCAGGTTGATCTTGTGAAGGATGGTGGGCACACTTATTTCATTAGGTTTCTTGATAGTGTTGAAGCCTATCCAGAGCAACGTGCAATGGCTGCATTTGTGTTGGCCGTCATTGTAGATGGTCATAGGCGGGGTCAGGAGACCTGCATTGAAGCTGGTCTTATACATGTCTGCCTCAAGCACCTCCAGTGCTCATCTCCTAATGAGGCACAAACTGAACCTTTGTTCCTTCAGTGGATATGCTTATGCCTTGGGAAACTATGGGAGGATTTTTTGGAGGCTCAACTGTTAGGCCTGCAGGCTGATGCTCCTGCTATTCTTGCTCCTCTACTTTCTGAGCCCCAGCCAGAGGTCTTACTATTTCTTATCATTATTTACCTGTTGTTACTGTTTTTATGCAATCTAATAGTAACTGATGAATAGAAAGCATATGCAAATTTTTTGATTGTCTTTAATGTCTGTACTTACAGTTGAGGTACATTATGTAATTTTAATGAACTTTTCTAAAGGTCCGTGCGGCAGCAGTTTTCGCTCTAGGCACTGCCCTTGATATAGGGTTTGACACGTCGAGAGATGGTCATGGAGATGAAGATTGTGATGATGATGAAAAAGTTAGGGCTGAAGCCAGTATTGTCAAGAACCTTTTAAATGTTGTTTCTGATGGAAGCCCATTGGTGCGAGCTGAAGTTGCTGTGGGTATGTACTGCTTATATCGTTCTTGCTCTTTATGGTGCTCATTGTTGTTTTATGCTATCGTCCACCCATTTCCTCTATTAAGTTAGCAACTCCATTCCTGTTTGCAGCTCTTTCCCGGTTTGCCTTTGGCCACAACAAACACCTGAAGTCAGTTGCTTCTGCATATTGGAAACCTCAATCTGGTTCTGTACTCACTTCCTTGCCATCTTTCATAGTCAAGGGTTCTGGTAGTGGCTATACAACTCCAACTCACTACATGCCTCATGGAAATATAGTTCCTTCTCCAATTGCTCCATTGTTACGAGTTGGTAATGAAAGCCAGCCTGTTGTTCGTGATGGGAGAGTGTCCACCAGCAGCCCTCTTGCTACCTCTGGGATGATGCATGGGTCTCCACTTTCTGATGATTCATCCCTGCATTCTGATTCTGGAGCACCAATTGATTCTGTCAGCAATGGGGTTCTTCACCATTCAAGGCGAAGACCTCTTGATAATGCACTATATTCACAATGTGTATTAGCTATGTGCAATCTGGCCAAGGATCCGTCACCACGTGTTGCATCCCTTGGAAGGCGAGTATTGTCTGTTATTGGTATTGAACAAGTTGTTGCTAAGTCAGTCAAGCCTGCTGGTGCAAGTGCTCGTCTTGGTGATTCAGTGGCAAGCTCCCGTCTGGCTGGACTAGCTCGTTCATCATCTTGGTTTGAATTGAATGGAGGTAATTCTGTGATTATTGCTTAATTCGTTCTGGAGCAGTTTGTGCCATTATTTGGGTAAAAAAAAAGGGGGGTAAATACTGCTACATGTATGTTTTTCTGAAATTTCATGTTATTTTATTCTGTTAATTTTTTTTACTTTACATTTAATGTTGTATATTTTCTAAATTTTCCGTAGGAGCCCATTTGCCACTGACATTTAGAACCCCTCCAGTTAGTCCTCCTAGACCAAGCTACTTGACAGGAATGCGGAGAGTTTGCTCCTTGGAATTTAGACCACATCTGATTAATTCTCCAGATTCAGGGCTAGCCGATCCACTTTTAGCTTCCGCTGGACCATCCGGTGCTTCGGAGCGTAGTTTTCTTCCGCAATCAATGATCTATAATTGGAGCTGTGGTCACTTTTCAAAGCCACTTCTTACTGCTATGGATGATAGTGAAGACATAATTGCTAGAAGAGAAGAAAGGGAGAAATTGGCTCTTGATCATATAGTAAAATGCCAACACTCCTGTAAGTCCTTGACACTAGTCTAGCCTCCTGATCCTGTCTGTAATTGCTGTCTCTTAATGTTGGTTTTTCTTGGCAGCTGTGAGTAAACTGCATAATCAAATTGCCAGTTGGGACACCAAGTTTGAGACAGGCACCAAAACTGCTTTGCTGCAGCCATTCTCGCCTGTTGTGATTGCATCAGATGAAAATGAAAGGATTAGGTAGGGAAATATTGTTGAATGAAATTATCTTTATGGTGCAATGTGATTCATTATCATTCTTATATTCACGCATTGTATGATTAGCTAATTCCTTTACATGAAATCTATTAGGGTATGGAATTATGAGAAAGCAACCCTCCTCAACAGTTTCAGTAACCATGATTACCCTGACAAAGGAGTTTCCAAGTTGTGTCTTGTAAATGAATTTGACGAGAACATGCTTCTAGCTGCATCAAGTAATTCTCTTACCTCAAGTAGGGAAGGCCTCCATTTGCAGATTTGTTGTTTTAGTTGATGTTGAATCTCCTCTGCTTATGTTAATATAGATGATGGGAATATCCGGATTTGGAAAGATTACACAACAAAAGGACAACAGAAACTAGTTACTGCTTTTGCTTCGATTCAGGGTCACAGACCTGGTGCCCATGGGGTGAATGCTGTTGTGGATTGGCAACAGCAGTCGGGATATCTTGTATGTCATTGAACTACTTGGTTATGCATGTGCTTTTGTTTTACTTTTTTTAACCTCAAGATACACTTTTCTGACATCAATGATATCCTTTAATGTGCCCTACCTAGTTTTCTTCCGGTGATATTTCATCTATCATGGCTTGGGATCTGGACAAAGAGCAGCTTGTCAATACCATTTCCTTACCACAAGATTCAAGCATCTCAGCGCTGGTGGGTGTAAATACCCAGAATTAGTTATTCATTTACTTCGAGGAGTTTGTTGAACTCTTTAGTTTTTCCTCTTTCACTTCAGCACTTTTGAAATGGTTGTCGTCAGTTTTTGGCTATTTGTTCTCCCTAATCCTTCAAACTAATGCTTTTATGTGTTACACACGAAGTTCTCACTTTATCAACAATTTTTTTCCCATGTTATCGTCATTGCATTTTATGTTTGTTTTTATTAATGAATTTGCATTGAGAGATGGTTGATCAACCAGTTTCATCAAATGTGCAGGCTGTTTCTCAAGTTCATGGAGGTCAATTTGCTGCTGGTTTTGTGGATGGTTATGTCAGATTATATGATATTCGTACTCCAGAGATGTAAGAACTTCTATCTTGATAAAATACCTTTATTTGGAACTTCATTTGATATCTTGATAACTTGCAGAACGCCAAAGATATATTTGACTCATTTTCTTTTGCCTGAATTGATTAGGCTTGTTACTGAAACCCGACCTCACACTCAACGAGTTGAAAGAGTTGTTGGAATTGGCTTCCAACCTGGTCTTGAGCCAGCAAAGGTAACTGTTTTCTTCTCCCTATTAACCCACTGGGTCTATGCTCATGGGTTCCAGTTGTCAAAAGTCTCGAAGCCACCTGCAATTACTGTTCGTTTCATTTTTCAGATCGTCAGTGCATCACAAGCAGGAAATATTCAGTTCCTAGATATGAGATGTGCTAAGAACACTTACCTGACGATTGATGCCCATAGGGGATCACTTACAGCTTTAGCTGTTCATAGGCACGCCCCTCTTATTGCAAGTGGCTCGGCCAAGCAACTCATCAAAGTCTTCAATCTGGAGGGCGATCAATTAGGCACTATTCGGTACTATCCCACTTTCATGGCCCAAAAGATAGGATCTGTTAGCTGCCTGACCTTCCATCCCTATCAAGTATTACTCGCTGCTGGTGCTGCTGATGCTTGTGTTTCGATCTATGCTGATGAGATTTCTCCACCAAGATGAATCCACTCAAATCTCCAGATGCCCTGCAACAACTACGTTGCCTGCATTTGACCGATACAGCACTCAAATCGAAAACGCGTCTCTTGGTATGAAGATGCGCGCTTGACTCGCTGTTCAAGGTGTATAATATATTTATTAAGCCTCCACTCATCAACTCGCAAAAGGAAGAATCGACTGATTCTACGGAGGCTTTGGCAAATACTCTTCTGTTTATAGGTCAAGAAAGGTGTAAATATGTCCATTTTTATTTTTTATTTTACTTTATCTTCAATTTATCCTTCTGTATTTCTTTAGTGTGCTTTTTTCTTCTTTTCACCCGTCTTCCATTTTCTCCTTGCCTTTTTCTTTCTTCCCCTCCTTTTGGTACTCATTAACAGCTACGGTAACTTTGTTCAATTTGTATAGTTGAAATGGTTTCTGACTAATTATAGTTTAATTGTTAATCTACTGCATTGATGTTTTCCTCCATTCTCTCTCATCTTTACCGATCTACCCCTCTATTATTTCGCGAAGAAACACAGTTTGCAATTTTCTTTCTTCCCCTCCTTTTGGTACTCATTAACAGCTACGGTAACTTTGTTCAATTTGTACAGTTGAAATGGTTTCTGACTAATTATAGTTTAATTGTTAATCTACTGCATTGATGTTTTCCTCCATTCTCTCTCATCTTTACCGATCTACCCCTCTATTATTTCGCGAAGAAACACAGTTTGCAACTATTTTATATTTATGAATGTTTTGCTGGTAAGTTGAGTCATTCTTGATCTGTACTTGTATATATGTATTTTTGCTTTCAATTTTGATTCATTATTGATCTGTACTTGTATATATCCGTATATTTGCTATCCGATTCTGATTCTAAGTTGTATCTGTCCTGGTGCCTCTTGTTCTATTTGGCAAAAGATGAAATGATGTATGGTTTTCTGATAATTAAAATCTCTGGTTCAGTCTGAGATCCAATTTCTTGAAAATACACTGCAAGCAGATGCAAAATTTTCGGTGGCTGAAAATCAATCCATAAATTCAATCTCAAGAAATAGGAAGAACAAGCATATACTTTCTTTCTGGGAGAGCAACTTATTTTGGGTGCCTGATTCGAAGACTAGGGCAATAAGCGTTATTCAAACAAATCTAATACTTACACCACCTAAATTCTGTGTTGTTTAGAAAATTACGAAAAAAATAAATCCATGAGGGAGGAGGATATACACCAACTTAACAATCTGATGATATATTTCACTTCCTCCCTCCAACCATATTCTGGCTGGTGGGTCCTGACAAGCTTGGCGACGCATTACTTGTCGGTCTGAATCTCCCATCTCCACTGCTGAATACATCAAGATCTTCAAACAATCTATACGATGGGATGAAGGGCTTCTGTCCAGCACCCAATCTCGGGCTGGAATTGGCCACCTGTGCCTCTCTGTTGGTGAAATCATACCGTGCTGCTGCTCCATTGTTCGAAGGCGCGGCAGGTCTAGGAGTCGAGTATGTGTACGTGGGTCTAGACATAGGATTATGACTGCTGAAGTAACCAGGAGTGGCGGCCCACGGCGGAGGAGGGTATGCATATTGGGAATTTTGAGGCTGTGGTTGTGGTTGAAGTGATGGTGATGGTGATGGTGATGGTTGATTTGTATACTGATATTGCTGTTGATATTGTGGCTGCACCTGCTGAGGCTGAGGATACACTGGTGATTGTGAGTTGTATGAAGGTTGGGGTTGACCATAAGGCTGAGGTTGTGGTTGTCGATAAGGGTGTAGCTGCGGTTGTTGCAGAGAACGAGGATCCGACGGGTGCTGCAGCTGTGACTGAGGAGGCTGCTGTTGTTGCGGCTGAGCCCATGGAGCAACATAATTGTTGAAGGCAAACCCGTTGTTAGCGGGATAAGCCTCGGGAGAAAACGTAGTACCTGGGCTAGTCGAAGAAGGCATATGGTTTGGAGGAGAAGGTTGCTCGTTCGAGGTACTTGTCGACAAGACGATGCTCAGGAGCTCTATGATGCTCTGATCTTTCGTTTCCACGGATGTGGGCATGTCGATGGGAACTAGTGCATTGCTCATAGTGGGGCTTGAGGGAGCTTCTTGAGATAACACGTCAGCTTTTGATGTAGATGAGTTTTGAGAAACATCGCTATGAGCTTTTGAATGTCTGCAAGCAAATATTTAGTTCAATATTAGAACCACAATATGTGATGAAAGAGAGAAAGAAGTTTTATGAATAAAAGTTGACCTTCGAGCCAGCTGTGCAAAGTCGTCTTCTTCATCTTCCTCTTCATCAATCACACTGTGAGCAGGAAAAGCCGGTGCAG
The DNA here is from genome assembly GCA_036937905.1 of Salvia rosmarinus. NCBI lineage: Eukaryota > Viridiplantae > Streptophyta > Magnoliopsida > Lamiales > Lamiaceae > Salvia > Salvia rosmarinus. The sequence continues at coordinate 63,263,944 of CM072818.1, read as the reverse complement.
GCGGGGTCTCATTAGATGCTGCTGGTGGCGTGCTCACTTCAGAAGATCTGAGGTCGGGTTTGTGTTTCTCAGAAGCTGCGCGTTGAGTAGGGGTTAGTTCGGGTGGTTGTGGGGAACCTGAGGCTATTGCATCATGTTTCGCAAGAACACACTGTAAGCTATCGTTTAGTTCAAGACCCTTTACGAGAACCTCTTCATCCCTGAGAAAGAAAAGGATCAATATTACAGGCTTCGACCCCCAGCTAGAAAAAAACATTCATAATTAGTTTTGGACATAAACGCGATAAAATTAAATCTCAAGATTCAAGAAATGCTAACCCCGTCGTCCCCAACAACTGCATCAGCTTTCTCTGATTGACACGGCATTGCTCGACAAGGTCAACTATGATTTCATCACTAACAGCCTGAAAGGAAAAGAACAACATTTAGGACACATCTAATCACATGTCTAGTCACAACAGTGTAGGTTTGTTGATGAAGATACCGAGCGATCACTTGGATCAACGGCTTGCAACATATCAGTCAAGAGCTCAAGAACATCGCGCATGGAGTTTAGGCTTGATAAACTACAAGAATAAATTTTAGGATCATTGATCAAAACTGGATGATAAGTCGAAAGACACGACATTCCTTGGACTCAACGACCAACCAAGTGTATAACCCGAACCTTAAAGTATCGTCAGCTGCCATGGCTTCATCGAGCCTCGTCGAAGAACTACTTGGCATTCCATAACCTGGTGGAGGAGTCAACGCTGCATGTGTAGCAGGTGGAGTAAATATTGGAGCAGCATCTGGTGAGCGCCGGGGAAATTGTACACCGAAGCGCTGCCATAAAAGCCACAGCAGTTAATAAACCTTCCACCATAAAGGTAACAATAAAACCATTTTGAAGGCCTCGACATTACTACCACTACATAAGTAAAAAATAAGTATTTACCCTCAGATCCTCGTAAGCCATATAATACTGAGGATATCTTCCTCCTGACCCACCAAACGCCTCGTGCCACGAGCCAATCAGGGTTAAAACTTTGTCTCTGACGTGCATATCAGTCTGAAAGGCATCAAAGAGTAACCTATTAGACATGGAGCTCATTCATGTTGACAAGTATACATGAAAATATGAAGCTTGAGATCTTGAACATATAGAGGAGAGTTATCTGATACGATACGAGCCTCATGAGTTCAAAATGAAAAATTAAAGACGGGGGCTCAGTTTATCATCAGTAGCATCAGCCAAAAATCATTAGTTCGGCAAAAGAATCATTTCAACCGTTTTGAACTACAAACTGAAGTTTTAGAACTATAAAACATTATATATTTGAACAAAAACTTGCAATTTACACCACTTCAAACATTGTGAAGCATTCAAGATAGGATAAGTAATCTATGTGAATGAGGGGACAAGCACTCATTCAATGACTTGATCCTCTACTATGATTCAATCAGGAAAAACACACAAATCTATTTTAGTACGTCGAATCAATCCATAGAAACTTGCCTTTTTCTTTACAATCTTGACCATCTCCGGAAGTATATTCTTTTCTGCAATTTGAAAATGTACATAATCACCACAGTTCTTGACAATAGTCTCCAGAAGCTACAAAGAAACATGGGAAGCAAACATCAAACAATCTCACCTCAAACAAAGCACTTACTATGATAACAATACTTTTTAAGAGCACTTAAGTTACAAATTTAAGTTTCTCAACGAACAGAAATTGATTAGAGCGAAGCAGTTCATCTCATAATACCGTTAAAGCAAGTAATTGAACTTTGGGGTTCTTGTGCTGCAACCGTTTCTTCACAGCTTTCACAACATCTTTTGCAAGCCTATATGGTGACACAGAACAATCCCACCATATAAATTGCTGCCTGAGTATAAATTCCAATACATATATACTGTAACAAGAGGCAAACTATATATACAGCCAACAAATTGATCAAAATTACCAAATCCCCCATCAATTTCTTTTTGTGGATGAAAAGATGCAAAATTTCAAAAAAAAAAATCGCCACACAAGAAAGCATCATAATAGGCAATTATCTACCGATTTTATCCCTGGTGTTCATAGTTAGAGCATAACTTGAATCAAGAATTTTGATTAATACAACCAATTCCAAACGGAAGAAAAAAACAGAAGAGTCCCAAATAATATTTCTATATTTCAACCCAAATATAGAGCAATTGAACACAAAATAGCAGTAATCAGCATGCTCACAAAAACAAAAAGAAACATTCACGAACAAGCAAAACACAAACCCAAAAATTCAATATTTTCTCCACCAAACCAGATAACTCAACAGAAGATAACGGTAAAGAAGTCAACTTTGCATGAAGAATAAGAAAACTAAAACATAATAACATCCCCCCCAAAAATTCACATGTCTCCTCGTACGAAAAAAAAGCATACATCTGATTGGAATTAACGATATCACAAATTTCCATATTGAGCGTCCAATCGGGTCCGATCAAGAACTCGCTGGTAGCTTTCTCGACTCTCACAGTAGCCGAAGAAGACGAAGCCATTGACGAAATCATCCTTTTTTCCCTCAATTTTGGCGAAGCCCTTTAGTTTATGCTCGAGGAGAGAAGAATAATCAGAAAGAAAACCCAGGAATTTTTGTGGGTGAGTTTGACTATTGTGCTCTGCAATTTGGTGAAATCATTTTCTGTTTTTTCATTTCTTGTTTTGTTTGTGTTGCGTACTGCTCAAAATTATTTAAAGCTTTTATTAAATTTGGGCTACTTTTACATGGCTATTGTATTGATTTATAAAATTTGTTTTTTCTCTCTTTCGGATCCGATATTAATCCCCTCATTCCTGCAGACGCGTTGCTCCCACGCGCTCTTGTGTCCCGCCGTGTTGCACTCGCCGCCAAACAGACTCTCTACTCTCTCTCTAACAATCCTTTATTTTAGTTCTACTCTCTCTCTTACTTAGGTGTGCTATTTCAGACGTGACAATGATATTGATTTTTGGCATCTAATTTTAATCAAATATCATTTTTGTTCAAAATCGAAGTTTGTTAGAAATTATGTCTCTCTCTTGCAATTTGTATGTTATCACTTCACCGTTGAGACTAGGAAAATCCCAATTTTGTTTAGCAACACGATTCAAGTAAAGTTTTTAATCTTAATTCATAAACAATGTTCAGAATTAAGAACTTTTTCCCCCTCAAACGAGTTGCATTGTTTGTATGGATTAAATTAGGTGTGAACACATGAAATGTGGCGCTAGCCATATTGGACAAATTTTGGTAAAATTGCAAAATGATTGAGTGGAATAATAGGTTAATACATATGGTATGGGACAAATTTTGTAATCTTTGTGCAGTTTCGAATTTGGATTATGTTGTTTTGCTACAATATGTGAAACTTCTTGTCAAATGAGGGGTGAGGTTCCATGAAAAAGTACAAAAAGTTTGTCAAATTTAATCAAGAAAAAATGGAGTCTAGTGAATGTCCATTACATCAACCTCAGATTCCATTCTACCATATTCATGGTCATTCATATTTGTCTCCAACATAATATGTGTCTAAAATTGAATTTAGATCCTAATCATATCTACATAATAAAATTAAAATTTCGGGAACAACACTAACAATAATAATATTAATATGTACCTCTCTTTTATTTTCTGTAGAACAAATCGAGAACATCGTATTAGTTTGGTTGACCTTTGAGAAAACAAAAGACCAACAGTTATTCCGGTATATACTCCATCCGTTCCAATATTCATGGTACGTTTTTCTTTTTGGACAGTCCCATTAAGTTGACTCGTTTCCAAAAAAGGAAACATTTTTTAAACTAAAAAGTACCTCGAATTTCGTACCACCCACTACTTTACACATAAAATACAACTCTCTTTAATCTACGTGCAAAAAAAGAAAGAAGTCATGAATAACGGGACGGAGGGAGTATATTTTAGGAACTATGGACAAGTCAAATAAAAAGTGTAGTTTCTCCAGATTGAATGGGAATATGATAACGATATAAGCTTTTTGAGGCTGTGAATCGAAAGTAAGTTTCTAAATAATAATTATACAAAGAAAAACTATTCGTTTGCCATAAATTGATCAATAGTTTTGACGAAGAAAGCAAAGAACTTTATTCCACAAATTGGTTCGAAAAACTTTAAAATAGAAAAGTAAAAGGGGGGAACCCCCAGATAAATATATTCGATATAATAAAGAAAACCCGATCTAATTATAAAATTACCAATATTGATTTGGCTTTTAAAATAAACAATAATGGGGATAAATATGGTCAAAGTTGTAAATTCAAGAATACAACCACACGTTGTTTTCACCATGATATTACTCAATTTTTTTCAATGAGTGGATGGCTAATTTATTAAGAGCTTTACAACTCATGATTTAATTAAATAAATTATCCAAAAGTCGGAAATATTATTGCTATGTAGGCCATCGTTTTATGTAGGCCATGAACGAGTAAAGTATAATCATTTCTAAAGTTGAAAATAGTTTTTTAATTAACTTGAATAACGTCATTTGCCTCACTTTAAATTGATAATTATACATTCTCTTTTTTGTCTTCATTCTGTAAAATAGTAATCACAGTCAATTTCTTTAATTAAAACAAAAAACACAGTAAAATCCTAATTTTAAATTCCGCGAAAATAATTTAAAATTAATAATAATCAAACAAATATCCATAATTAAAGCTTATTTTTGTTTGGGTTGGTTGGGTTGTGGAGTGGTGGAGGTAAAATCATCTTCCATTAGCTTAATAACTCACACACACAAGCAAACTATTCAAATATTTGGACATGAAATTTGGGTTGATTCATATTGGAGAAGAATAATACTCTCTCTGTCTCATTATTGTTGCTCGTTTTCCTTTTTGGACTGTCTCATTATTGTTGGCATCGAATTTCGTGTCACACACTACTTTACACACAAAACACAACTATGCTAATCTACGTGCAAAAAGAAAGGAACCATGAATATTGTGACTAGGGGTGAGCAAAAACCGAACCGACGAAATCCGAAAACCGAACCGACCGACCGAAATGGGCGGTTTGGTTCGGTTTTAACAATAATATCTTGATTCGGTTTCAAATTTTCAAACCGAAATTAATTCGGTTCGGGTTCGGTTTAGTTAAAAAATTGGTTTTAAACCGAACCGCCCAATTAATTATTATTATATATTTTTTATTTTTATATATTATATATATATGTGTTATTTATATTATTAATATTTAAATTGGTTAATATTATATATATTTATATATATATAATTATATTTATATATTATATTATATATATTATAATATTTATATTAATTTTAATTTTAATTGGTTAAAACCGAACCGAACCGAAACCGAACCGAACCGAATATTTCGGTTTGGTTTTGATTCGATTTTATCTGATAATTCGGTTCGGTTCGGTTTGGGTTTTTTTAAAAATTCGGTTTTTCGATTTTTCGGGTTTGGTTCGGTTTTGAACCGAACCGCCCAAATGCTCACCCCTAATTGTGACGAAGTGAGTACTGGTTTAATCTGCATATATATATAAATTTAGTAGAATAATAGTGATTGGTGTAATCTAAAGTAAAATATAAGAAGAGGAATTTTGTTGTGAATACTTGGACTTGGGCCTTTCTATGTAATGGGCTTAGCCTACTATTAAACCCGTTGTTAATTTGACTATACCCCTCATTCAATCACTAGTCTCTAAATCAAAAAAAAGTTACTAGTCTCTCTCTCTCTCTCTCTAACACTATAAAAACGATGTTATATTTCACTTCTCTTTCATTCACAAATACCATGTTAATCGACATGAGTTAATACCAAAATAACATAAACTTAAACATCTCACGTATGACACGTAACATCTTCATTGTAGTCAGTGATTTTGACACCCACTAAAGAGACGTGCACATAAATTCAACGACGAAAAAAAATCGCATATTCCAAAATGCTTTTTAGATAAATCCCACTTCTTTTCGAAAAAAATATAAAAACCACCCAATTAAGATTGAATATTGACCGTAATTATACATGAGTCGAATTGAATTCGAGTAAACATGAGTTTCTTTGTTATGTGTTCAAACTTGAGTTTAAACGTCATGAAAGATTGAAAACAGAAAAAGAAAAAGAAAAAGGTGATATCATATGCAAAAGAAAGATGATTCTTTGTCCTAACGTGTTTAACTCAGTTAGTTAAAAGATAATAGATTTGGAATAATAAAGATTGATTCTGTTTAGCTAGTTGCATCATTTCAGCAATCTTTTTCTACTCTTGACACTTTTCTTAAAGAAGATTTGTCACTTTCCTAAACTACATAAAAAAAAATAACGTTGGAGACATTGGGCTTATAAAGCCTCATCAGACAATAATATCCATTTCATTATAATACCGTAACTTGGCCCCACCAATTTTATACCAGAAAACTGTAATAATTTTTGATATGATCAATCGAAACAAATTATTACAAGAATGAGTTGATGATTCAATCTTCACCTGATCTGTCTCGGTTAATTTCCTCAAGAATCACCACAAGCGCAACGATGAAGGCATGATCAACATTTGGATATATTGTTACACAAAATGTATCTTTTCCAAGCAGAATGCTTTGGGCACTGTGTTTCTTGTGCATCTGCAGTTCGCCATTCAAATAATTCGCGCATCAAAACACACAAATTCATGGAGTCAAAATACGAGATTATAAAACAATATATAATCGAGAAAAAGGGGTTTAATTTGGATCTTACTTGAGCAATGACATTATTAGTGTCTCCGGCGTATATGGCGCAGGATCGCTCAAACCAGCTGCCTTCAACTCTGAAATCACAGCGATCCTCTTTCGTATTAGCAGCCATGAACACATCTAGCTTCGTCTTAAACTGAATCATCGACGACTTTCTCACACTAAAAAGCATATTTTTCGAATCCCGGCTCTCTCCTCTGAAAACCTGCCATCTCCTATGCGCCGTCAGCAGCTGCGATCACCGACGCAAAATTCAGACGAGATCCACCATCAGAGAGAGAGAGAGAGAGAGATTTAATTAATTACCTTCTGCTGGAACGAGATGATAGGGTTTCCGGCGGCGTCGAGCAAGACTCGGTGGTCGTGGAGGCTGAAGATTTTTCCTCTGATCCTGAACAAGAGGTTGCCGTTAAGGTCGGTGACCTCGAAAGTTCCTCCTGCGAGAGTCATCACCTTCCGCTTGATGGTGACATCGACGGGGTAAGATACGCAGAACTGTGGGCTCACGACGGCGACCTCCACCGCCGGATAGCTCGGACCGCCCATCATTTTACTTTATTTTGTGTTTATTTTGACTCAAGGTTGTTGTGTTACTTTGATCAATTTTATTTGTGAATTTGTTTATTCGTATCGTATTTATATTTAAGGACGGCAAAGGGGCGGAGACAAATACTACTGAGCCAAGATCTATCTAGTATCTATTCTAGTTTTCAAAATTGTTAGAACCTCTAAATTATTATAATAAAAGGAAAACAGAAAAGAAAATTGGAGGAATAATTCAAGGAAAAAATTACTACTCGATCTCCAAAATTTCTTCCTGAAAATCTTCGATACAAATTTAAAATATTAGTTGTTGGGTGTATAGTCAGAGATTTCGATGTAGTTCCGCTTCTTCCTCTAAAAATGAAGAAATACTTTTTTCAACATCCAGTTTGATTCATCTGGTTGTGAATGAAGTAAGAGTCTCACATTAGTGTAATATTAAATTAATTAATGATGAGACATTAATGGTAAAATATGTAAATAAGTAGGTTGTTGAGGGCAAGAAAAAAATTAGTGGTGAGCCATGCGTGATAAAGATATAAACAAAAGCTATTGTTGAAGGTAATCAGTATGTAATATTTTGTGAAATAACTACATTAAATAAAATAGGAAGGAAATTAGAAAACATACCACAAACGAAAATTAAGAAGGATATTGAAGGACCAAGGGAGTATCTATTTTATTTTTGAAAATAGTTAAAAAAATCTAAATTATTGAAAAAGCAGAAAATGGAGGAATAATTCAAGGAAAAAAGTATCTATTTTAATTTTTCAAAACTGTTAAAAGAAAATCTAAATCATTGAAAAAACTGAAAATGGAAAAGAAAAGTGGAGGAATAATTCAAGGAAAAAAGTATCTATTTTATTTTGGAAAATTACTAAAAAAATCAAAATTTTGAAAACACGGAAAATGGAAAAGAAAAATGGAGGAATAATTAGGAAAAAAGTATGGTCTTATCCGTATCTTTAATTGACTTGTAGCTATAATAAGATACAGAAATATAGGTTGATCAAATATTATAAACTTGTCCGATTAAAGATATATTTGAAGCATTTGGTCACTCTTCGTGTGCCAGTAGTATATTTATAAGATAAAATATAATACTAATAAATTAGTCAGTGATTCACGTAAAGGGCGTGAGTCATGAACATAATCGACTTTATTTTATAAAGAAAAAGAAAAGAAAAGTGTAACACTTGAAGGGCAGTAACGGAATTTAATTAAGAGTTGATCATAAGTTATAGTATCAACTTTGAACGCTTTTTAGTTTATTATCTCAATTTTTAAATTTTTTGTAAATATCCTGAACTTTGATAATATATTAATTTATGGTCCGAATTGATTTTTCGATTCCCGAATGATGAGTAGGATAACTTCTTATTTGAAGTGACATCTTTTTTTTTCATCTGGACGAAATGAAGTTGTTTCTCTCTCAACGCCATTAAAAAAAAGAAAAAAAGAAAAAGAAAACATAAATACATCCATCGCAGATCGAGATCTTCTTCCCCAACCCCTTCTTTCCCAACTCAAATTGCAGCAACAGAAAACAGCCATAGTCGCTGCCACCTTTGATTATTCTGCCGCAATCACGCACAATAAGATCATCCATTGCTTGTCGTTCACAAATTCAAACCATGGTTATGAAGAAGAAAAAGTTGTTTAATCTATGTTTCAAATAAGCCTCTTGAAATATCATGAAATGTAGAAAATCTAGTGTCCCTCTCTCTGAGTATTGGGATCCATTTGAATGCACTCCAATTCGATGCTCGAACGCTCAATCTACATGAATAATGAAGACAATGAGGATCAGATTTGTAGAGGACTACGGCGTGGTTGCAACATGCGATAGAGGATAGGGGAGGGTTGTTTTTTACTGCAACAGACGATGGAGGTATGGAATGAGTCCAACTGTAAATTATTGTTGTTGCTACTGAATTGTTGGTGCTACATCAAGAATGGTGAGATCGGAGGGATGAGAGAGGGCGACGGGGTGATTTGCTTAGATTGGTGATATTAGAACTATTATTCTCTTTACCCCCTGCAAGTTGGGCATGGTGATATCAACTAAGCCAAGCTTAGACAATAGAAATCGAAACTGAGGTCCTGAAAGTGCCTTGGTAAAAATATCTGCCAATTGTTGCTTTGTTGATACATGAAACGGGAATAAAAAACCTACTTTAAATTGATCTCGGACGAGATGACAATAAATATCAAGATGTTTTGTGCATTTGTGAAAAACCTGATTCTTAGTAATGTGGATAGCAGTCTGATTATCACAGAAAAGAGAATAGGACGAGAGAATACCACAACAAAGTTATCAACAAATAAGAAATCCAAAGAAGTTCACGCACCATAACACTAAGTGCCCTATACTCCGCTTCAGCTGATGATACATAAACTGTAGTTTGTTTTTTGCAACGCCAAGAGATGAGGCAATCACCAAGAAAAACACAATATCCTGTGAGTGATCGTCTAGAATCTGAACAAGAGGCCCAATCTGCATCACAATAGCCTTTGATTTCGAAGGATCCATTAGAAGGGAAAAATAGCCGGAGAGATGGACACCCTTTTAAGTATTTTAAAACATGTAACACATCATTACAATGGTTCGTGCAAGGATTGGATACAAACTGACTTAGTTGCAGAGCTGCATGACTAATATCCGGTCGTGTAAGATTTAAATAAAAGAGTTTACCTAGTACTCTTCGAAATGAGTCAGGATTGTCCATAGGCGATGATCCTGAGCTAGAAAGATTGATTCATGAAGGAAGTGGTGTACCAACAGGACGACAACCAAAAAGACCAACATAATCAATAAGGTCAAGAATGTATTTCCTTTGATTCATAGACGTTCCAGACAATCCACGCACAATTTCCATTACCAAGAAGTATTTAGCGACTCAAAGATCTTTGATAGTGAACGTTGCATTCAAATAGTGTTTAACTTCGCAAATAATCTTCTCATCAGAACCAGTAATAAGGATATCATCGACATATATAAGAAGACATGAAAGAGGATCATGTACCCTTGAAGAACAGACAATGATCATGAGATGACTGAACAGATCCAAACTTGAAAATGTCAGAACAAAATTCTGAATTCCATTCTCTTGATGCCTGCTTCAGTCCATATAGACTTTTAACCAATTTGCAAACTTGCCCTGGTTTAGCATGAGTATAGCCCATGCGGAGGGGTCATATATATCTCATCATGAAGGAATCCATGAAGAAAAGCATTGTTTACATCTACTTGATGGACAACCCAATTAGACACAGTTGCTACAGCAATGAGGAATCTTATTGTGATGAGTTTGGCTACTGGAGAGAATACTTCTGTATAATCTATCCCACATTCTTGATTATATCCCTTAGCTACAAGTCGAGCTTTGAATCTTTTGACTGTACCAGCAGCATACATTTTGATCTTATATACCCATTTGCATCCAATTGGTTTCTTCCCTGAAGGTAGATCCGTAATTATCCATGTATTATTTATCTCAAGAGCAGATATCTCACTTGCCATAACATGATTCCATTCTCTTGACATGTTGGCCTCTCTGTGAGAAGTTGGTTCATGCAGATTGGTGATGTTTATAAGGAAAGCAGTGTATTGTGGAGTGAAACAGGGTGAAACATGATAAGGGAATGTAGGAGGGCTGACAAAGTCGAATGTCATAGGAGCTGATGACAAAGTATTTGAAACTGATAAAACAATATCTCCAATATATTCATTAATCCATATGGGAAGTTGTAGTGACCCGAAAAATCTTTAGTACTAATTAAAGGTTAATTAAGTATAATTAGGGGCCTAAAAGCTATTAATTTCATAAGAAGGAATAAAGAGGTATAAAAAGGGATTATTAATCGATAGAAATTCGACTATTTCTCAATGGATGAATATGAGATTAGAAAATGTAGAGATTAATTAGAAATGAATTTTATTATGATAAAATGTGAATTATGTGTTTATTTATGTGTGTTTGCATGAAGATGCTATTAAATGGAAATTTTGTTATAGAATGTATTAATTATTTTTATGTGGAAATTCTTTTATAAAATAAAATGAATTATTGTTTAAGCTATTAATTTACTTGAATAAATTTATTTAATTAATATTTAGCGATAAAAGAATTATTTGAGTAAGTTTCAAATAAAGAAGCATTAAAATAATTAGTTGAATTTTTACATATGAAAAGATTTAAATTATGTTATATGAATCTAAATTAAAATATGAATATAAGTTGTATTAGATTTTATAATTTATTAGAGATATAATTCTATCAATTAAATTATACTAAAGAATGGAATTAGCAAAATTAGAGGTGTAATTATAATATTTTTGAAATTAGTGTTTAATTATCTTGAAATTTTGAATAAATGTACATTAAATTTAAATGTAACATCTAGAACTATAATACATGAAATATATCACCTTCAACCTCATTTCCCTCCTAGTTTTCGGCACACACACAAATTTTATTTTCACCTTTTAATCCATAACTAAGTGGGAAATTAGTGGATTTTCACTCCAAGCAAGGTAATTACTTGATTTAACCTAAGTTTTTTTGATTTAAATTGATATATATGATGTTCTATAATCCTATAATTTTCGAAAATATTGAAATGTGGATTATGGTTGATTTGTTTAAAATTTATTATGTTTATTGATTCTATGGTGATTATGAAGTATAATTAACATGTTCTATAGTTTTAATTCTTTTATTTCACGAAGTTGATGGATTAAAGTTTGGAATAAGAACCCTAATTTTTTTTATGAAGTATATGATGTAATTAAGTTGAATTAAACTTAGATATATGTTTAGAAATGATAATAAACAACATATAACCAAAGAAAAAGAAATTAAAGCATACATAATAAAAACCCTAAAATTTTTCAAAAATGAAGGGTGTATAGAACTTGAGGATTTTAATTTTATTTGATCAAATTGACATGATATTTAAACTTTAGGATATAAATAATGCATAGAATGAATTTATGGAAATTTAATTCATGTGTATGAATAAAACCCTAATTTTCGAAAATGAAGGGGAATGTTTGAACTTTGATTTCTTGATTTTATTTGATGTATTTGATATGATATTTGGAATCTATAATAAAAATAATGCTTAAGTTGAATTTATAGGAATTTATAGACATGAAATGTAAAAGTTACAAAATTAAAGTTTAGTATAAGTTATGATTTTATGTGATGAAAATATGTTAAGATTTGATTGGATTATGGATTAAGGCTCATTGATACTAAATGAGTATAATTATGAGAAATTTGATGCTAAATGGAAAATAGAGTGTAAAACTCTTGAAATTTTCTATATATGTAGTTGAAGAGCAATAGGCGATTAAGTTGTAAACGCATAAGTTTAAGCTTGTTTTAAGTTCTTATATGCATATTTAAGTATATAGTGATGATATTGGGGAGTTTGGGATGAAATTGGATGAATTTGGATTTATTGGGCTATTCATATTATAAACGTTACTCTGCAGAAATTTTGGTAGAATTTGTTGATAATAAGACGTTTTGAATTGCTAATCGATAAACTATTGCTAAATAATTAAATGAATAAGGAAAGGTTACTAAATTCAATACTAATCTTGTTTTTACAAGGAACAAGTAAAGGCAGTCGAGACGTGAAGAACGAAGAACCTGACATCTTGGAGTAAGCGTTTGAGGTGAGTAATGTTATGCAAAATTATTTTGAATGAAGTGATGTTAAGCTTTGAAATTATTGAAATTATGAAAGTATTTTCAATCACCACATTATGAATACTTTGAAAATGAATGTTTTACCACATTGTGGGTATGACGGCGTTTTACCTGTCTACGGTAGGAAAATATTATGTACTGTGCACAGGATATGGCCGTGAGCTTGCAAATATAGGCCGACCGTGGTATTGGGGAGGAGGCCTACTTCCCATTACCGGATGACGTAGATAGGGTATGACCGTAGTTGAGATTCTTTGGGACCAACTCGGGTATGTGATGCCGGTATGTTCGAAATGAAATTGTGGTGATATGTTAATGAAAGATCTTTATGATACAATTATTCAAATTATTTTCTAAAGTCTTATTTGAAAGGAAATTTTTTTAAGTTTTGAAAGTTATGTTGGCTATTACCCACTGAGTACTTTTTGGTACTCATGCCTGCAAAGTGTTTTCTGTTTGTTGCAGGTTGAGCGTGGAAGAGTTATGGGCTTGGAACTGAACTTAGCTGAACTTAATTGACTTCTTTTGTTGTAAATAGTTGAGCCTGAATGTTGTGTCTTCATACACGACATTCGCTACTCTTCTGTTGCCAACTTTTGAAAACTTTAAATCATACTTTTGAGAAACCTTGTAAATGTTGAAATCATATATATATGTATTGTGGAGGCTGTGTCTTTACTTTTGGTTATTGTTGTTGTTGGTTATTTTTCTGAATGCAGGTTGACTTAATCATATTCTAAAGGTTATATAGCCCGTTTGTTGAAAATTTTATTTCATCTTTACCTGTTCATCTTTCCAAAGTTTAAAATGTCTTATCCAGTCACGGCCTGATTAATTAGTTAATTTCTTGATTAATTAGTCTGGTCGTGACAGAAGTTGTGTTGATCTGGTACCTTTTCTAGTATTCTTTGTGACGAAAATGGTTTCACATGGTTCACAAGACTTTTTTAACACAGAGATGGGTGGAGAGGATGAATCATCAGATTCATGATTCAAGCTAAATTCTAAGAGATCAAATAAGCTTCTTGTGGGTAAAGTGGATATTGAATCATTGGAATCCTGGGGCAATGCCGAAGGAGATCGAAAAGGATATGTTTGAGATATAAACTTCACATCTCTTGCTGTGAATACCTGAGAATTATCCAAACCAAACAATAAGCATCATTAGACAATGCAACATATCCCATGAAAAGATTTTTTATGCATCTGCTATCGAATTTTGATTTGTTTGGAGATATGTTTGCTGCATAAGCAAGGCACCCAAATGGATAAACAACATCCATGGAAGGTTCTTCCCCATATAATATAGAATAAGGACATTTCCAAGCTATGACTTGACAAGCTAATCGGTTAAGAATCCAAGTCGAAGCTAACAACGGGTATGACCAGAATTTCTGCGGCACATTACTCTCGAACATCAAGGCTCGAGCTATTTGCAGTAGGCTTCTATGCCTTCTTTAAACAATGACATTTTGTTGAGGAGTATACACACACGATTTGTGATGTATAATATCAAGCTCAGACATTAAACTTCCCATGTTTCTAGTTAATGAATTTAGATTCATTATCTGTTCTTATGGCTTTCATGACTTTTCCAAATTGAGTTTTTAATCATCTCAATAAATTGTTTTATCAGAGAGTAGACTTGATCTTTTGAGCCAATCAAGTATGCCCATGTGACACGACTATAATCCTCCACAATTGTCACCATGATCTTAACATTATTTATGCATTCTTCATTGTAAGGACCCCAAACATCCATATACACTAAATCAAATAGACAAGTAGTTCTCCTATGTAAAACAGGAAATGACAATCTAGTTTGCTTAGATTTAGCACATACCTCACATTCCTTCAAAAATTCCATATCTTCAATAGCAATTTTTCCTTTAAGGAGTGGTATTTGCATCATAACATTGATGGATGGATGTCCTAGCCTCACATGCCATTCTTTGATCTTCATTGAGCTGGTTGAGACGACATTGCATCTGGTTTTCTTCCCGATAATGTATAGGTTTCTAGTAGCCTTTCCTATTCCCATAATGTAATCAGATTTCACCTTTTGAATCATGCAATGAGTCTTCAAAAACGAACATCTAGCATCACCGTCCTTTGTCAGTTGAGCTACTGTCAGTTGTGAGTAAATTGAAGTATACAATAATACTTTGATTTCCCTGATTGAAACCACTTATTTCTCTTTGCAATCTAACACTTTTTGGTCCATTACTTTTGCAAAACCTCTGGTTTAAAGCTTTCCAAAGCTTTCTAGTAGAATCAATATAAATAAACGCATCTACTAGTTCCTTCGGTATAGAGTTAATGATCCATGATGAGATCATGTAGTCGGCTTTAATCCAGGATTTATAGTAAGGTGAATCAATATTTGGCTTAGGCAAACTTCCATCCAATAATTCTAGCTTGCTTTTCGTTTCTAATGCTCTCCTTATTGACTTGCTCCAATTTAAAAAATTGTTTCCAGTTAATTGAACATGTACGAGCTGCATATCAGGATGGTCAACGTTCTCTTCGATCTGGTTCTTTTGAGCAGCAATTTGCTCTAGATTGACATGCTGTCTTCTAATTTCTTTGCCTCCTCTTGTTTGTTCTTCATCTCATTCATTACTTCCAACCTCTTCTTCGGCGAGTTCATTCCAACCTACTCTTCGATTCTTTACCATTGTATTGGCTCTGATACCATGTAGAAGTTTGTACATAATAGCAATACTCTGAGAGGGAGAAGAAGTTTTAGAGAAGAAAAAAGGTTTCCTTTTGTTTTTCAAATCATATTATTGATTGTATCGTATATGCTTATATTTATAGCAAGCATATGTAGCACATCTTTTCTCTGTAGCACCTTTCTCAGTTGGTTACAACAAATCTAACATAATGTAACAGCTTCTGTAACTAACTAACCAATACAAAACTAACATGGCTAACTATCAACTAACACATTTTTATTAGCAATTAACACGCCTTTATTAACGTGTCTGCATGGTAGAAACTTCAGCATGCAGCCATCTTCTCTTCAGTATTAGGCCTGTAAATAAACCAAACCGTTCGTGAGCTACTCAGAGTTCGACTCGAAAAAAGCTCGTTTGAAATTCGATCGTTTTGTAAACGAGCCGAACTCGAGCCTCAAATCGAGCTTGATAAGTTTATCGAGCCGAACTCGAGCTTAGAGATGTTCGGCTCGTAGGCTCGCGAACATGTTTGGCTCGAACTAAAACGAGCCAGTTCGCGAACCCTGATTCGAACATGTTCGCGAACTCTTATTCGAACATGTTCACGAACCTTGATTCGAACATGTTCGCGAACTCTAATTCTAATATGTTCACGAACATGTTCGCGAACGTATAAAATAATAGATTATTTATACATATTTAAATAATTAAAATGAATAATAAATTATAAAATATATGTTAAGTATAATTATTTAGCAATAAATAAGCATATAGATGAAGTATTGATAATAAATTATTTATATATTTAAATAATTAAAATAAATAATAAATTACAAAATATATATTTTAGTATAAATTTCATCTAACTTATATAACTAATTAACTAATTATCATATTTATACTAGTATAATATTTTGAAAAGTAAATGTAATTGAATGATATTGAATAGTATATCCAGTTTATTTAGTATATATATATTTTATTATTTTAATCAAACCATAATATATATTTTCATGTGTATTATAAAATAAAATCATTAAATGAATAATTAATTAATATAATGAGATATTGATTTGGAAAACTAAAAAATAATAACATGATTTATTAAGTTATCTTATGAATAGAAATATCGATTTAGATAATTATAATGTATAAGTATACAAGTATACTTGAGTTACATAGTTATATTTATATCTCTATAATTATAATTCTACAAATAAATTACAAATAACTTACATAACTAATTGACTACGAGATAAATATAATAATAATTCATAATTCTAATATAAAGTTAATCTACCTTTATAACTAAATAAATATGAGATAAAATAATTATAATTTATAACTCATAAGTAGATTTTGAAAAGTAAATGAAATAGAATGATATTAAATAGAATTAAATGAAATATTGAGATGAAAAACTAAAAAAAATAACATGATCTAGTAAATTATCTTATGAACAAAAATATCAATATAGATCACTATAATGTATAAATATACAAGTATGACTTACGTAGTTATATTTATATCTCTATAATTATAATTCTAAAATAAATAATATCTAACTTACATAATTAATTTCTATGAGATAAATATAATAATAATAATTCGTAAGTAGATGAATGGAGTAGATGAATTCGAATGATATTAAATAGTATATTAATTCTATATATTGTATAGTCTATATCCAAAACTAGCTAGAATCATACATTTTTTCTGATATGAATCTCATCCAAAACTAGCTAGAATTAGATATATTTTTTTTGTTAGTTGTGAAAATTTTATTTGGTAATGAATCTTGTTAAACTTCTAATTGTAATTGTTGTTTGATTATGATTGATTAGTAGACTATGCATCATTTGAATTAATTGAATTATTAAGTGAATTATGCTAAAATAGTGTTTTAAGCTGAGTCGAGTTCGATCTCGAACTCGAACTCGAGCTCGAATAACACATTATCAAATCGAATTCGAGCTCGAAAACAAGCAAAGTCGAACACGAGCAGAGTTTGAACTCGAGTTCGAATATGTCTCATAAACGAGTAGTTATCGAACCGAATTCGAGCTGCTCGCGAGCTCAAAAATTTTATAACGAACTGAGCTCGAGCTCAATTTAAAGCTCGAATTCGAACTCAAGCTGAATAAAATTTAAACGAGCCGAGCTCGAGCTTGGCAGTGTTCTGCTCGGCTCGGTTCGTATACAACCCTATTCAGTATGCAGCCATCTTCCTTCGTCAGACCATATGCCATTCTTTCTTCCTTCATCAGAACAATTATTCTCTTTAGAATTTTCCTCTGATCTTGAACATGATGTTGCCGTTAATGTCGGTGACTCCGAAAGTTCCATCCTCCATAGTCATCATCTTCCGCGTGATGGTGAAATCCACCGGGTGACCCACGCAGTACTGTGGGCTAAAGACGGCGACGGCGGGAGGGTAGCTCGGGGCGGCCATCATTTTGAATTTAAATTTTTGTTTTGTTTTTTATTTCAATAATGCTGTTGAGTAGTGTGTGATTTGTTTGTGGAATGGAGTGGCACTATTTAAAGAGGGGGAACGACGAATGTTCGTAATTATTACTAATGGGGTAAACTGTCATATTCTTGTAAATAAATTACTAATTGTGGAAAATGTCGTATTCTTGTATTCAATTAAATTTCTAGCTACGCTGAGACTGAGATTAACAAATTACAAACATGGTTTTCTTTGAATGATCTGACTGAATTATTTAGTCAATTTCTGCGTGCCCGTATATTTGTAAAATAAAAAATTTATTAAAAAATCATCCAAGCAAAGTCTAGGTCTTTTTTTCTTTTTCCTTTTATTTTTCGTCAAAGGTTTTTATGTGAACTCATTTAATTCAACGCGTAGAAGTTTCATAGCATATTTAAATATGCATCTAACCTTCCTTGTTCAGATGTAGCATTAGACTTGGTCTTATATTAATCCTATACCATTTCTATTAATTTATAGTGTAGAAAAGTTTTGTGGTTGGATATCCGTACTGATTAAATAATCCAAATTTTACCAATGACTGCAATTTTGTAGAGACACGGAACCGAAATGTAAAGCTAGTCTATACATAGTGCCTCTTCGTAATTGCGTTAGGGATGTCAATCAGGCTTTTACTGGGACCGTAACCAATAAATTAGTATTGGTTACGGTTCGAACCGACCCAAGAAACACCGGATCCGGGCCATCAAGTTATGGTTCGGATCGGGTATTACCCATCGCTTCAGCGGTTACCGTTGGGCCTACACCCAAATCCCAAAATTTTCAATTTCATATTTCAAATTTTAACAAAGGAAAAATCTTTATTGGACTAAAATATAAAATATATTATAAATAAATATAAACGTATTTTGAACATAGTCGTATTTTGATTTTTGAAAAATTAACGTATTTTCGTCCTTGTATCGTATCGTATCGTATCAGTTGTCATTGTTCGAAAATTAACGTATATTTGAAAAGTGCGTACTTTGCTACCTAGAAGTCTAATTTCTCAAAATATTTAGGACATTCGCTCATGTACATTGCAAAGTTACCTTCCGACATAAAAGAAAAAGAAGAATGAACTAAAAAGAGATTTTTTAGTAAATAATGAAAATGTCTTTGTAAAAGAAAGCTTACTCCGTCTTTGAGTTACGATTAAATCTCCATCTTCATCAACTTCATAGACTTTCCCATCATCGAATTCATACGATCATCAATCTCTTCATCTCCTACATAATTGCAAAAAGAATCAAAAGGAAAAATAAAAGCTCAATAAGATGATTGCAAGAAGGTTGAATACCTTCATGATGTAATATGCAGTCACAAGATGTGTTTGTAAATTAATTAATATTTCGTAATTACACTCAAATGTAAAATGTTCTTACAAAAAAAGTGGATATGTAATGCTCAAATTTAAAAAAAAAAAAAAAAAAAAAACTGATCGGGTCGGACCGGAACCGGACAAAATGGGTCGGGTCTAACTGGTCTGGGTCCAAGCGGTTCTAGAACCAGAACCGGAACCGGAACCGTTGCTTTAAAATTTAATGGGCTTTGAACGGTTCCGGATCAGTCCGGGTAAAGACCGCCCGTTGACATCCCTAATTGCAGTGGCAGAGACATAAAAATTCATTGGACATTTAGGATGCCATTATTCAAAATTTTATGTATAAATATACGATAAAAAAAAATTAATTATACATTAGAAAAAAATATATTTGATTTTTGGCAGGAGGAGGGGCTTCAGCCTACGCCACCCCGACTTTGCCCATGTGTAACTGGATAACTAGTCATCTTAGGTGGTGTTTACTTTGCATGATTAGGTTGGATAGATAAAATCAATCCAACCTAATCAAGTGTTTACTTTTAAGGATTAATATTTGAGGATATCCCAAAACCCGAGATTATTTTAATCTTTTGAATTGTTCTTCATTAATTTTAATCCAACCAATATAGGGAGGATTGAAATAATCCTCCAAATAAAGGAAAAATTATTTATCCCAATTTTAATCTTTCACTAATCATTTGTAGTAAACAAAGAATTGATAGATAAAAATTATCTTATCATACATTTAATCCATCAAATAGTCAATCCTTCAAAATACTAATCATGAAAAGTAAACACTCCCTTAGAGTTTACTTTAAGTGATAGCTAGGTTGGATTAATAACAATAATTCAAGTTAATTGTCATTTATTTTGAAAATTTGATTCATTTTGAACTTGTTTGAATATTTTATGTTTTAATTAAATACTCAATTATTATATATATTATCAATCTATACTATTACTTAAAATAAAAATCCCTAGCGTATTATACAATGATGGCTTGAGCTCTTGGAAGGAAGCCTTCTTTGCCTTCCACCTAATTAAGTTGCTCGGGTAAGGCCAAACACCAAAGCTTACGATAATTTTCTTAATAGACAATAAAAATTTGTCTGTTAGGGGTTAACATATATGTTATATGTTTTGTTACAATTAGGATTGAGAAATCTTTTTAATTGAAAAAAATGATATTCTTTAGTGAGGTCGTATAATAGCGCGTGCGCGCACATATATATATATATATAGGGAATGGTTAACGTGAGAACCATTTTTATTGTGAGAACGTGAGAATCAAAAACTGATGAATTCACAGTGAAAGTTGATGAATCCGCTGGAAAAATTATTGAATCCAAAAAAATAGAATTTTCGCCTCATGGGATTCGAACCGGTGAAAAATTCAATTTTAAATTCATTAACTTTCTCAACGGATTCATCAACTTTCATAACGAATTCATTTGGTTCTTAGTTTTTAGGATAAGAATGGTTCTTATTTGAACCAAACTCTCTCTCTCTCTCTCTCTATATATATATATATATATATAGGAGAGATCAAATAGTACCTGAGTTAGTATGTAGTAATCAATCTCATCCACTCATCTCATATATCATATGGTTGAGAATTTTTCGGACTTTTTAAGCTTACATTTCGCTAATTTCGTTACAGTAATGGTAGATTAGTAATTTGATTTGTTATGTGATTGCGAAAAACAAACCATGCATTTAATTGAACTGAATAATGCATTCAAATGAACACAAAAATGCATGCAGTTGAACACAATAATGCATGTGGTTGGAAGTCGCATGGCATCAGCGTGAGTTCGTGCTTTCATGGCGTCGCTCCGCCGCCGCTTCCTGCCAACAATAATGTATTTTTACGTTTTGTTAAATGCATGAACATGTTTTTATTAAATACATGAACGTGCTTTGTTAAATGAATGTTTGTGTTTCGTGCCAACATATAGTTTTATGTTTTGTTCAATGTAATTTCATGTTTTATTAAATGTAATTTCATGATTTTCGACAATAAATCTCTTATCCATCATTCTCTCTCAATTCCGCCGTCTTTTTTCCCGAATTCGCTGTGAACCACCGCCATAGCCACCATCTATCTCGATTCTTCAATCATCTATCAAATTCATCTTCTATTTTTTCTCAAAATCCATCAATTTTGTTCTCAAATTTTTTTCTTCTACTTTTTCTTTCTTTCAAAATCTGTTGTTTGTTGTGTTCGTGTATGTTGCTACTGTTGTTCGTTGGTGTTGTCGTCGGTGCCATCCGTTGCCGTCGTCGTCGGTGCCGTTCGCTGCCATCAAGGAGGAGAAGAAGAAGACTGACTTGATTTCTTCCCATTTTGCCCCTTGCGAAAAAAAAATTAAAAAAAGAAAAATGAGCTGCCACGTGTCAGCTTGTGATGCGGCCACATGTTCAAAATGTATGATCTATATTGAATACTACATACTATCTGAGAATTGGATATTACAGAAATCCAACCATATATGCGATTGAGTCTTATATATATATATATATATATATATATATATATGGGATGGATCACGTGATAATATAAATATTGGTGAGAAATAAGAATGCAGCATTTAATGTATAAAGTTATTGCACTAAATGTATAAATTTGTTGCATCAAATTTAACATATAAAGTGTAGCACTTAATATAAAGTTCTTACACATAATTTGGTGTAACAAATTTATACATTTAGTGTAACAACTTTATACGTTAAATGTTGCATTCTTATTTCTCACCAATATTTACATTCTCACGTGAACCATCCCTATATATATATATATATATATATATGGCTCAATCGCACATCAAGTTGACAATCAAGTTGCAAGCGTAACTTGCATGTATTAACGACGACGGATATATTGTGACCAAAATTAATGAGCCTTATCCGGTAAAAGATTAAACGCTTGAAAAAAAACACAAAAAATCGTATATATTTTTCTACATAGTGCGAACAAACAATATCATTTATTCTTAAGAGTAGTATCATTTATATTGAGAAATATCATTTTTGTTTATCCTATGATTAGAAAGTATTTTTTACATTGAATTTTTTTTATCATTAATACTAAAAATTGTTATCAATGATATCCATACAGTAAACCACCTCAAAAATATATATTAAGATTCATAGATAAAAAGTTGAAATCAAACAAAAGAATCACGTCACAAATTATGACGTACTAGATCTCCTCGATAATAGTACTCTATTTCTTTGACCCTATATTTTTCCTTCATCATTTATTTTTCTTCCGAAATGAGGCACATTAGATTATTTCAGTCCAAGACCGGTCCGAACAGCCGTATTTAGTATTTAATATTGATTTATTTAATTATTGATTAATTACGATTTACTAACTAATCATGATTTATTAATCTTCAACTATGATTAGTAATTTTCAATTAAGGTTCAATAGTTATCAATTGGAGTTATCAATCTACAGTATGATTTATTAATTTTTAATTAAAGTTTATTAATTATAATTAAAATTTAATTATGATAGTAGCGTCGTGCATAGATATGTATATGAGTGTGCCAGAATCGGTTGATAAGATATTTACTGCATACAACGTGTATTAGTATAGTAATTAATGTAGAATATAAAATTATATCATACAAAAATATATCCCTCTGTTCCATAGAAAAATGTATCTCTTTGTTCCATCCAAGATGACTTGTATTCTTTTTTGGGTTATTCCACCCAAGATGACCTGTTTCATTTTTAGAAAATAATTATCTTTTCAGAAGTTATGTGACCTACTTACTTTTTATTATTTTAATCACTTTATACCATTCTACTAAATAACCGTGCTAAAAAGAAATAGGCCGTAATATATAATCTTATCTCCATCAACCCCACTACTCCAATTGAACAGAAACAATAAAAGAGACTATGGGGGTGTTTGGCTAAGCTTATTTTAAAGAGCTTATAAGATGTTTCAAGAGCTTATAAGAGGTAATGTCTCAAGTGCTTATAAGTTGTTAAAGTGTTTGGATAATTGATCTTATAAGCTAGAGAAAGAATCGTGAGTTGGAGAGAGAAAATCATATTTATAGAGATAAAATTGACGAGATGTGAAGTTGATAGTATATGTGTAGCAAATAACGAACTATAATAAGATTATTTTGTTAAATTCATGGTTGCTTTTAAGTTTATGAAAAAATAAGTTAGGGTTTACCAACTTATTTTTATGGGAGCTTATGTTCGTTGGGTTTTATTTTCACAATTGTTTGTGTTTTATTTTGCCAAACAATTTGCAATAGCTTATAAGCTCATAAACAACTTATAAGTTGTTTTAAAGTGCTTATAAGCTCAGCCAAACACCCTCTATATATCATACAAAAAATGTACATTTAATATACAAAAAACGTATGATTTCGTGAATATCTGATATGTACGCACTGCTTCAAAGAATCTTCTTCCATAAGGAAGAGAGGAAGATGCTGAGAGCCTTGACATGTCTTGCAAGGAAAAGAATCTTTTTGTTGCGATTCCTCTACATGTTTGCATGAGATTTTAGTATTCTGTTTTGATCGTTGTATTCTTTTCATTTTTACTATTTTTTCAAATAATAATTAGTTTCAATGTGGTAAACATAGGAGCAAAAAATAAGTTTATTTTTCAAAATAGTTTTACAAAGCACTAACACTGCAAATCTATTCCGCAGATGATCATTCATAACATATACAATTATAAGATAAAAACTTGGATGAGCTTCGTCTCACTGTGAGCCCACCCTTGTTTTTTGTTAAAATAATTATATATTAGTTATGATGAGTAATGATAATTAGGTTTTATTAATTCATAATTATGGTTTATTAATTCAAAATTAGGGTTTATTCATTCATAATTATTCAAAATTATGGTTTATTAATTCAAAATTAGGATTTATTACTTCAGAATTAGGGTTTATTATTCAAAATTAAGGTTTATTAATTCTAATTAGGGTTTATTAAGTCAAAATTAGGGTTTATTAATTCCAATTAGGGTTTAATAATTCAAAATAATATTTATTAATTCACAATTAGGGTTTATTAATTCAAAATTAAAATTTATTAATTGATGATTAGGATTTATTAATTTACTATTAAGATTTATTAAATTAATTAATTTTAATTAGAATTAATTTAATATTAATTAATTAATTAATTAAAGATAAATTAGGGTGGGTCTCATTGCGCACGCACAATGGAGACCACCCCCAATTATAATTGAAGTTTGCACATATATACATACATATATATTAACATTAATGGATTTCTGTATATATATTTCTAAATTCTGTGGTAGAAGCACCCGCGAAGAGGAGGAGATGAAAAGCATGATAATTGCTTTCTGTTTACCTAGGAAACAAATGAGGGTTTCTTTGCTGCTTTTTCTAAAGAAAGTAATGTTATTTGCGTGTTTTATTATTATGGCACAACTCAGCTAAGAAACAACATTTGATGAAATTGCAAAACACCAGTAACGTGAACTTTATATCACAGCAAATCAATTCTAAGTTAACGTTTATGCTTATTGTTGGAGCTTCTTTTAGTCTGTGAGATAATCTCATCAAGAATGACGATGAGAGCAACAATGAAGGCACAGTCGACGTTCGGGTACACTGTCACCTTAAACCTGTCCTTGCCGGCAAATAAACTATCTACCGACGAATTCTTGTGCATCTGTAAAATTAAATTAAACCATATATATCAATCAAAACCAGATTATTCAATCATATATCATTTCAAAATTTTGATGCTCTAGAAATACAAACTTGGGCTAATTTGGTGGAAGCATCACCAACATAAACTTCGCAAGATCTTGCAAACCAACTCGCTTGCACCGTGTAATCACAAACATCCTCGTACTTGTTTTTAGCCATGAACACCGCTAATTTAGTCTTCATTTGGAAAATCGAAGACCTCCTAGTACTAAAAATTAGGTCTTTTTGATCTTTTCCTGCCCCTCTAAACACCTGCCATGTAGTAAGTATACTGAATGCCTACATCGAAGATAAGGCAGTCGCTTCAGGTCCCAGAAATTTAATTTAACAAGTATAAATGATTTGATGTTAGAAGATCATACGTACAATAACAAATTAATTAAATATATATGTCTCAGGTCTCATATTTTGTTAATCGATCTTTCATTAAATTGTACCTTTTTTCGAAGTGTGATGATAGGCACGCCTGTGGCATCGGACATCACCCTCGTCCGATTGAAGTTGAAGATTGATCCTTCGATTTTGAACATGATTTTCCCATTGGAATTTTTTACGACATAGTTTCCTTGACCAATCTGCCAAATGTTTTTGGTAATATTTAGATCAGCGGAACGACGAAGGCAGAAATTTCGATTGATCACTGCAACTTGATTGTAAGCTAATTGTTGCGTTGTCATTTTTGAAGCCTTGTAACTTTGAATTAAGTTTTGTGGAATTTGTCTTCACATTCTTATGTGATCTATTTATAGGAAATTAATAGAGAGTCGTACCAAAATTGTGGTTGAGAAGGAAAAATTCTTAAATATTAAATGTCCCGACCTTTGAAATATATGCAAAGAAAACACAATCTTTAACATTTTATTGAAAATGTCACTTGATCAAAATTTCAAGATCGAATTTCAGACTTTACACGTCAGCAGTGACGAAGTCAGACATTTTACTTTGGAGGCCCAATTTTTTTATAATAAAACTAAAAATAAGTAATATTATTTAAATTATGTCACAATGTTCAAAAAACAAAAGTTAAACACAATCACCATAATAAGTTTATCTTATATTCTTCATTTTCTAAAATCGTGCATAATAATTTCATTAGTAGCATTAACAAACACATCATTTTCATTGTACGAAATTAAGTTTATTCAATAGTCTAACTCAACACGTATATTTCTAAAATAGTCGTCATATATTCAATCGATCTATATCTATATTTTGATTGTTTTATCTTCAACGAGTTTTTTAGGTGCTTAAAATAAGAATTTAAATAATTTAGATGTCTTCAGTTGGTTGTTGTTAGAATACAAAATTATCTTAAATTTTTTAAAAATTAGATTGATCATATTAATTCACATATAAAGCTTTATTATTTGCATACATTTTTTATTCTATTAACATAACATATTATAGAAAAAAAAAAAAAAAGAAAAGAAAGAGCACAAAGTAGAGAGAGAAGAGAATATAACTACATTACAGGAAAAGAAAAATGAAAGATGAAAAGGAATAGGGGTGGGTATTCGATTATTCGGTCGATTTCAGACGAAAAAATAACCGAACCGAATTAATCGAATTTAAAAAAAAAATCGATCGAACCGAAATAACCGAAATATATTTGGTTAAACATAATTTTTAACTAAAAAATATATCTATTTCAAATAAATAAATAAATAATATTATATATTGATATAATATATATATAAATATATAGTTATATGTTATATATATAAAATATTCTGTAAAAAATAATTAATAGTATTATATAATAAATAAATAATATTATATTGTGCAAATATTATAAATTGATATAAAACGGAGAACGAGAGAATTAAATAGGATTAAGGATATTGATATATTAAAATTATAATTTTAAATAATAAATAATATTTTATATATATATTATTCGGTTTTCGGTTAAAAAAATTTCGAACCTATGGAAAACCGAATTAACGAATTTTAATTTGGTTTTAACCGAACCCAATTTGATTTTTATTTGATTCGGTTCGATTATTCGGTTTTTGGATATTTTGCTCACCCTTAAAAAGGAATAAGGAAAAAATAAAAAGAGAAGAGAATATAACTAAATTATAGGAAAAGAAAAAGAAGAAAGAAAAATGAAAGAGGAAAAACGATAAGGTAAGAAAGAGCTGGGACTTGAACCCGAGTCTCGAAGGTGAGGCAAGCAAACTAACCAATTAAACTACAATAAATTATTTATTTAATCATTAAATATATACTACTAATTCTCAAAATATCTGAAGGCCCATGGCCCCCAGACCCCATGTAGCTCCGTCATTGTACGTTAGAATCACTCAATGTAAATCTATATCCAATGAAATTATGCAACACATCTTACATTAATTAATTACGTGTTTTGGATAATCTCATATAAAAATAATTATACATCCACATACTCTAGCATTTATTCGTTAATCACCAAGAAGATTAATTGTAAAAGAGGGCCGGGACCACTATTTAAGTTTAATTTGGTAGGGAAAAAGCAATCCTCTCCCCATGAAAGAAGTAGGTCGTGAAATTTAGCATCACGAAATTGACCTTGAGGCAACAGGCTGATAAGGTCAACGATGCACTATTCCTTGGGATTATACGTTATTTTGAGTGATATTTCGTCTTTTCATATAACATAAAATAGTGGTCTTGAACAAAAACCAGAAATTCTGTGAAAGAAGAAAGGTTTTCGCCGAGGTTTCATGTTGGGTTTCCTTAAAAGTAAAGGTCTATATATAAATTACAATATATTCCAATCCTATTACGTTGGATATTAACAGACGTAGAAGGGAAGCTTCCAGTTCGAAACATGAATCTATCATTGAACTTTTGCCAGTGCCAAATTACATTTTCCATATATATTTTGAACGATTATCAAACCACTTTCCAACAACCTTAAAATATTCCGAAGAGTGTTCTTCCTCGTTTCCAGGTATATACATGTCTACATATCAATTCATCGTGAACTTGAACTAATCCATATATTAATTGGTGACAGAGATAGATGGCCATAGCTTTGCTTTCAGTGCTTTGTAAGAACGAAAAGGGTCAGGAGATTGTGCCTACAACCAGTGGCGGAGCCAGACATTTCATGTTGGGGGATCCAAAAATAATTTTTATAATAAAAATAAAAATAAATAGTATTGTTTAAATTACATTACAATATTCAAAAAATAAAAGTTAAATACAATCACATCATAACATTTCCCTTCTATTCTTTCTTCTGAAATCGCTACATAATAGTTTCATTAGTGATATTGACTAACACATCCTTCTCAATTTAAGGAACTAAGCAATCATTCAGTAGTTGGTCTCCCATACGATTGCGTAGAGAACTTTTGATGAATTTCATTGCTGAAAAAGCTTTTTCTACTGAGGCAGTGACAACTGGTAAGATCAATGACAACTTAACTAATAATTAAACCAATGGAAAAACTCCATGTTTTCTTGTAGAAACCATCTATTGAGCAAGACCTCCAATCACGATACTATCGAAAATGTTTCATCTATCGCACATCGAAAATAAAGTTTACTTTCAAATTCATACAAAGTAACTTCAGAAAATTCAAATGAGTAACCCTTGCAAGGCGAAGCAGCTTCTCCTAATCAAATGCAGAAAATGAATCTCTAGGATCGAAGCATGTCATGCATAAAAGTAAATCCGTGTTGACTTCATCAAAACGTTGATTCAACTCTTGAGCTTGCATGTCAATCACAGAACAAAATAACTCAACTCGATAATGGTGGAGATTCGTCATTTTCTCAATTTTACGTCTTCCTCTTCCTCGAACTACATATTCATCTTCCATATCTAGCACATCTATCTCATATGTGCTACAAAACTTACAAACTTCAGTAACCAAAATCTCCCAACCTTTTTCCCTCATTACTTGCAAACGTGTTTTTGCTACTTTAACAAGATTTATTACATTAACAATGTCTTGATCATTCCTTTGCAGCACAGTGGTTCACCACTCCTAAGCCTAGCTAGTCCTGATTCTAGGCTGCGCAGAGGTAAATAGTTTCATAATTTATTTTAGAAATTAATTTATCTTCTCATTGATGTATGTGTGTTTTTTTAGCTTTGGAATGTACGCGTAATGATTGCATAGAATTGGTAGTGAGCTACAAAAAGAAATATAACTAAGTTAGAATTATGAGGAATGAAGAGAAGAGTATAAATGGTATTTTTTTGGGGGGAACAGGTGATCTTTGAGAAAAGTTGTATTTGGTGGTGTACAGTTGAAATCCAAACAAAACCTCATTGGAAATGTTGTAGTTAGGGGGGCTTTAATCAGTAGAGAAGTTGCAGGTTTTTCTATCTATCAAGTGAAACGTTTACTCAAATGCCTAATTCAGTTACATGTTGAACTTCTCGCCGATGTTGTTCCCGGTGGAAGATGTCTCTCTTGGGGGGAAGAAATGTAACGAGAGAGAGAAAGATAAAAGAAGCGAAAAGACTTATGTGCAAGAGCTTCAAGATATTTACTGATATATGTAATAATATATTAAAATTTTTAACTAAATTGTGAAATCACTAAAATACCCCTATATTTTTTCAAAATTGTTGGGGGGCCCATGGCCCCCCAGGCCCCTTACTGCCTCCGTCCCTTCCTACAACACTAGTTAAGAGTAGGGATGGGTTGGTACGATATACCGATTTTTTTTATCATATTATATACCGTACCGAAAGGTGCGGTATGAAAATTTTCATACAGATACCGTACTGAAAGTATGGTATAGAAAAATTTCGTACTGATATAATACCGATATAACGGTATATACCGAATCGAAATTCGATATAACGTATTTTCTCGATGTCTTGCGTCTAGCTCACAAAAATCTAATTCATTTTCTCAATTCCCCTATTCTTACAAGGGTTTCGAGAAACAACAAATTACCTTTCCAACATTGAAGCTTTCCAAGAAAATCCTAATAATAAACAATATTCTGAGGAAGTAGTAGATTCAAAACAGAGTTGAAAAAAATTAATAATTGGGACAACAAACAAAAAAACCAGGAGCAACATTACCAATCTTCATGATAAAGATTAAAACTCTACTTTATTTCCGGACAACTCTCTCATTTTTCATTGAGAAACACTAACAGAAAAGATAAAAACAATATTTTAGCACATCAACGACTATAAATATAAATGTTTTCAATCATCTCAAGGCCTCACAATTTACATGTTTGCTGCAATACACTAGTACAAATACTTTGCACAACCTATAGGCAGTGGCGCGAGTTCGGGAGGCGTGCTATTGGAGGCGGTGCCATTCGGGGCCGTATTTCTAAGGGAGACTTGAGAGTGAGAGAGAGAGGTTAATGAGGGGACGATAATGAGAGAAGAGAGAGAGAGACGGCGGGTAATGCAGTGGCGACGGCGCGACTCTGGCGGTGGAGGGGCAGCGTCAGAAGATGGGGAGGGACTGCGTCTATGTGCGACGCTGATGGAATCATGGAGTTGATATTTTGTTTCTGGTTATTTATTAATTCTTTTATTAATTTTATGTTTTCGTTGTTAAGGGCCCAAACTTATTAATGAGCTATCAATTACGTGGGCCGTTAGTCTATTAATTAAAGGCATAATATTATGGGCTGATTATATTTTGCGGTGTGGTATATTACGGTATCCAAAGAAATCATATCGTTACCGTAACGAAATTGAATGGTACCGTATTAAAATTCATGGTATATACCGAAAATTAAGTGTTTTTAGGTATATTTTTGCTACGATAAGTCCAATATGTCAATTTTTTGGGTTTTTTTTCCACTCCTTGTTAAGAGCCAATCATTGAAAATTCAGATTGTCGAAATCCTGATTAGGGCTCTTGCATAATTGGGAATGCGAGTAATGCTTTGGTGTTGTTGAATGAATTGGTGGAGGAAGGTTTCGACTTGGATCAAAAGGTTTGTTCTTTGATGCTCATGACGATGTGCCGGTGGTGGATTTTTGGATGAGCTGAAGAATTTAGGTTTTAAATCATGTTATAATGTTTTTTTGTTGGCCCAAATTTGACCCAAGCTCATTCTCCCCTTAATTCTATTCTTGGCAACCTCCATCTCTTTAAATAAAGAGGTTCCTTTTTGTGCCTTAACCCTATTGAAAAAGAAAAGTGTCATTCGCTTCTAGAAATTCTCTCTGCGACCTTTTCTTTTTCTCATCATTGAAGATGCTTTTCTCCTAGTCTCTTTGTGAGACATCGGTAGTTTCGATTCTTCCTTTGTGGAGAGCTACGGGGTGAAGGGATTGTCTTGGGTAGTGATCGTTGGGTGTCGACTAGAGTGCTTTCTCCTTTTGGACACCGTGAAGGCGTGTTGCAACGACGGAGAGACCGCACCTGAGCCGAATTATTATCTCTATTTTCTTTCTTCTTTCTTTGTTGTGTGCAGGTCGTAGAAAGCTGCCGGAACGAGATGTTAAGTTGCTGCTGGGGTCGACGGAGGTGCTGTCCGTGAGCGCGTTGACGGCGACGAGGTTGTCCGAATTCACAACAGTGTATCAGAGCCACGGTTCTTTCTCATCGTAGTTGGTAAGTCGGGATCCTGGTCTTAGGATCACGCTCGGGTAAAGCGGCTAAAACCTCTCAGTTTTAAAATTCTAGAAAACTCCCAATTGGCGCAGTATAGGATTGGGTTTTGTTTCTGTTTACCAACGTGTCTCTCGTTTGTTAACTGTGTGATTAAATCAAAAAAACTTATTTACCTTGAGAATATTTTTGCTCTCTGATTTATATTCCGCTGCATTAAGGCTGATAAATTTTTCTTGATTTATTGTGTGACATTATATCTTCTTTGGCGAATTATAGTTTGGCACCTTTTGATGGTAAGACAGACTTTGGTTTTTAGCAACAAAAATTGAATGTATTTTAATTCAACAAGGTGTTTATCAAGTAACTGATGATTCTTATGATAATGAAGTTAATGAGAAAAAGAAATTTCAAATGAATCGTCTTGCTTTGTCTGCTATTATCCTGAATTTATCTGAGTGTGTTCTTAGAAAAGTAGGAATGATGACTTCTGCTAAAGATTTGTGGTCAAAACTTGAAGAGTTGTATACTGAAACGTCTTTGCCTTCTAAAATATTTCTGATTGAAAGATTCTTCTGTTTTAAACTTGACATGTCTAAAGGTGTTAATGAAAATGTGGATGAATTCACTAAGTTAGTTCAAGACATAAAATTGACTGGCGATAAACATATTGATGATTATGCTCCGTTTACGCTTTTAAATGTTATTCCTGATTCTTACAGTGATGTTAAATCTGCAATTAAGTATGGTAGAGATAATGTGATGCTTGACACTGTTGTGAGTGCTTTGAAAAATAAGGAATTAGATTTTAAACTTGATAACGGTGCACAAGAACTGGATAAAGTCATGCATGTTAGGGGTGAAAAAAGGTTTCATGATAAGGGGAAGTCAAAACTTAGATTTAAACCTAGGAAGTGCTATGGTTGTGGTGAAACGGGTCACTATATCAAGGATTGTCTTAAGAAAACTCAACATGTTGATCAGGCTAATGTGGTTACTAATGAAGAAACCACGAATGATTTGTTCTAAGGTGGAGTCTGTGGTTGAGCTTTAAGTTTAGGGTGCATGGACTTAGGAGTTTGTTTCCTTGTGTGTCTCTATTGTTGCTCTCTTTAAGGTGGAGCTTCGTCCTTTGCTTTGTATGCTCGTTTTTCTTGTTTTTTGTGAACATACCTTTGTGCTTTGTGGTTCATTTTATGTGGCTTTGTGTTTTGGTGGCTTTGTGCCAACTTCGTGACTTCGTGATGGCTTAGTGACTTTGTGATATGCTTTGTGTTTTATGATCTGTGTGATCTATGCTAGCTTAGTGATAGCAATATTTGTGATATACCGTCTGTGTGATGGTTGTGATGATCTTTGCGATCTTCTGTAGCTTTGTGCTAATTATCTTTGTGATGAATCTTTATGGTTGCTTTGTGGTCAACTAGCTTTGTGTTAGTTAGCTTTGTGATGTTTCTTTGTGAGCTTTTAATTATGTATTAGTTGTCTTCATGCTTTGTGAGCTTCTAATTGTGTGTTAGATATCTTTTGTATTTTGTGGGTATTTTTTCTATGTGTCTTTTTTGCAGGTATGAACACGGTTAATTTATCCTTGGTTGATCTTTGTGATCATATATGGACTGTGTCTATACGGCTTGTTCCTTGTTCTGTCTGTGTGATTTTGCAGGGGATGCTCGGCGATGATGATTGTGCGGTTTGTTCTCCGATGCACACAACAACACGATTAGGCCAAAGGTAGAGATTATAATGTTTTTTTATTGGCTCAAATTTGATCCAAGCCCATTCTCCCCTTAATCCTATTCTTTGGCAACCTCCATCTCTTTAAATAAAGAGGGTTCCTCTTTTGTGCCCTAACCCTATTGAAAAAGAAAAGTGTCGATGCTCCTCTAGAAATTCTCTCTTGCAGCTTTTTCTTTTTTCTCATTGCTTGAGGCTGTTTCTCCCTAGTCTCTTTGTGAGACATCTGAAAGTAAATGGACTAAAATTAGATTATGGGCTTAATTAATTAATTGTTGGACCATTGATTTTCAATTAAACCTAAAGCCCATTCAAACTAGGTTATGGGTGGTTTACGTATATAATGGAAGTTAATCATTAGAGATTGACGTGAGAACATTATTGAGAAACACTTTTGAGAAAAACTACCGTAAAATTCAATAGGAGATTATTGGCTTCTCTCGTTGGATTTTGATACTGAGGAATCGTTCCTGCACCTGATTCAATACACGTGGATACCATAGTTGTGGAAACGATCTCGAAGAACTTATTGGAAGCTTTACAACCTGTAAGTTTTCTATCCAATCGTGTAATAGGGCTCTTCGTACATTAATTATAGATCTAGATCCGTTCTTGATGGTTTTATTCCGCTGCGCTATTATGTGATAATTCAAGAACATCCCAACAGTGGTATCAGAGCCCGGGGCTCGATCTATAATTAATTAATTCGTGTACTAATTTAATTGTGGATTTTCGAAAATTTTGAATTTTGAAAACTGATTTTTGAAATCAGAAATTGTTTTGTGTAATTGAAAATTAAAAAAATGTGAATTATTTTTGGAAAACTGGTTTCTGGAAATTGGGATCGCCGGCGGCATTGCGCGTTTGACGGACGGTGGTCGACGACGGTCGTCGACGCGCAACCTCCTCGACCATTCCGAGGCGGCGCGTCGACGGCCGCCGCCGCCGTCGCCGCGGTTATTATCGAACTTTTCTTCTCGCCGTCGCGGACGGACGGAGAAGAAAGGTTTCGCGGCGGCCACGAAAGCCGGGAATCGCGGCGTTCGTGGAGTCGTCGACGACGCGCAAGACGGCGTGGAGTAGCTGGCAGAACACGGCGCCGGCGGGACAGAAGGCGGCGCGACGTGCGCGTGCACGAAAACCCTACTCTGGCGCTTGGCCTCCGCGTGCGTTGGACCGCGCGCGCTGTGCTTCCGCGTTGCGTTGGGCGTTCGATCGTGGGCGCTTTGCGTGCAGGCCGCGATTTTGAGGACGGGTGGGCTTCACCGATGTTTGGCGGCAAGACGCGTGGTGTGAGCCATCTTCGCGCTGGGCCACGGCTTTAGGCGTGTTTTGGGCTATTCAATGTGGCAGCCCATCATGGAAGGTATCTTGTTTAAAAAACGTTTTTCCTTTTATTAATTTAGAATTAATAAAATTTAATTTTCAATTACACAAATTATTTTATTAATTAGATTAATAAATTTTTACTTTAATTGTTATTATTTTTGAAATAATAATATTAATTTTTATTTTATTAATTTAGAATTAATATAATTATGTGTACATGGATTAATTTTATTAATTTATAATTAATAAATCTAATCCCAAATTTTGGACATTAATTTATTAGTTAGATTAATAAATTTTAACTTTATTATTATTTTGAAATAATAGTATAAAGTTTGACTTTATATTAATTTAGAATTAATATAATTTTCTTATGTTCATAAATTGAAGAGTTGATTTATTAATTGGACTAATAAATCTTATTTTGGTTATTATTTTAGAAATAATAATACTTATATTAATTTGGAATTAATATAAAATGCATACATCCACTTTTAATTAGAGAATTAAATTATTAATTAGATTAATGAATTTATTCGTTGAGCCCTCTTTGCTGTTTTTCTGTGATAAGCATGCTATTTGATTTTATGCTTATATTTTAACTATAGTAGTTAGAGACCGTTTTATTGTTTGGGTAGGCGGCGCCCAATACTTGTAGTCCGTGTAACTATGTTTGGGTAGGCGGCGCCCAATATATGTGGTCAGCATTTCTATGCCTGGGTAGGCCGCACTGAAGAATGTTTTAAATTTAATATTGGATATTAAATATACAATTAGTGTCACGTGTTAAATCCCCACTAAAATACAAGTCTAGTTTTGAAACAAAGCAGATCGTCCATCATAATTGTGTGAGGATCCCAGCCTCTTTCGTCAAGAGTTTTACACCAAAGTGTTTACTCAAATCGACAAAGCAAAGGCTCGTTCATAGATGCATGGTTGGCATCATGTGATGGGGTTGATTTGCTTAATTATTTTGAAACAGCCAAAGAGATCAAAATAATTAGTGGATGCCTATTAATTGGATTAATAAACTAAGAATTGCAAATTTATTGTTGCGATCGGTTTTGGAAACCGACCAAATATTATTATTATAGTCATCAGCCAAAGCAGAGGCTATAATAATATAAGACTTGAATCGCTACAAATTAATGTTGCAATCGGCTTGGAGGCCCACCGAGTGATATTATTTACAGTCATCAGCCAAAGCAGAGGCTATAATAATATTGACTTGGATCTT
This sequence comes from Salvia rosmarinus, assembly GCA_036937905.1. Taxonomy (NCBI): domain Eukaryota; kingdom Viridiplantae; phylum Streptophyta; class Magnoliopsida; order Lamiales; family Lamiaceae; genus Salvia; species Salvia rosmarinus. The sequence continues at coordinate 63,227,880 of CM072818.1, read as the reverse complement.
GGACTACTAAGATTTATATTTGTTATAAATCCGTATTTTGCATTTGGGGGTGCAATATATGTTAAAATTAGTGGGAGCTAATCAATACAACAAACCCTTGTTTGATTAGTGATATGATTGTGATCTTTGTTTGCTATGTTCTAATTTTATTTATTTTTTGTTCAGTTACGATGTCGACTGTGTTATATAAGCGTTTGATGGAAACAAATTTTTTGACTGGGTCAAACTATCCGGATTGGCTACATTGCCTGCGCTTGGTGCTAAGGACGGATAAGATTGAGTATGTCTTGGACAAACCAATCAGTACCATCCTTGATGAGCTTTCTCCTGAGTATGCCTCGTTTGACAAGGATGCTCATAAGAAGCACGTTGAGGATGCTATGTCGGCTCAGGGCATCATGTTAACTTCTATGAGTTTGGAACTACAGATGCAACATGAAAGCATGCTACTTTATGAGATGATTCAGCACTTGAAGAGTTTGTTTGTCTCACAGGCACAAACATTAGAGTATAAGATACTCCGAGATCTCTTCAAGTGCACGCTTCATGATAGAAGCAAGGTCTCTGAACATGTTTTGAAGATGATAGGATTGATTGAGAGGCTGGCGTCGATTGGAACGACTCTGCCAGTCAATGTCTCAACCAACCTGGTTTTGCAATCGCTACCTAGTTCATTTGCGAATTTCATAGTGAATTTCAATATGAACAACATAAAGGTGGGATTGACTGATCTTCACAACATGTTGAAGACTTTTGAGTCCTCTACTTCTGATGGCAAATCTGTGCTCATGGTGAGCTCTTCTGCTCAATCTTCCAAAGGGAAGAAAAAGCAAAAGAAAGACAAGAAGAAGGCATCGGATGTCTTCAAGCCTAAGAAGAGTGGAGGGGTTCAAAAGAAGAAGCCGACATTAGCAAAGGATGAGTGCACATTACGTCATCGGAAGGGCACTTTGGAAGAGAGAGGCGCTTAAAGTTCAAGCACAAGTGCAATGGGTAATGACTCGGTATGTTTGTCATTGAGATAAATATGTCTATAAATAATTCACATTCTTGGGTATTAGATACCGGCTGTGGCTCACACATTTGTAATAATGTGCAGGGACTAAGTGACAGCCGAAAGGTGAATCCTAGGGAGGTCGATCTACGCGTGGGAAATGGAGCAAGAGTTGCTGCTGAACGCGTAGGGACTTATAGATTAGATCTTCCTACATGATATAGACTAGATTTACATCAATGTTATTTTGTTCCTGCAATTTCGAAGAATATTATTTCCATTCCTATGTTAGACATTGAAGGGTTTTCCTTCCATTTTGGAAACAGTCGTTGCACGTTTTCTCTTAATGGAGTTCTTTATGGAAATGCTTCTCTTTCGAATGGTTTATATATGCTTGAATGTGAACAAAATATTCTCAATGTGCAAAACAAACGACCTAAGCTAAGTAATGTCTGAATAATGCTACTTATCTTTGGCATTGTAGACTTGGTCATATCAATGAGAAAAGGATAGCAAGGCGAGAAAATTGGATTATCTCATACCATTTGATTTTGAATCATATGGTACTTGTGAATCTTGTATCAAAGGAAAAATGACTAAGAAACCATTTTCTGGGAAATGGTTACGAGCCAAAGAATTGCTAGAGTTAATCCACTCGGATGTGTGTGGACTATTTCAACTCAAGCAAAGGTGGATATTCGTTTCATAACTTTCACCGATGATTTTCAAGATATGGATATGTGTATCGATGAAACACAAATCGAGGCTCTTGATAAATTTAAAGAGTTTAAGTTAGAAGTCGAGAAACAACTTGGTAAAAGTATCGAGAGTCTTGATCGGATCGAGGAGGGAATACTTAAGTCGAGAATTTCTTGATTACTTGAAATCACATGGAATCCGGTCAGACTGGACACCTCCGGGAACACCACAGCTGAATGGTGTATCCGAGAGAAGAAATCGAACTTTATTAGATATGGTTCGATCCATGATGAGTTTCGCTAGTCTCCCTTTATTCCTTTGGGGCCGTGCCTTGCTAACTGCCGTTTATATTCTGAATAGGGTTTCATCTAAATCAGTCGAGAAAACACCATATGAACTATGGTGTGATAAAATGGCAAGTCTTAAATATATGCGAACCTAGGGTTGTCCTGCTTTTGTTAAAAAGATGCAGACTGATAAGTTGGAATCAAAAAGTGAGAAATGTTATCTTGTGGGATATCCAAAGGAAACAAAAGGATATGAATTCTACTCACCTGGAGATCACAAGGTGATCATTTCTAGGAATGTGACGTTTCTTGAAGACTCCTATGTTTCCAAGGAACAAGATCACAACGAGGTAGATCTTGAAGCAATTCAAGAACCACAGAACTACACAGAAGACGAAGGATTATTTAATGGTGTAAACAAGAATTCAGTGGGAGTATTTGATGATCTATTGGGAGGGGAAATGACTCTTAGAGGGCCACCACCATCTCAAGAAGACAATGAGAATCATCAAATACAAGATGACACAATAGTTGTGCCACCTCCACCTCAAGAAAATCATGATGAAATTCTTGAGAATATCCAAAATGTTGATCAGATCAACACAGAAGAACCTACTCACGTTCAGAATGAACAGCCTGAACCTGCGCAAACAACCCGACTCAATAGGCCACAGAGGACTCGTCGTGCACCCGAAAGATTGAATCTAATGGTTGAGAACCAAGATGATGAAGTCGAGTCGGATGATGATGAACCTAAGACCTATACTGAAGCGGTGACTGACACCGATTCAAAGATATGGCTCAAAGCCTTAATATCTGAAATGGACTCGATGTATTTCAATCTAGTCTGGGAACTAGTTGATGACTTACCAGATGGGGCTTACCCCATAGGCTGCAAATGGATCTTAAAAAAGAAGAGAGATGCAGATGGTAAGATATGAACCTACAAGGCTAGGTTAGTGGCAAAGGGTTATAGTCAACGTGAAGGTATTGACTATGAAGAAACCTTTTCACCAGTTGCAAAAATCAAGTCGATTAGGATATTACTTGCGATAGCTGTGTACTACAATTTTGATATTTGGCAAATGGATGTCAAAACCGCGTTTCTCAATGGAGAACTAGAAGATGATGTCTACATGACACAGCCTAAAGGTTTTGTGTCCAAAGAGAGGCCGAATTCAGTATGTAGGCTAAAGAAGTCCATTTATGGACTCAAGCAAGCATCGAGGAGTTGGAATATTTGCTTTGACAGAGCTGTCAAATTGTTTGACTTTGTTAGAAGCAAAGAGGACCCTTGTGTTTATAGTAAGCGCGAGAATGAAAACGTTGTCTATCTTGTCATATATGTCGATGACATTCTGATTATGGGAAGCGACCGATCCATGATGCAATCCGTGAAAGACTGGCTGTCTAAATCCTTTATGATGAAGGATCTCAGTGAGGCCTCCTACATCCTTGGGATCAAGATCTATCGGGATAGACCTAATAGATTGTTGGGCTGTCACAATCCACTTACATAGACAAATTGCTACGGCGTTTCTCAATGGAAAATTCTAAGAAATGATTTCTTCCTATGGGACATGGCATCAAGTTGTCCAAGAAGGATTGTCATTCTAATGACAAAGAAGTTGCTTGCATGAAAAGGATTCTATATGCTTCTGCAATAAGATCAATCATGTATGCCATGATATGCACTAGGCCAGATGTGGCCTATGCGCTTAGCATGACGGGCAAATTTCAGCAAAATCCCGGTGAGGAATATTGGAAAACTGTTAAGACTATTCTTAAGTACCTTAGAAGGACTAAAGAATACTTCTTAGTCTATGATGGGCGGCCGAGCTATCGATGGCGGGTACACCGATGCTAGCTTCCAAAGCAGACCATGACGACTATAAGTCTCGATCCGGATATGTTTTCATCCTCAATGGTGGGCGGTGAGTTGGAGCAGCCCAAACAGACTACTACTGCGACTCCACCACCGGCCGAGTATATTCGCATCCGAAGTCGCTAAAGAGGCGGTTGCCTGTTGGAGTTTGTGAAAGAATTGGATGTTGTTCCAAGTGCAAGCGATGCGATACCATTGTTACGTGACAATCTTGGTGCGGTCGCAAGCAAAGGAACCAAGAGCCACAAGCGAAACAAGTATGTTCCAAGACGATATCATCTGATTAGAGAAATAATAGAAATGTGACATGTAAAATTAGAAAGAGTACCCACTGACGATAACTTAGCTGATCCTTTTACCAAGCCGTTGTGTATAGAAAAACACAACAAACATTTTGAGTGCTTGGGTGTTAGACATGTGGGAAATTGGCTTTGATTCAGTGGGAGTTTATAATTTGTATGTTTTAGAAACTCCTTTGTTGAGATATACTTACTTTTGATCACAATCAAAGATAATGTTTTATCTATGGGTTTTGTACATTTAATGGAATAATTATTTTGATGTTTGTCGTTATTCTCTTATTTGTTCCCTTGAATTATCACTGTCATTTTTGCTGTGAGACATCAATGATATAGTATAATTCTAAAATAGCCCTACGTAATGATCATCAAGAATGGGATATTGATGATATATCACATGTTAGCATGTGGTCTGCATCACATTCTTAGAGAATGTAGTGGTTCTCGCAACTACGAGATATTTGATATCCGTGATGGACACATGAATACTTTGGAGAGTATTGGTATACCCTGCTATTAAATCGTTTGTTAGATGTCTACGATTTCTTAGTGTGTGGAGTATGTAATAGTCCTTAGACTTGAGGTCATTACACATTTTGTTTGTTGAGTGTTGTACTTTGACCAAGACAACGCTTGCGAGTAGCAAGACACGGCTTGGATTGGGTGCATCATGAGACAATTGAAAATGGTAGTTGAGCCAAGAATATGATTCATTCATCGATTAGAATTTCGAGTGAGCACTCATTTTCTCTACATTATTCGACCATAAAGTCATTGGCCAATGCAAGAGATATATTCAATTAAAGTAATTGAATATGATCATATGAGTCTTATAATAAAGATGAGAAAAGTGATTGAGCTATTGGGATAGATACATAGCAAAATTCTAGGCTCAATCGAGTGTGTCATGAATGAAAGGATATTACATAAACTTCACGTAAAGGTTTGTTTACTGTTTTCCACGTAAACGTCCGTCATATATCGAGTTCGTTGTACAACGCAGTCCAAGAGTTTTATGCAGACTTTGATTAGATCATCGTCGGTAATGAGGACCTATTGGGTCACACTATCAAGTGTATTGTTAATCAGTTCAAGGGTATATGCATAATGCACGGTATGTTATCTAATACTAGTCCAAGTGGGAGATTGAAAGTAAATGGACTAAAATTAGATTATGGGCTTAATTAATTAATTGTTCGACCATTAATTTTCAATTAAACCTAAAGCCCATTCAAACTAGGTTATGGGTGGTTTACGTATATAATGGAAGTTAATCATTAGAGATTGACGTGAGAACATTATTGAGAATCACTTTTGAGAAAAACTACCGTAAAATTCAATAGGAGATTCTTGGCTTCTCTCGTTGGATTTTGATACCGAGGAATCGTTCCTGCACCTGATTCAATACACGTGGATACCATAGTTGTGGAAACGATCTCGAAGAACTTATTGGAAGCGTTACAACCTGTAAGTTTTCTATCCAATCGTGTAATAGGGCTCTTCGTACATTAATTATAGATCTAGATCCGTTCTTGATGGTTTTATTCCACTGCGCTATTATGTGATAATTCAAGAACATCCCAACAACATCGGCAGTTTCGATTCTTCCTTTGTGGAAGAATCACTTTGTGGAGAGCTACCGGGGTGAGGGGATTGTCTTGGGCAGTGATCGTTGGGTGTTGACGAGAGTGCTTTCTCCTTTTGGACACCGTGAAGGTGTGTTGCAACGACGAAGAGATCACACCTGAACCGAATTGTTATCTCTATTTTCTTTCTTCTTTCTTTGTTGTGTGTAGGTCGTAGAAAGCTGCCGGAACCAGACGTTGAGTCTACCGGGGTCGACGGAGGTGCTGTCCGTGAGCGCGTTGACGACAACGAGGCTGTCCGGATTCACAACACATGTGGTGGTTGTGCAAGGCTGGTTTGCAATGCAAAGCAGATGAGCTGCTCGAGAGAATGGGTGTAGAGGATCTTGCAACGGCCATGGATTGGCGCTGATCCTCTTTCCCCAAGGTATAACTCCAACTAAGTCTAGTATATGCTTATGCTTCTTTTTTTAGTTGGATAGATTGCTGCAGCATTTTTTTTTCTTGGAGGATAACTAATGATCATGCTTGAGGTGAGTTAAATTTCATCCCTATTTAGCATTTAGTTGAAGCAATGATCATTTAGATAGGTTAACAAGCATCCCTTCAAAAGATATTAAAATTTTCATGTTATTGATGCTATGAAATTCACTCTTTTGGGTCTTGAATTAGGAAATCTTTTTTATTTTTGGTTTTTGGTCGGATTGTCTAGGCTCATAAAAAAAATTGGGCAATGCAGCCCAGCCGGATTTCATGCATTGGGCTTATGGGTTCAGGTCGGTCCGACCGACGCAAAAATATATGCGTAGACCTGTAAGCAGCCCGAAAACCTGAATTTTGCGGGTGCGAGAGCCCCACCCCGTTCCTTTCATTGGCCCGGAGGATTCGAGCCGGGCCGGGAATTGATTTGACACTTTTCACAAGAGTACTGAAAATATAGGTAAAAAAAAGTGCATTAGACTTTGGTAATAATAATTACGTTTCAATAATTCAGGGTACTGTAATGCTACGTATCATCATATTATTGCAATTTGCGACATGTTACATTATAGTGATTTGATCATTCAACTGAACTGCACATCTAAAGAGGTGACTAATTTCAATTCTCCTTCCTCCACATGTTTTACACAGGAAAATTTCAGTTCTAGAATTATTTTTCAAATTGTTAATTATGTGCTGGTGAATTGCTGTACTATTTGGTATTGTAACATAATCTTGTTTCTCTGCAGCCTGTTTAATAATTTTACAACGATATTACTATGTGGATGATGGATCCTAGATCAGCAAATTTTTAGTGAAATAATTCATCCTAATCTAGCAAATAAAAAGACAAAAAACTAACAGAAGAGTCAAAATAAGAGGCTTCTCAATCTTGGATTGATATAAATTATTGAAAAAAGCGAGACTCTAATCAACTGGACTTGACAGTTTAATCAGCAGACAAGATTTGGCAGAAATTTCTAATCAATATTAATCATTAGAACTAACCACTGAAATAACTCAATTGTTTTCTACGTAAAGAGTTGGGGCAAAAGAATAATAAATTTGACTCGTTGAAATGTTATCTTTAGCATGTTCATCCACAGGTGGCTAAGACAAATAGGATGAGATTTTGAACAGGAAAAACAATGGTAAATCAGTCACTTCAAATTGAAATAGCTGCTAATAATCCACAAGAAGTTTATATTGTGGACTTTAATGAGTTGTCGGCCTCTATAAAAACACAAAAATAGTGTTCGCATTAGATAATACAAACAAAACCAAGATTTTAGTCAAATTTCCTTGCTTTCAGACAGCAACAAGTAGTGAGCTTGAAAGGTTTTAAATATTTCTCAAGACAAATAAAGTGATAAATTTTGAAACAAATCAATTAGTTTTAAATTAACATCGATCAGTCATCCCCCCCCCCCCCAACAATTTTCTTGCAGCTTATGATCACGTACGAATTTTACTATCTTGTTTGGTTTTGGACAATAAAGCATCACGTTATGTATAACACTTGCTAGGTCGAGCTTGCTACGCATGGATAACATAATTAAAAGGGTCTAAAGATCTCGGATGATTCCACTACTACATGCTAGGTCGAGTTGTCTAAATTTACGGCAATATTTCATGTGAAGTGAAAAGGATAGATGTTTCTTACATGTTTTCGTTGCAACCCGAAGATTGCTGTGGAAAGCAAAAGTTCCTCAATTGGGCAATGAGAATGCCGTTGGAGGTCATTCACTCACCAGCTTTCTGAATTTTTTGAATTTATTGTGATAACAAATTTTTGGTTGTCGACTACTATGGTTTTGTCCTGCTAAAGTAGTTAGTTTTTCTTGTTGGCCTAAATATGGCTATAATTGTCTCCTTGTGCAGATGATTAGTTCGACATTTAAATTTTGTTCAAGTCTAATTGTTGACGTAACTCAAAATTTAGAGCCACAACTTATTATGCAATTAGCATTGAAAGATTAGGAGATCATATTTTATCAAACTTCAAACACCTTCTATATCGAAAAAACACGAACCGACAAGGCGGAAGGTGTGCAGTATATATGTTTATTATATAGCTGAATTTGTTTATTATACGTCGAAACTAGCAGAGTGAGCACAAGTACTAAAAGGGATTGTGGAGATTACTTATTTGTGAAATAATTTTTGTGTTAACTTCTTTGTCTTAAGCTGTAAAAAGCAAGTACATTTCTTTGCCACTGAATATTTTCAGCCAAATCAGGTACGTATTATTTATTTTCAAATGCAGTCCACCTATTTTCATGCTTTTAGAATTTTAGTACATTTGAACTTTGGAGGGCCAACGATTGAGGCATTATTAAAGTTCGAGGGTAACCAACTTTTAAATCAGTGTTCACGTGGAACTTAGGGTAAAGTTGGATCTTCTTCATATATATAATGTGAATATTTTAGGATAATTAGTTTCAGAGTTCAGCGGTCGACATGTCGTACTTTGTGCTAAGCGATTTGTACATTGAACATACAAAAAAAAGCAGTACAACTCAATAACAACCTCCACCAAAAGCACTGATTTGTTTATTATATATATCTTGCTTATTTTACTTGCCTACTTTTGAAGAAAAAAATCGTCTATTTCTTGAGTTTTTCAACTATGTAATAAAATAATAATAATATGTTAGATCCATTATATGAAATAACATGAAACATAAAATTAGATTGTAATAGAAATATTAAAGACCCCGAAAAGTGGAGGACCCATTTTAGAAGCTCCTCCCGGAATCAAGTAATGACGTTTTAGTCTCTTCTGATTAAATTTAATCATGGCCTCCAATAATAGCAGTTTTGATTTCTTCTAAATATAAAAAATTAAGGGGACAAAAGAAGAATAGAGCAACGGTCCATATGCTTTGACTTCAACATATACTACCAATTTTGAATTAACAACGTAATCTTTGAATTCAACTAATGAGACATTGATCAGTAGAAGCTTCTTTAATTCTATTATCAATAATCAGAATCCCATGTAAATACATGCACACTGATACTCAACAAGAAGTATTTTAAAATATATATGACTTAAGAGATGATATAAAAGGTCCTAAAACGTTAAAATGCCTAAAATAATGGGCTTTTATATGCAGCTTCTTATATATTTTTAAGATCTTGATGATACATTTAAAGCGTTTCAAAGAAAAAGAAATCTTGATAAATTTCTTTTTATTTGGGTTGTTATAAATTAGCCCATAAGCCACATTGTATCTATATTATTAAAATATAAAAACAAGTCGTTTAAGAAATGAAATCTGAGTTTGATAACATCATCTTTCGAATTATTTGAGTCCACGTTTGATCAAGAAAGAATTAAGGCCATAAATGCAGAAATGGAGATGGGAGGTCCCATATACATATATCTATCAAGGCCATAAATATTCAAAATTCCAGTTAAATAAAATGCAACTTGATAGGAAGATAAGGAATGGATAACAAGATCTTGTGTTTCACTTACCGCTACGTACGCGTACGTCACATTCGCATAACGTCGACGTCAGCAGCACTGATGAAATGAAATCCGAGATGCAAGGATCGAAATTGGAAAAATGAAAAAGTCACGATTCCAGAGATCATCCATTAGTCGTGCACTTCACTTTCATATATAATCATAAACATTTTGATGTTTTCGTGATGGGATCAAACTTAATTTTCCAGGATGATAATTAAAGCCGTACCAATACGTGTCGCCTTTCTTGAAAACCCCATTTCAAATTTAACACTATATCCCACCACAAATACATATATATGCCTTCTGTGTGTGTGTGTGTGTGTGTGAACAACATAAGATAAATGAAATGAAGCGTAAGACATTGTACCTGGTAAATGAAGCTTTTCTTGCAGTGATTTTCAGACAAGATAGAGTGGCTCATGATGGTGAAGATGGGCACATGAAGAACTAACTCTTTGACGCAGTGAAGGTGTGTGTTTTTAGCTTGTCTGCAAATGATGTGTGTCTGAGTTAGTAGTGCACGTGCCCTGCTTCTCCATCGCGCTCATCACTCACCTTAAATTCTCAAGTTGCAAGTGTAATAGACCTTAGTTCTCAAAAGATTGGAGTTTGAAAATTAGCTAGGTGGACCTGGGTGGGGTGGGTTAGATGTGTCAAGGGTATTGTATGATATATAACCTTGATTCTCAAATATTTATAGCAAGAATGGCAAAATGGAAGTTGAAGTGTTTTTGGGTAGGTGCAAAGGAGGTGAAATTCCCTTTAATAGACGCTATTATATATAGCCTTTTAGAATACTTGAAAGATTAAATTTAGAGCGTTGTATTGTACCTGATATATTTAATTACAATAATATCCACTTACAGCTGCGGACACGAGGGGAAGAGTAGGCCAAAATCCACAAAGTCGACAAATTCCTACGAATTCATATAGTTCTTCGTCACATATTTTAACAAATTCCCCTTACAAATTTAAAGAACAATATAAACACCCTCCAACTCCAACAACCTTTTCTAATTATGCCACTGTTCACTTAGGTTACCTGGTAACTTTTTTCAATTTTTTGGGTTTAAATCATTGAAAAAAGTTGATAAAAGTTGGAAACAAGAAACCAACTTCTTAACAAAGAAGTTGGCTTCTTTTTTTTTAATTACTTTTATTTTTGTATGTATATTTTCCTTTGTTTTATATATATATATATATATATATATAGATATATAGATAATTATTATATATTATAGTTGGAGCATATAAAAGTTGATTTTGTAGGTATATGATTGTGAAAAAAATAAAAAGAAGTTAGTGGGTTTTAAAAGCTGACGTGACAACAAAAAAATTGAGTTTTTATAGATATATGGTTGGAGGCACCTATACATATGTGATGTGAGTATCTCAAGATATGTGCCTAGTAGATTCAATCTAACCACACACACACACAAAAGATATGGTTGGAGGCACTATATATATAAATGAGAATCATTTTTATTCTAAAAACTAAGAACTAAATGAATTCGTTATGAAAGTTACTAAATACAAAAGTTCAAAAATCTTTACCGAGGTTCGAATATCATGAGGAGCGATTTTTTTATATCTAGTAACTTTCTCGAATGATTTATCAACTTTCACAGCGAATTCATCATTTTTTGTTTCTCACGATAACAATGGTTTTTACATTAACCATCTTTTATATATATATATATATATATAGAAATTGATTCATATACATACAATCTTTAACATATATAAATGAGAACAAATCATGTCCATTAAATTTGAAAATCTAATGGTTATTTTTAAGTATGCATCTGAATTAGATATATACATATTTCTGTATACAATTGTGCATTTATACATCTGCGTCATAATTTGGACGCATTGCGTCTGAAGCTTCCATATTGATTTATCAAGAATTGATATTTGTCCTCATGTTCACACTATAAGCAATATCCACATGATAATCATTTCATATATATATATATATATATATATATATATATATATATTACTATTCAATTATACATATGTTAGTGTCCGTAGACGTACGTGCACATGGTGTATATCTTCGGATGTTACATCAATCCCGAGGACCGATTTAGCACTAAAAACCCTTTTTTTAGGGCATTGTAGAAAAAGATATTGCAAAGGCAAGATCCCCCTAAGGTGGATATTAGAGATGAAAAGAATTAGTTGAAGTGGGACCTTTTATTCACAACCTAGAAAAGTTTTCCGTAAATAAAATAAACAGGACCACCCATGACGTTAAGACATTAACCTTAAATACAAAATGCGACATTTTCCAACATATGCTATTGCAAACGAACGGTAGATTAATTTCTTGGTGGCCAGTCTGCATCAACATTTTCAATTGTGTCCAAAGCAATTAATCCATTTTTTTCCTGCACATAATCTATTGTTAAAGAAGAAAAAACTCATCTTCCCCAAATAAATTTCATCAATAATCGAATCAAATCGAACCGACATCAAAATTAATGGGGACAGCACCTGAGGTACATAAATGAAAGAAAATCTGCCAAATTTTTAAGGCTCTTTCAATTGCTCTATCTACCGCCTCTTTAGTTAGGCCATCTGCAGGTTTCGTATACCAAACAAATATTTGCTATTTTCACCTAAAATCAATATCTTCGTTCAATTCTAGCTTCTTCATTTCATGATGTCACAGTTTTTGTTTCTCATGAATCATATTAAAATGTCTGTTTATAGACATTTTTTTTCTCTTACAGAGTTTTGGACAAGTTCGCCGTACACAGCTTGCCTGAAAGTTAATAAATTTCTAGCAATTTTCGGAATGAATGTATTAATTTTATTTTAAAAGATCATACGATCAATATTGAGTTGTGCCCAGATTGACCGTATACGTGTCGGCAATCTGCATGCACTCTTGCAACTTGATTTTTTTTTTAATTACACTTTTTCCCCCAGAAACATTGTGCAAGAAACTTTGAAGTGGTTGATCTGTTAAAGTGTCCGAAGATTGTTGCATTTTGGGATAACATATGCTAGTTTGTCGTATCTATTGTTCGTGTTATACGGTGGAAATTGTGAGAGGTCGACGATTTTGACGTTGTATCTAGTATTTTATTTATTAATTAATTGACAATGTTCTTTTATTCGGAATAAGAAAATGTGCATATAATAATGCTCAGAGTGCCATTTTCCTCAACACGATGGTCTTTGAAATACTGTATCAACAGTGTTGATGATGTTACATAACATTATTATCAAAGTATTTGGAACAAAAATGCTGGAATTATATGAATGGGGGCAAACACCATGAAAACGATGTCGTTGCAGTTTTTTTTAGCATATTATGGAACTTTTCTAATTTTTCTAGTTAAAATCAATCACATTTTTTGACAGGCAATTTTACTAAGCACTGTTTATGTCTTAAAAATAATTAACAGCCTTTTCTTTTCTTGCATGCTTATTGATTTGATGTAGCTAGTCATAGATCGATACTACTCATGTCCTAAGACAACTATGGGAGGGCAAATTTCTCTTACATCATCTTGCTTTTAGTTTTAGAGGGTTTTTTGGCTGAGCTTATAAGCTCTTTAAAATATCTTATTTGTTGTTTAGAAGCTTATGAGTTGTTGTAAAGTGTTTGGCAAAATAAGTTTCTAAACATCTTATGTTTGTGAAAATAATTTCAACATCTTATAATTTCTCTAAAAATAAGTTGGTCAGCTAACTTATTTTTTCATAAACTTATAAGCAATCATGAATTTACCAAAATAACCTTATTATAATTCTTTATTTCCTACACATACACTTTTAACTTCACATCTCGTCAATTTTATATCTATAACTATGATTTTCTCTTTCTAACTCACGATTACATCTCAAAACATAAGATCAATTATCCAAACACTTTAACAACTTATAAAGACTTGGGCATTACCTTTATAAGTTTCTTGAGATATCTTATAAGCTCTTTGAGCTTATAAGCTCTCTAACATAAGCTTAGCCAAACAGCCCTTAGTCACACATTCATTTTTTAAACTTTCTTTTAGAATCTTAGTAGTATTAATTCGGTAAACTTCGTTTGTACAAAAGTAATGGCCACTCGGTCTATGGAATAACATCAGTATATTAATACGGGTACTTTTCATCCTCTTAATCTGATACAAGTATATAATAAAATGAAGTAAGGACTACCTACCAGATCTAATGAATGATTATTTTTGTTTAGGTCATATCTCTTATAGGTCGAACCTAGAATTAGCCTCGATCTCATCTTATACAATTAACTTCTTAAATCAACGTAGATTTTTCGTTAGCGATGTGGCTTATATTGTTTTGGGATCAAATGAGATGGAAAAACTATGACCACATACTCCATAAAAAGATTATGAAAATCTGGATCAGCCTATGAGAAATAAAAGGAAAATATAATCTAAATATGCGGCAGAAAATGGTCCAGGCTTGAGATAGAAATAGGTGAGAAATGTTTATAAATATAATATATACAGATTGCAAACACCTTTTGTTTTAGATTTCCTTGATAATAAAAGGGTTCACATATTTGTACCTAATCTACATCACTAACTGAGTTTAATCTGGATTGTACGTTTTCAAAATGATTTGATTTATTCGAAGAATCTACATTAGAAAGTATTGATTTTTCAAATGAATAGAATATTGTAGCCCATCACATTGACCTGGCTTTCCACTGACAGAGAAACGAGTTTATATATGAAAAGAAATAAATAATAAAATAATAATGAGGTATAGCCTAGATGTGCCAAGTCTTTGTAATTTAGATAGAAATTTATTGATGAAATCTTGAAATTAACCATATAGGATCCACACGTTTTTATTATGAAAACTCGTGAATTTTAGTGGTGACATATGGCCTAGTCATATATTACATTTGTGAGACATATTTTTCAGTACCCTTAAAATAATGCAATCATTTTTCTATCATTCATCAATAAAACCGTCTAGGATCCACACGTTTTTATTATGAAAACTCGTGTATTTTAGTGGTGACATATGGCCTAGTCATATATTACTTTTGTGAGACATTTTTAATAATGCAATCATTTTTCTATCATCTTTTTATTTATTTATTTGTTTACATTAAGAATTGATTATACTCAAGGAAAGCACTGCATCTTGATGTTTTTTTTGTTTTTTAATTCAAAAGTAAATTTTATTATAATAGTAATGTTTTTGAGATGTCTTTACGACTAAGGTGAGAGCAATCAAGTTTAGATTCAACACGTTATTGTTGAAGAATAAGGCAAAGCATCACCACCAAGGCAGATGGAGAATAGAAGCAAGTGAAAACTTGCAATGGACGAGATGGATTCTCTAATGTCCATGTTTACCATGGTTGTAACCTTAGAGAAATTGAAGCTATGTATAGCTTTAATTTGATTTGGAACTTGAAGATGGAGGCTTGGCGTTGTTGCGCAGATACAGAGAAGAGGTCAAGAAGTTAGGATGACATATGAGAACAGTCTCCAGGTGAGAGATTATTGAGTTGTGGAGTCTGATATGGTTTAGACTTAGAGTCCATGGGCTTGGAAGAATCCCAATCAGACTATGATTCTGCCTATTAGGAATTTTCACGTCTTATAAATAGCCCCCCTCAATTATCAGGATATCTCTAGTGAAGATCCTTGGCTTGACAGCGCCCCCAAACGTCGTCTCGTGGAGACGAACTGGGTAACCAATTCTCACATATGTAGTTTTGTGGAGACGAAATGGGTAACTAATTCTCGTTTGTGTTATTTTTCTTGCTTTCGTATTTGTTGTGTGTTTTATTTCGTAACACACTTTCCTCATCCCCACGCTGAACGATGGTAAAAAATTCTCTGCTCAGATCTTGTGGTTGCTATTGTGTCTAACTTCTTAAAATATGTCATTGATTTTAATTTAATATATGTGAGTTCACATGTCATTTATTTAACGGAAAACTTATAAAATCCATTAGTTTTGTTAAATAAGGATTTGGCAATATCAAAAAATATAAGTACAACAATCTATAAAACCAATAAAATGTATAAGGGCTTATCCAAATATAATAAAAAAGTATAGAAATCTCAATATATATTTTGACAAAATATAATTATTGTTCCATGCTAAAAAATATTTCAGTTCAGACATAGTGCATCATATCTCTGGCATCACTATTAGAGCCAACAAAATTGGCCAGACTTGGGGTACCCGAAATTAGGATCGGGTTGAGCTCATAAAAATAGTGGTCCGATAAAATTTGGGCCTAAAAAGCCCGTCCACATATCCCGATGAGCCTATTTGGCTTTGGGACTAAAAAGCCTAGGATTTTCGGGCTAAAAAGCCCGTCTCGTAATTGTTCATATAATAACTAAGAAGACGCTTATATAAGCACATTGTTAGGTATATATGAACCTAATAAGACACTTATAAGTGTCTTGTTATGTAATATATATGATATAGTACAACACCTAATAAGATACATACAAGTGCACCAAAAAATTTCTTCAAGTATCATACTATAATACTCCCTCCGTCCTTAATATTTGTTAACTTAATTCCATTTTGGTACGTATACAAAATTTATTCACTTTCCTTTTATAAATATGGATTCTACCTAAAAGTCAATACTTTTACCCACACTCAACCCATTTATTTACAAAAAACCACTCATTATCTACATTTTCCACTCACATAACATTATGTGGATCTCATTCTCCACCCACTTTACAGTCATTGCATTTATTAAAATCTATGCCGACAAAAGCTAAGAATATATATTAAGGACGGATGAAGTATGTAATAGGATGCATACAAATATCCTATTACCTTATGGACGAGCTTAGCTCGATAGCTCGGTAGCCCGAATGAGGCTGGGTTGGGCTCTTAAATTTTAGGCCCAATAGCACTTTGCGAGTGGCCGCCCGACCCGTATATTACGTAAAGTCGGGTTGGCTCGGCCCAAGACGCTATTTTTACTAGCTCTAATTGTCATCAATATACATAATGCTCTTTAAAACAAAATTGTAGCGTTATTAACGCCTAGATACACGAACTTTGAGAGTATTTTGATTTTAGTAACGAACTTTAAAAATTATTAATAAACATATGAACTTAAATATTATTGTTGTTCAGCAATTTAAATTTCCTTCCAAATTGAATCTAAAATTTTATATTACCTGGCACTATTCCATTCAAAATGACATAGTGTGAAATATATTAAAAAATATCAAAATTCATTTTTTATATCCAACATCAATATCTCCTCTTCTCTCTTACGCACACGACGTCAGTACTGTATGGATTTCGTCTGCTACTAACCCTGCTCCATGAGAAAGAAAGGGTGGGTGGTGGAGTGGAGGTTTCTTCATCCTCTGCCAATTTTCGCTCCTCAGGAAAAAAAGCTAATTAAAAACAGAAAGAAAGAGAGGGGGAGAGAGGGAATTGTATATACATGCTACAGAAAGATTATTATCATGGCAGCCTTTCGTTTCATCATCATTCCATCTCTTTCACTGTTACTCTGATATCGAGCAGAAGAGTGGGGATCAGTCCTTGGATGAGGTTACAGGGCCTCGGCCCTTGCTGGTTTATCGACAGCGGAGTCGGGCTTGAGTCTACCTTCGTGGGCCGACGTTTATATTTTAGTTTTAATTAATTGTTTAGTTTATTTATTATTAGTTGTTGTTTATTAGGAGTTCTATATTTATTAGGAGTTCTATTTTTGGATGTGAGGAGATTATAAATATTGTTATTATGGTTGTTTTTAAGGGATGGAATTATTGGAGAGTTTCTTAAGCCTGGAGGCTGGCAAGCGAGTTCGCTTGATTGTGTGTGTTTATCGTGCCTGTTTCTATCAATTGGTTCAGTGAACGTGGATCCCGATTTGCCGTGATGTCAACGACGCGATCCACAGTCGAGAGATTGGACAAATTGGAAACCGACCAGGCGAATCTGTTGCGCCAGGTCACTGAAAACTCAGGTCAGATGCAGGAATTGAGACTAGCTAGGGGTGACGGAAAACAACACCAAATTGCAGGAGATGTCTGCCATATTGGCCACGTTATCCTGCGCTATTCTGGGCCCTGGAGGACTGCCGAATCATACCGTCGATTCGCATGAGGGTTCCGCGATGCAGGTCGCCTCAAAATCTACGATTCCGGCGTCGCTGGGTGCAACAACAGAACCCGCGCTGGCCGCTGTTCATCAGCGCGTCCTGTCTGCGTTGGTGCAGTTACTTGTATTCGAAGGACAAACCCGATTGCTTGGTTAGTTCGCGCCAACCAGCAATTCGAATTACATGGCACGCCTTAAAATTCGAATGTGCCCGCCGCTGTGGTGATAATGGACGGCGCTGCATTGCATTGGGTTACTTGGCTGTGCAGCCGAAAACCTAACATCGATTGGAGCGAATTCTCGCACTCCCTGGTGGCGAGATTCGACTCCCGATTTAAAGGAAGTCCGTATGAGAGGTTGGCAAGAGTTCATCAGACGGGGACGATTGAGGAATATGTAAATGTGTTCATATAGCTCGCTGGACAAGTCCTCGGGTTATCTGACGCCCATTATTTGGGTTACTTTATGTCGGGATTGAAAATGACCATTAGCAATTCCCTACGAATGCTTCGGCCAACAGATTTGGAATCGGTAATGGAGCTCGCGCGAGATGTGGAGAAGAATTTGGCGTGGCAAGCGGGGGAGAGACAATTCAGAACTACCAAAAGTTCGGGCAGCGACGTGTTGGGTACACCCGAATGTACAGCGGCCAAACTAGCGTTGTCACCAGGCCATTTGGGGGAGGAGTAACTAGTCGGGGGACTCGATCGGCGGATAGAACCCCGATTGCTGCACCGGCAGCCTCGGAGTAGTCCACGACGAGATCAAGGTTCACCCGTTTAACATCAAAAGAGATTTCGGACTTAAGGGTGAAGGGGTTATGCTTCAAGTGTCGAAAGTCATATCTGGCAGACGGCGGAGAGTCGTCCCGTGCGTGAGTGCGGGTCTTGTTGTTGAGCGAGGAGGAGATCGACTTACAGAACCATGAGTACTTTGACCCCACAGCTGTGGAGGAAGTGACAGAGATTACCGATGAGCCAGAAGAAGAAGAGGGGGCTCTACCTGTATTCTCAATCGCGGGGATTTCTAGTCCGGGAATGATGCGAATGCAAGAAATCCTTCGAGGATGCACAGTAACAGTTCTCATAGATAGTGGCGCAAGCCACAATTTCATATCCTCCTCTCTTGTACCACTGTTACAGCTTCAGCCGGATGACTCAGTTAAATTTGGGGTTTAGTTGGGTGATGGTCATCGCCAGAAATCAGAGGGGATGTGTCGTGGGCTAGTCATGACATTGGCAGGATGCGAGGTAACCGCGGATTACTTCGTATTCGCGTTGGGAGGTGTCAATATGATACTGGGGGTAGCTTGGTTGGCCACTCTGGGAAACGTGAGTATTAAATGGGAGGGCATGTCGATGTCGTTCAAACAGAGGGGCAGAGGATTGAGTTGAGAGGCGACCCGACAATTAGCCGTAGCCCAGTCGGGTTGCTCGCGTTGGTGCGCACCAGAGACGTCTAGTTATGGGCTGTAGTGGTTGATACAGAAGCAGTAAAGCTGACTGGTGCAGAGCAGGGGCGCGTGAAAGAGGTATTAGAAGATTTCTCAGAGGTCTTTGGCGATCCGACAGAGCTGCCACCACAGCGTTCCGTTGACCATCGCATCGAGCTGTTGCCTGGCTTCCGGCTAGTTTCTGTACGGCCATATCGATACGTTCATTTGCAAAAAGATGAGATCAAAAAATTGGTGAACGACATGCTCACGGCTGGAATCATCCGGCCTAGCTCCAGTCCCTTCTCGAGTCCAGTGTTGCTAGTTAAAAAAAATATGGGAGTTGGCGATTTTGTGTGGACTACAGAGAGCTGAATAAAGTGATAGTTCCAGACAAGTACCCTATTCCAGTAATCCAAGAGATGTTGGATGAGTTGTCGGGGGCAATGGTGTTCTCGAAGATTGATTTACGAGCGGGGTATCATCATATAAGGGTGGCAAGTCCAGAGATCCATAAGACAGCCTTCCGAACCCACAGCGGGCACCACGAATTTCTGGTTATGCCCTTTGGCCTCACCAATGCGCTGGCTACTTTTCAGTTAGCAATGAATGACTTGTTATGTCCCTTCTTGAGCAAATTCATTTTGGTTTTCTTCGATGACATTCTGGTGTATAACAGAACTTGGGAGAAGCACCGGGCTCATTTGTCACAGGCTCTGCAGTTGCAGCAGGATCATCATTACAAGGCAAACTTCAAGAAGTGTGCTTTTGGGTGTTTACAGGTGGAGTACTTAGGACACATTATTTCAGCAATAGGGGTAGCAATGGATCCTAGCAAAGTAAGCGCAGTGCTAGATTGGCCACATCCCAATTCGGTTCGAGAAGTTAGGGGATTTCTGGGCTTAACGGGGTATTACCAGAGATTCGTGCGGGAATATGGGTTAATAGCAAGACCGTTGACGACATTACTGAAGAAAGCAGCTGCGGCCGTGTTCGAGTGGCCCCCAGAGGCGGAGGATGCTTTTGTTCGCCTTAAGAAAGCATTGACCGATGCCCCAGTACTTGCCATGCCTCAGTTTGACCGCCCGTTTGTGGTGGAGTGCAACGCATCAGGGGTCGGCATTGGAGCGGTGCTGATGCAGGATAGGCGGTCGGTGGCGTACTTTAGCAAACCTATGGCTGACAGGACTCTTACTAAGTCCGCATATGAACGAGAGATGATGGGATTGGCCCTAGCAGTTCAGCACTGGAGGCCATATTTAATCGGCCGGAAATTCGTGGTAAGAACGGGTCACCGGAGTTTGAAGCACCTGTTAACTCAGAAGATTGTGACCCCATCACAACAGCTTTGGGTAGCGAAGCTTCTGGGGTACGACTTTTCGATCGAATATAAGATGAGAGCCTCAAATGCAGCTGCAGATGCTCTGTCTCGTCGGGGCGATGAGTTAGTAGCGGTAAGCATGCTAGAATGGTTGGGATTAGAAGAGGTCCGACTGGAGCAACAGCAGGATGCCTCTCTACGCGACATCACTACTGCAGTCGAGGCAAGTCCAAACAGCCGTTCGAAATTCGAGGTCGTCGGATGGTGTTTGTATTTCAAAGGGAGATTAGTGTTGCCAGTGGGGTCAAGGTGGAGACCGCGGTTGATACGGGAGTTTCATGATACTCCTGCGGGCGGCCATACGGGAGCCTTTCGAACTTACAGGTGGTTGGCGGCTAATGTTTATTGGAGGGGGATGTTTCGGGAAATGCAGAAAAATGGGGCTCAATGTTTGGTTTGCCAGAAAGCCAAGTATCAGACGCTCACTCTGGCGGGACTGTTACAACCTCTGCCGATTCCGGAGTTAGTTTGGGAGGATATATCCATGGATTTCATCACTTGTCTGCCTAAGTCGAGAGGGCACTATTCTATTCTAGTGGTGGTAGATCGGCTCTCAAAGTATGGACACTTCATCGCATTGAAGCCACCATTACAGCTCGTTCGGTAGCAGAGGCATTTACGAGAGAGATAGTTCATCTGCATGGGGTGCCACGTTCAATCGTGAGCGATCGAGATTCGATTTTTATGAGTACATTTTGGAAGGAGTTGTTTGCCAAGTCGGGGACATCTTTGAAGTTTAGCTCAGCTTATCATCCGGAGACCGACGGACAAACTGAGGTCCTGAACAGGGTGGTGGAGACCTATCTGCGATGTTTCATATGCGAGCAGCCCAAGCAATGGATACGGTGGTTAGCTTGGGCAGAGTATTGGTATAACACTTCCTTCCAGACCGCCACCAAGATGACTCCGTTTGAGGTAGTTTATGGGAGAGAGCCGCCTTCAATCCAAAGGTTCCTGCCAGGAGAGTGTAAGGTAGCTGCAGTGGCTGATTTGTTGGGCAGCCGGGATAATTTGTTGTGGCGTCTCCGTCAAAATTTGGAAGTCGTCCAACAAAAGATGGTGAAGCAGGCGAATAAGCACCGTAGGGAGTTGGAGTTTCAGGTAGGGGATAAGGTCTTCTTGAAGGTATGTCCATTCCGGCAGACGTCCTTGCAGAAACAGTCGCATCATAAGTTGTCTGCAAAGTTTATGGGCCATTCTTGGTGGAGGGGAGAGTTGGACCAGTGGCATATCGTCTTGTGCTTCCGGCAGGCAGTCGTATCCATCCGGTTTTTCACGTATCGCAGTTGCGTCGCGTCGTGGGGACCATTCGATGGAGCAGGAATTACCATCTTCCTTGGAAATTCCGATAGGGTCGGTGTTTGAGCGTAAAGAAGTGTTGGCTGCGCGCAATGTGACAGAGGAGGGGCATGAGGAAGATCAGGTGTTGGTGAAGTAGGTTGGCCAGTCAGAGGATGATGCGACTTGGGTTAGACTGAGTGAGTTTCGGCGACAGTTTCCAGACTTCCACCTTGGGGTTATTTCGAAGGGGGATGGCGTTGATATCGAGCAGAAGAGTGGGGATCAGTCCTTGGATGAGGTTACGGGGCCTCGGCCCTTCTTTGGTTTATTGACGACTTGAGTCGAGCTTGAGTCCACCTTCGTGGGCGGCGTTTATATTTTAGTTTTAATTAATTGTTTAGTTTATTTATTATTAGTTGCTGTTTATTAGGAGTTCTATATTTATTAGGGGTTCTATTTTTGGATGTGAGAAGATTATAAATATTGTTATTAGGGCTGTTTTTAAGGAATGGAATTATTGGAGAGTTTCTGAAGCATGGAGGCTGGCAAACGAGTTCGCTTGATTGTGTGTGTTTATCGTGCCCGTTTCTATCATACTCCCGATCCTCTTTAAACTCCCATCATCTTTTTAGCTCACTGCAGACATATATATACACAGAAAGATAGAAATAGAGATTGTGCAGGAGAGGGAGGGCTTGTGCAATAGCAAGTTCAATTATATGGAAATAAATTGAAACACTACACATACACAATCCATTGGTTTAGAAGAGAATCGAATTGATCCACTTCTTCACGTTCTCCGCTTCTTCCAGCGACGCTTTGATCACTCACTGCTTTGCTCGAATCGTCGCAGCCATTTGAAGTGGAGCAGCATCCCCACCACCCCTAGCACCGCCGCCACCGTCTCCAGCAGCACCACCTAGCACATATGTCATACCAGTAAATGTCGACTCTGTCAGTCGAGCTAATTCATACCATCTCTCTCTCTTCTTAATTTGAAAGTTTTGTGAGAGGGGGCTCGTGCAGCACAGAGAGAAATGGGAGAGGTGACGTAATATATAGAAAATGTAATCTTGTGTAACGATATATGAAAAGTATAATAATTATGAAAATAAAAGGACAGATAGGCATGTCGCTCTCTAGAAATCGATTTAGAGGGTGTTTGGCTGAGCTTATAAACTCTTTAAAACAAACATATGTTCATTGCAGAAGTGTTTGGCAAAATAAGCTCATAAACAAGTTATAAGCTGTGAAAATAAGCTCCAACAGCTTATAAGCTCCCCTAAAAATAAATTGGTCAGCCCTAACTTATTTTTTTCATTAACTTGTAAGCAATCATGAATTTACCAAAATAACCTTATTATAGTTTGTTATTTCATACACATAAACTATCAACTTCACATCTCATCAATTTTATCTCTCTAATTATGATTCTCTCTCTAACTCACGATTCTTTCTCTATCTTATAAGATCAATTATCTAAACACTTTAACAACTTATAAACACTTGAGACATTACCTCTTATAAGCTCTTAAAACATCATATAAGCTCTTGGAGCTTATAAGCTCTCTAAAATAAGCTTAGCCAAACACCCCCTTAGTCTTTATTAGTACGTTAAAATTAAGCTATTTAAATTTTTGATTTTAAGAGCACACGGTTCTTTGAAATGTCAAGAAAAGATTACTTACATGTTTTATGATTTTTTTTCGAAAAGATTACTTATGTGAGAGATTAAAACAAAGTTCACACCATTAAATCGTCAGAATCGATAAGAATTTACACCTTGTAAGTTGTAGCAATCTATATTCCTATTTGTTGCAACTACAAAGTCAAAATGCACTATTTATTTTATTAAATATTAGTTTGGTGGATAGACTATATATTCTTAATATTAATTTTTTTCGATTAAATATTGATTTTATTTTCTATTGCAATTTAGAAAATAATCATAGTCCACTTAGCACTAATGGGCCTAGAAACATGTAACAATTTTATAGCCCAAATCTAATGGACTTATTAAAACTTGTAAAAACGGATACTACATTGATAAATCAACATGGGTTCCAAAAAAAGTTGAAAATATAAAATAAATGTAATAAATAATAATATTAGATAATTTGAACTAATGTATTAATATTTGTTCTTTTCAATTTATCTCCTAAATTTTGCAAAATATGATATTTGCCAAAGCAAGCCTAAATAAATAAATAAATAAAAATCCAACAAATTTGTTTGTGTGCATTATAAACTGAGTTTCAAACTTTATTTTATCTAACCATGTAGGAATTTGAGCAAATTCCATAAGAAATTTCAGAAAAAATAGGCTTTCTGGTAGATTAGAACAGTTTCGCAAATTTCAGATAGATGAAGCGTGGAGAATATATATATATATATAAAAGTATCGGAACCCATTAAGCTAAAAAATATATATAATTAACCCTGTAGTTTAAACAAAATTCATCAATAGAGTAATCGATTTACCCAAGTTAAAAAATCCCATAAGCAATAATAATACGGTAAAGTGTTGTATTTGCAGTTCAATTTCTATTTTTTTCACAAGAGAAATCCGAAGTTATTATTAGAAAATACCAATAAATTCTATTTATGTTTAATAGATCGTAAATTACACGAGCTATAGTTTTTACTCTCTCTCGCAGTGAAAAATCCAAAATTTACAGCCTGACAGCAGAAGAAAATGGCAAATAAAAAAATTTCACGGCTCAGTCGATTTCTTCCCGTCTAAGTCTTGGATATTCGATCCTAAAATTCAAAATTAATCCATCACTACAAGATTTAGAAGCTCCGGCTGTAGTTTTTGACCCGTTTTTCTTCCGATCGGAGCTAAAATGGGGTTCAATGTTGCAAAAGGCGAGGAATTCGAGCGGATAGCGGAGAAGAAAATCAAAGGATGGGGCTTGTTTGGCTCCAAGTACGAAGACGCTGCCGATCTCTATCAAAAAGCCGCTAATTCGTTTAAACTCTGAAAATCATGTGATTTTTCTGGCTTATGTTCGGCTTCTATCTGTTATTTAGAGCGATTTGATGATTTTTAGTGTCGGAATTGATCCTGTATAGGGACTGAATGTTAGCAGTGTTTTCAGGTTGATGTTATTTGACTGATAGATTGCCTTTGCATTTTCCTACTCAACATAGTTAATGTAATTTTCTAGATTTGGATATCTAGGCAGAGAAATTGAAATGATAGAGATAAAAATATATAGGCTAATCCACCATATACAGTATTTTGAGCTTTTGAGCTAGTTTTATCATCTAATTCTTCAAATACTCAATTACATGTATTGTCAATCTAATTCGAGGTGGTTTATAGAATGAGTATGAAATGGAAATTTCCAAATTGAGCCGAGTGCTTATGTATTTACGATTATGTTGCTCTTTAGGGGACAGAGCCGCTACAGCTTATATCAAATTGGCCAGCTGTAATCTGAAGGTTAGTGATTTTTGTTGCAATTTTAGTGTTTCTGTCGGTGTGACTGAACTGTGGAAGTAGTTTTGGTAACTTAACTCGTTGCAGTCGGACAGCAAGCACGAAGCTGCAAGTGCCTTTGTGGATAGTGCGAATTGCTACAAGAAAATTTCTCCCAAACGTATGCATATGTTGATGTTAGCTTAGATGCTTGAGTTTTTAGCTTAATGTGGTCGAGAAATGTTATTTTGTGCGTGTGGCAGTTAGCCAGTGACATGTAGGGTTGATTTTGGTCTTATTTTTTGCAGAGGCTATATCATCTTTAGACCAAGCAGTAAATTTGCTTTTGGAGATAAACAGATTCAACATGGCTGCAAGGTACTGCAAGGTAAAGTATATGAGCAAAGGACTTATATTTGTATTTATCGTATAATTGCCTGAATATCATACTTGCCTAATACATCTTCTGATGTCTGTCATGTCTCTAGAATGGTGCATACAGGTTTGAGTAGTTTGGAGGCTTTTGGGTGGGAGAGTTTGTAGACCGTTGAATGGTGGCTGACACAATTTAAATCTTTTAGGAAATTGGTGAGTTGTATGAGCAAGAGAAAAATATGGATCAAGCAACAACTTATTTTGAGCGCGCTGCCGACCTTTATCAGACTGAGGAAGTTAACACTTCTTCAAGTCAGTGCAAGCAAAAGGTTGCAGAATTTTCTGCACAATTGGGGAAGTAAGTAACTCAACACCCATTTTTCTTTTCATTTTGAGTTTTAATGATACCTTAATGAAGAGATTGCTTTCTTTTCTAATTTAGGTACCAAAAAGCTGCTGAGATATATGAAGAGGTAGCTCGCTACTCTTTGAACACTAGAGGACACCTTCTTAA
The DNA here is from genome assembly GCA_036937905.1 of Salvia rosmarinus. Classification (NCBI taxonomy): domain Eukaryota; kingdom Viridiplantae; phylum Streptophyta; class Magnoliopsida; order Lamiales; family Lamiaceae; genus Salvia; species Salvia rosmarinus. The sequence goes on along the minus strand of CM072818.1, from coordinate 63,201,668 downwards.
TGCTGGAATCTGCCAACTGTGTAAAGGAGACATTGTAGCCATAAACAATGCACTAGAAAAATATCAGGCAAGTCTTTTTGTTTATTATAATTCGAATCTTCCTCTGAGTTGGAATTGCTGACCAATTTTCGACTTCTATAATAGGACTTGGATCCTACATTTTCAAGGACCCGAGAGTGCAGGCTTTTAGCTGTAAGTGGTTTGTTTGTACTGTTGAAGCATTTTTCCTAGTTCACATCAGATTTGTGATGCAGCATTGTTAAAAGTAAACATGTCTCCTAATCACGATTTGCATTCATTAGGATTTGGCAGTTGCATTCGATGAGGAAGATGCAGCAAAATTCACTATTGCAGTCAAGGAGTTTGACAGTATAACCAGACTGGTAAGTTTACTTCGCTACTAAATTCATGTTTCTTTTCATGAAGAAAAACGCAGTAAGAGAAAGAACTGTACTAAATAAAGTTGTTTTCCACGTCACAATATCTTAGTTGAACCAAGATAAAACCAACAAAATGAAGTGTTCTAGTCAATCTTGACCGCTGACTCCTCTGCTCAACATATAAATTTTCACTTTAGACTTGCATTCCCCGACACTGCTGAGTAAGAGTGTCTAAGTCTGTATTATTCCGCAGGATGCTTGGAAGACGACACTTCTCTTGAGGGTGAAGGAAAATATAAAGGCGAAAGAGCTCGAGGAGGATGACCTGACCTGAGAGCGTTCGGCTCTGAAAATGCTCCTTGCATAGAAGTATTATTCACCATTGACCAGCTTGCTACTGGAGCTGCCAATTCTTTATAGAGTTTTACATAGATAGATTTAGCTATAGACGCAATATGACTGATAAACTTCTGAGAGTTATGCATATTTTTTATTTGTGTTATAGGGATTGTCTCTACTGTATAGATTTTTGGGGAATAATATATGCTGCTACATCCATATACTGAACAATCATTCTATTTTATTCTGGCAGGTTTTTTGTTCTGAATTTTCTGCTGTGCATGTCTCCTGTTTGAATCCGGGCTTTGTTTTCTTTAATCATATTTAAATTAGTTGCTCTAATTTTGTCTCGGGCGTTGTCTTATAGATGAAGACTAAGAAAGATTCCAAGTTCCAACTACCAGAACAAACTTTCTCAATTGGTTCCTAATTTATCGCATCTCCATGTACTTAATTCAATATTTTTCAACAATAATGATTAGCAATTTTCTTTCTTTTTAAATTTGTTATATTTTATTCGTGTGCAACATATTTTATCATACATGTATATAAATATTATAATGCTATATGGTGCTATATACCCATTCAACTAAAACACGTGATTGTCCGTAACATTTAGAGGGTGTTTGGTTGAGCTTATAAGCTCTTTAAAATAGCTTATAAGTTGTTTCAAAATATTTGATAAAATAAGTTCCTAAACAGTTTATAAACTGTGAAAATAAGCTCCAACAATTTATAAGTTCCTCTAAAAATAAGTTGGTCAACACTAACTTATTTTTTCATAAACTATAAGCAATCATGAATTTATCAAAATAACCTTATTATAGTTCGTTATTTCCTACACATACACTATCAACTTCACATCTCATCAATTTTATCTATCTAACTATGATTTTCTCTCTCTAACTCACGATTCTTTCTCTAACTTATAAGATCAATTATTCAAATACTTTAATAACTTATAAGTACTTAAAATATTAACTCTTATAAACTCTTAAAACATCTTATAAACTTTTAGAGCTTAGCTCTCTAAAATAAGCTGCCAAACACCCCCTAGACTCTTTCCTTTTCCTTTTCAATAACGCTACGAATTTTTTCCATGTATTTGACAGGCACCAATAAAAAACGAGCGCACTTATTCCTACTCCTTGCGCTCGCTGCTCGATGACGCTGCCGTCCAAATATATAAACTCTGTGAAATATAATATGAACTCTCTCTCTCTCTCTCTTGTATATATACATACACGAATGTCCATGTCCGCTCAGTCCACCGGGAAAAGCACTCGACGCAGTAAATCATCACGACTCCGATGGCTGCCTATTCTGCCGCAGTGAACTCAACCGGTCTCCTAGGTGACGTTTCCGAGCTGCTTCATTATCCTCCGTCTTTCACTTGCCGTCGCGGTGTTCTAAACTTGCCGTCGAATGCTTTCACGAAGCGGAGTTTAATTTGCCAGCGCCGCTTTCGTGGCGTCGGAGTGGTGAAATCGTCTGCCACGACAGCGGAGTCGAAGGTTGAGTATGGGCCCACCTCCGGTGAGGAAGGTAGGATTTTGAGAGTCGGACTAATCTGCGGTGGTCCTTCGGCTGAGCGCGGAATTTCGCTCAATTCCGCTCGCTCTGTTCTTGATCATATTCAGGTCTGCAGCTTGGTTTTCTTGTTTGCTTTTCGACTTTGATCAATTGTGTTAAAAACTATATTAGCAGCAGTTTTTTGTTTTTGCTTTTTTTAATATATAAATGTAGTCAAAGCTTGTTTTAAACAGTTCTTGGTGGTTGTGACAGGGAGAAGATTTGCATGTGAGCTGCTATTACATTGACTACAGTATGAAAGCTTATGCCATATCGTCTGCTCAGGTTAGTAAGTTTCTTATGCCTTTATCTCTCAGATTGTCTGTTTCTTCACAGAATTTTAAGGAATCAAGAATAGGAGGAAGAAAAATTGGAAATTTTGGGTTTGGTAGCGGAGGAACTAGGACTTCAGTTTGTGATTTCTGAAAGACATAAAAAAAAATATGTTGATTTTATTATTAAAAACCCGTTGCTTCTTTTTGGAATATTTGAAGTCTTTTCTGTGATTCTTGTGATGATATAGGTCGTTGAGTTTATTGTTAATGTTTTCAGGTGTACTCGAACACACCTGCAGATTTTGATTTCAAACTTGAAAGGTACGCTTGTTCATTCACCTTGTATGATTCTTTATTAAGGTTCTCTCAATAAATTAAACACTATGAGTGCAGCCTTGCCCAAGGTTTTGAGTCGTTGTCTGAATTTGTCGAACACCTTGCCACCTCTGTGGATATAGTATTTCCCGTTATACATGGCCGTTTTGGTGAAGATGGCGGTATTCAAGTGAGACTATGACGACTGAAAAAACTATACTTTTTGTTAGTCACTTGTAAATTTTTGTTGCTTTCTTATGTGATGCTATTTTTCAGGATCTATTGGAGAAATCAAATATTCCTTTCGTGGGGACGCAGTCCAATGAATGTCGCACTGCATTTGACAAAGTAAGTTTCTCATTTCATGAGTCACATTGGCCTAAATGTTTGATCTTAGTCAAGACGACCCTAATGAATGTAAATATATGTTTTGTAAATATACATTCTAAATGAGGATTCCCTATCTACTGATCCTGAATCCTGCATGTATAGACCTAAACTGACTTCATATGATGGTTTTCTTGTAAAATAATTTTATGGTAATGGTTTAATATACATTGAATGGTAGAACAGTGTAATTAAAACAGAACTGCAGGTTTGAAATATGATATACAGTTAGAAAACCTGCTTGATTAATGACGAATGATCTCGTTGTATGCTTTGGATTATTTGCAGTATGATGCCTCTTTGGAGCTTGACAGACAAGGATTTGTTACAGTACCAAGCTTCCTAGTACAGGTAACTTTCAAGTTTTTTAAGTTTTATCCATGGTGTTAGCTTATATTTTTCCTGAGGCATAATCCTTGAATTTCTGGAAACACTCCGTTGTGATTTACATTTCATTGGACCTATGACATTTGAAAAATCATTTTTTTCAGGGATATGAATTAGAAGAAACTGAGTTGTCAACTTGGTTTACTAAAAATAATCTGGATATTGAAAAAGGAAAAGTTGTGGTAAGACTGTTTTGTGATTCGAAGCATTTGGAGATACTGACAATTATAACATCTCCATAAGTTTCTTTATAGTTGTTGCTTTTGTGATATAATTGCAGGTAAAACCTACAAGAGCAGGATCAAGTATTGGAGTTACTGTTGCTTATGGTGTTACTGATTCTCTTCGAAAAGCTAATGCAATTATATCAGAGGTGATTCTTAATCTAGCTCCTCCACTTTAACATGTGTGTTTTTTTCATTTTAATATACTTCCTCCACAGCACTGCACTTGCAGAGTTTGCACTCATTGGTAAAATATTATGGGATTTGTCACTTATCTCCACTGATTGTTTCATCATTCATCAAGGGCAAGCGAGGCTGAAAAACTCGGGATCAAATCAGTACTATATCTAATAAGGTCAAATTCCATTTTCTGGCAGGGAATTGATGATAAAGTTGTTGTAGAAATTTTTCTGGAAGGAGGCAGAGAATTTACAACCATCGTCCTTGATGTAACTTCTGGTTTTGATAGCGAGCCAGTTGCTCTACTCCCAACTGAGGTATAAGCTCATCTCTTGTGTAGATATCTCTGGGTTTTAATTCCAAAATTCCAATATTACATCTCAAACTTTTGTTAACATGGATATTAGAGTACTCGTTTTCTGTAGTACTCTCTGCATAGTCCTATATGGTTTAGATGATAATTTAATATATTTCTTCATGTATGAAGTGTTGTAAACATCACGACAGAAAGAATTGTTCTATTTTCAAACTTCACCTTCAACAAGCGTTGATTTATTTCAAAAAATTTCCCGAATCACGTGTTTCTTTTGATTCAATTTATTTTAAATTCTGATGTCTATGTAGGTGGAACTTCAATCTCACAGCAATGTTGATTCAAGTGAAAAGGACATCATTTTTAATTATCGGCGGAAATATCTGCCAACACAGCAGGTAGAAAGATTACATTTTGTCAGCTTTTTCTTTCTGTTATGAGTCTTTTGGTTTTATGGAAGTGAATTATGTTCTTTAGCTGGAAAGAATGACAGAAGCAATATGCATTTTACGAAGTGGGCTAACTCGATTGTTCTTTCAAACTTTGAAATTGAATCTGATGGTGATAATACATGAAAGCTCGTCCAAATGACCTCACAATCTTTGCAGGTTGCTTACCATACTCCACCTCGATTCCCAGAAGATGTAACTAGAATTATTCGTGAAGGAGCCTCTCGATTATTTCAACGACTTGGCCTACGTGATTTTGCTAGAATCGATGGTTGGTTTTTGCCACCTTCTGCTCATACTGCTTACCTTACAGGCAATAAGTTTGGGCACTCGGAGTTGGGGACAATAGTATTCACTGATATTAACCTGGTCTGGTCATACAATCCGTGTTCCTCTTTTCTTCTGTTATTTATAATTTTCCTTCGTGTAATGGGATTTTACCATCTTACCACCTCCAGATAAGTGGGATGGAGCAAACAAGTTTCTTATTTCAGCAAGCTTCAAAGGTACTTTCCATCACAATTCAGAGAAAAATTCAGACTGCATGAAAGTGAATAATCTTATGCATCTTATTATGTACAGGTTGGATTTTCACACTCCAATATTCTTCGCACCGTAATCCAACATGCTTGCTTGCGGTTTCCTAGCCTCCACCATTATGGTGTGGTATCAAGTCCCTCTGTGAGAAAGAAGTATTCAGAAAATAACACATCTCTTGCAAAACATCAAGATCGAAGGAAAGTTTATGTTATTTTTGGTGGAGATACTTCAGAGCGACAAGTATCCCTTATGAGTGGAACTAATGTTTGGCTAAACCTGCAGACATTTGATGATGTAAGTATTTAGGCAAGGGATAATCAATGACTTATGAATTTAGAAGAACCATCACAATCTTTTACTTGTTTAGCAGCTATCTGGTGATATAAGTTTTCTGTTCACGTATCGATGCCGTTTATATTATGTCTCCTACAGCTCGAAGTGACACCATGCTTGCTCGCCCCTATAAATGGGTACTCATCCAGTACAAACTCTGATAAGACAGTTTTGGGAGTGAGCTCAAGGGCAGTTTGGTCCTTACCGTGAGTTATTTCTGTATAATGCTTTAAGTGTTTGAACAAATTCTTGGTTATCCTACTTTATCCTCAGATATTTCCTTGTTTCACTGTATTGCTGTTTTTGGTGCACAGATATTCTGTTGTGCTCAGACATACTACTGATGAAGTCCTGGATGCATGCATTGAGGCGATTGAACCTGTTCGGGCAGCATTGACCTCTCACTTGCGGAGTCAAGTAATGGATGAGATCATGGAAGGCTTGAAGAAACACACTTGGTTCACAGGGTTTGATATATCTGATGACTTACCAAAAAGACATTATCTTGATCAGTGGATCAAGCAAGCTAAAGAAGAAGGGGCAACAGTCTTTATTGCTGGTATGGAAAAGCTTACTATTTTGGAAATTCAACTATAAAATATGAGGGTTATCTAACTACTATACTGATTATTTTGCCTGACAGTTCATGGAGGAATAGGTGAAGATGGCACTCTTCAATCACTGTTGGAGGCTGAGGGAGTTCCTTATACTGGTAATATCTGTACCCATCAAGTTAGGGAAAATATTTTCTGTCTCCTACTGTTCCTGGGAGTTAGAACAGTTATAGAAGGTTTCTTCTGTGGCACAAGTTTGATCATCTGCTCTTTGAATATAAGGTCCTGGCGTCATTGCTTCCAAGACATGTATGGATAAAGTAGCTACATCAATCGCCCTCCAACATGTACGGTAACTAGATTGTGTGAGTGAATTATTTGTAGAAACGTAAGTGTTCACTTCACATTAATATCAAATTTATTTTTTCTTGAGAAAATATTTACTGTAGATAATAATGGAGTTAACTTGCAGCATAATGCTTTTGACCACTTGAAAAAAAAAATCCCCTTTTTTTTCTTGAGTTGACTCGTTCGTTGGTAATACTTTCGATAATCAAGCTACCCTTTACAGTAACGTGGCATGTTTCTGGAAGTTCTCCATGAATTCCTTGTAGGCTAGTATATATTGTTTTAACAAAAACTTTGGTTTCAGCTTGCAGCTGATGGTGTCCTTACAATTAATAAGGATGTTAGAAGGAAGGAGGATTTACTGAAGATTTCCCCTCTTGAAATTTGGCATGATTTGACATCAAAACTCCGGTCCGAGACACTGTGTGTTAAACCAGCTAGAGACGGTTGCTCGACTGGAGTAGCAAGATTATGGTGGTTATATGTGTCTTTTTCTTAGTTGAGGATGCATTCACGCTCTCGTATATTAAGACTCTTTACTGATCCATTGATATGCATTTCCCCCTGCAGTTGTGATGGGGACCTAGCTGTGTATATCAAAGCACTAGAGAGCTGCCTACCACGGATTCCCCCTAATAGTTTGTCAAAGGTATTGAGAATCTACATAGCTTAATGCGATATTAGCTTATTAAGTGATATATGGTTCTAGATCTTTTTAGGAAGTGAATAAGAAGAGTGGCTATCAGTATCAGCTCAGTAGAAAAACATTATTGTATACTTGGCTTCAAACAGACTCAGTTGAAGTGTGCAAGAGAAACATAACTACTGCTCCAAATTATAAATTTCTGACTTGATTAACATTTTTCCACGAACTCATACAGGCACATGGAACGATTGAAATGCCAGTTCCTACTCCGGAGCTCTTGATATTTGAGCCTTTTGTTGAGACTGATGAGATAGTTGTTTCACCCAAATTAAGTTCTGGGAATATGCATGATTTTCTGTGGGAAGGAAATAGCCGATGGGTTGAGATAACAGTTGGTGTAATAGGAAAACGTGGGTCGATGAGGTCATTGACTCCCAGCATCACTGTGAAAGAAACTGGAGATATATTATCACTGGAGGAGAAATTTCAAGGTATTTTCCAACTAAGTTTAGGAAAATCTAACAAGTTGCTGACACAACTAATGTCTGCACTGCTAATTGCCAATGACTGTGTCCTAAGACCTTTTATATGAAAATATATATTTAAACTGGGTTCGTGACACTGGAATAGTCATATTTCTGGAGGCTTATCATTTAGTTCAATGCCTATTTTCAAGTAACACATACTAGTTGATACTATTCTTCTGCTTTTGGGCTTATGGTCATTGAATTTGTTTAGTTCTCCACAGACTGAGATCAGTTTTTCTACTCAAGAACTTGTTTTTGTTCTAACACAGTTACATTTTTGTTGTAAGGTGGAACCGGCATCAACTTGACTCCACCGCCCCTTTCAATTATAAGGTTTTAGTTTGCCTTTTCCTTGTTTGAGATCTTAATTCTACTATTTGCTACTGCATTTTCTATAATCTTGTCTAATGAGCTTTATATGCTGCTATTGAGATCCTTGTTCCCAACTTTATTCGTTATGTGCATAGTTATCAGGTTTTCAAAAAAGATGTAGTTCTCATTTGATCTCCTCTCTCTCTATATATATATATGTATATGATTATGGTGATGTAGTATACATCATGTGACTCGTAATTTAACATGTCCATATGTTTGTCAAATCATTTTAGTTCTCCCTTCGTGCTGCATTCCTTCATAGGCGGAACATCAGTTTATGTTCTTGCCCTTTTGTGTTACTCCTGCTTACATTCTTTTCCACATAAGCAGTAACGAGGCCCTTGAGAAATGTAAAGAACGCATTGAACTCATAGCAAACACCCTACAGTTGGAAGGATTTTCAAGAATTGATGCATTTGTCAATGTCGACAGTGGTGAGGTAAGTCGAGCTAGATTCATTTTTTCCTTATACAATAATCAATTAGTGATGGATCGCGAATAACGTAAGATTATTATTGGCAATATCTCTCGTCTTGTAGGTCTTGATCATTGAGGTTAACACCGTTCCTGGGATGACACCTTCCACAGTCCTAATTCATCAGGTAATCTTAACACTTCCATTATATGTTAGTCATGAAAATTCCAATATCATGACACAAATATAAAGAGAAAATACAATGAGTGTGTTATGTGTTGAACTATTGTTTCTACTATGTATTAGTTGTCAGTAAAGAGTTAAGAGTTGAATTGTTGTGTGTAGGCACTGACAGAGAAACCTCCCATGTATCCCCACCGTTTCTTTCGGACACTGCTGGACTTAGCATCTGAGAGATCTCTGTAAATTGTTCTCCATCTTGTAACCTTTTGTGTGGAAACTTTTCTTGTCGGAATTTTATTTATGCTTGCAACATTACATGATTCTCAGTAACTATGTCTGAGAAGCTATGAATTATTGGCTTAATTTTTCATTGTTGAGCAAATACTTTATAAATAAGTATCAAAATAATCCTCACGGTAAGAAGAGAATGGTGGTGCAATAATTATTTCGTAAAGGGAAACACAATAATCCACAAAATGTCTCTTACCAATTCCATAAAATCAAATTTACAGATAACTATATATTTGTTCAAAGGCAACATAGTTGTCCACATTGTACGTCGCTAATTCCACACGATCAGAATAGCCACAGCAACACCCCCGATAACCCAAAAAAAGTTATACACACAAAAAGGTTACGAGAGAAATGCTTGAGGTGTATACATATAATTATACAAATCCAGATAGGTTATTAATCCGCCAACCTCTAATTTAAATTCTTCTAGACAAGGCGATGCCTGAATAAAACGAGTCACCGACAGGAAGACATCTTCAAACGCATAACGATAGTATAAGAGACGACCAACTTCTCCAATGTAGGCATTTCAGATACCGAAAACGGTGCCTGGTTAAGATAACATAATAGTATTAAATAACAAGTTATACATGTAATGTAATAACAAAAAAAAATATATATATATAAGGGGTTAACATAAAAACCTATTTTAACGTGAGAACAGAAAATCAAATTTTTAATGTATTCGTTGTAAAAGTTGATGCATCCGTCGAAAAATAATTTTCGCCCCTCATGAGATTCGAACCCGGGGAAAATTCTAAATTTTTAGGTACAATAACTTTCCAAACGGATGTATCAACTTTCATAACGATTTTTTGTGGTTCTTCGTTCTTATATTAAAAATGGTTCTTATTTTATATATGTGGGTGATTATAGAGGAAACTACCTCTTAGATAATAACTAAGAACCAATAATCACCGTTAGATTGAATAAGATTATACGACTCATAATTATTTAATGATAAAAATAGTTAAATCCCTAAATTTTCGCTAGTTAGATCTTTCACATTCGATTATTCATTGTTCGTGTAATTTATGGGGTTGTTCATGTAATCGTAGTTCTTGTGTATGTTATCACATTTCAATTAATTGTTATGTTCATTAATTCATGTTGTTGTGTATGTAATCGTAGTGATTGTGTATATGAGAATAATTATCGTAAATGAATATATAGAATCCCTTAACTATATGGTTAAACGGTTACCATTAAAATCTGATGATAATAAATGATTTATAGTTAATCTTGATCATTAGATTATAAAAAAATGGATGGACTATATTAGTTCTTAGTTCTAAAAAAAGTTTAGAGTTTTCATTTGATACATTATATATATATTTAGGGGTTGGATCTATTGAGTACTCGTCTTTTTTAGAATTTGAGAACTATGCACAGACGTATAAAGTTGATGAACAAAATATATAAAATTGTTCACAACAAAAATATTCTAAAATTATTTCACAATAGAATAATTTTAGAAAGTTATCTTTGAACACAACTTTATGTTGTTTTGTGCATCATCTTTACACGTGTTATGCATAGTCGGCAGAGTTAGCAAAAAAGATATAGTTCTCATTTATCTACTATATATATATATATGGAGTGGATCAAATGAGAACCACATCTTTTTTGCGAACTCTGCGAACCATGCATAAGATGATGCATAATGTATAAAGTTGTGCATAACGAAAACTTTCTAAAATTATTTTGTTGGGTAACAATTTTAGAAGTTTTCGTATGCACAATATATGTTAAAATTTTCTAAAATTATTTTGTTGGATCCAACCATATATATATAACAATTTTAGAATGTATTATATATATGCACAACTTTATATGTTGAAGATAATGCACAAATTCTTCAATTTTATAAGTTTATGCATAGTTCTCAAGTTCTCATCAAAAGATGAGTTCAGAGTTCGCAAAAAGATGTGGTTCTCATTTGATCCATATATATATATATATATATATATATGTGTGTGTGTGTGTGTGTGTGTAGATAGGCTGGTTCTCATGAGAACTATAATTTTTCGTGAGTCCATGAAAACATTGCACTGAACGTAATAAATTAATGCACTATAACAGTATAATGTATAAAATTATTGAACTACATTCAGTGCAATAAATTAATATTTTCAGTGAAGTGCTCTCAGGAACTCACAGAATATGAACTCCTATATCACACACACACATGCGCGCTTTTTTAATCTCTAAACTACGGATTGTTGATGAATTCGTGGTGAAAAATGATGAATTCAAAAAAATAGAATTTTTCGCCTTTCATGAGATTCGAACTCACAACCACGAATTCATTCATCATTCAGCAAAGTGGTGAATTCAACGTAGATAGTCATCGCCCTCTAAACCCTATTTTCAGTGAAGTGCTCTCAGGAACTCACAAAATATGAACTCCTATATGACAAACACACAAACACGCACGCATGCTATTTTTAATCTCTAAACTACGAATTGTTGATGAATTCATGGTGAAAATTGATGAATTCAAAAAATAGAATTTTTCGCTCCCATGAGATTCGAACTCACAACCACGAATTCATTTATCATTCAGCAAAGTGATAAATTCAACGTAGATATTCATAATTTAAGGTTTGAAATGGTTCCTAGATTATGTTTTAAAAATTAGTTTATAGATATAACATTAAGTCATAATATAAACATGTTTTTTATAAGACTCTATGAACCAATGCTCTTTACATATAAAGTTAATGTACTATATGCTCACGGTAAAAACAACTACACTGTTCAATATTATTATAATGCAATAACTTTATGTGTAAAGTATTGATTCATATGTTCTAACAAAACAAATATATTTTTATTTCGAATCATACCTCATATATATATATAGGGAGTGGATCAAATGAGAACTACATCATTTTTGCGAACTCTGCAAACTATGCATAAGACCTGTAAAGTTGTGCATAACGAAAACTTTCTAAAATTATTTTGTTGTGCAATATTTTTATAATGTTTATGTTGCATGTGCACAACTTTATAGATTTTGTTCATTTACTTTATACGTTTGTGCATGTTCTCAAATTCTCGAAAATGATGAGTTCTCACTGATCCAACCATATATATATATATATATATATATATATATATATATATATATATATATTTGAGTCCCGTCTCCGGTCTCAAGATATTGTAGTACTCAATCTAGACCAAACATTTTGAACACGTAGACGCATCAAAATTTGACACGTGAAAGCCCATTTTTCGCTAAGGGGCAAAATGGGAAGGTGCCCAATGGGCGTTGGGTGCCCGCCGACGCTGGGTAGAGGAGTCCTCGAGCATTGGGTATCCACGGACGTTGGGTTTGGGGCGCTGCATTCTTAATAATATGACACTGCATCGCATCCAACCGGTGTTGGGTGTGTGCCGATGCTGGGTAGGGGCGCTGGGTGTGCACCGAAGCTAGGTAGGGGCGCTGGATGCGCGTCGGCGATGGGTTTGGGAAGAGCCACAACAAAACATAAATAATGCATATGAAATAACATAACACTGCATTTAAAACAACAATACACTGCATTTAAAACAACATAAAACTGCATCGCACCCAACCGGCGCTGGGTGCGTGCGAGCGGGCGCTGGGAGTGCGTTTCCAGCATGCATTAAAATTGAAACTCATATACATGTTTGTGTTCAAGTGAATGCATTTTTGTGTTCATTTGAATGCATAGTTCAGTTCAACTATATGCATGGTTTATTTTTAAATCAAATTACTAATCTAGCATTACTACTTGATAAACCTCATTTTTATCCAATTTATAAGGTCATTTTCGTTTCGTTTATAATAGATAAGTGATCTTTTGAGCTGTTATTTGATATATTTATGTTTACCTTGAAAGATATTATGCCGTGTATATTTCGAGTCATTTTAGCACAGGTTTTGATGTCAAAAAGGTAGATCATGGTGAAGAGAAATTCTGGCTCACAACACGACTTACGCGACGAACACACGCAACGCTAACACGCGAGGAAGAGAAGGACAAACCTCGCGACATTTGCTCGCGACCAAACTAATATGTTGACATACTATGAGAGTTTTTAGTTTGCACCGAAGTACATAGTTACAAATCACACATAGTAGTAGCATATCCGTAGAATTAATTTTTTCTCATCCCATTTTTCAAGTAAGAGGATGTTTGGCTGAGCTTATAAACTGTTTTTTAAGCTTAAAAACAGCTTATAGGGGAGCTTATAAGCTCAACCAAACAACCTCTAAGTGAGAAGTTATATAAAGCCTATTGTATTGCATTCTTTTAATTAGTCAACAAAACTATCATTTTCTGCTTTGTTTTCTTCTTCTCTTTTTGATTGTATTTACCACTTCTTTTTTGTATTAGGCTTGGAATTATTCCACTAGGTATACAAGAAAACGATGCTTTTGTATGTGAGAGGGCGTTCACTTTAAAAACTCTTGTAATGCAAATAAAAGATCGATCATCCATAATTTTAAATTCCCAGAAGTCACAAATATATATTACAAAATTCAAATGTCTTTGTCCAGTAATTAAGCAAATCTTATGAACAGTTGGATCCAACTAGGTGGGCACTCGTTGAGTCGTTTTGGTGTATTAGGACATTTCTCAGACCCAATGCATGTACGGTGTACCCCACATCCACAACATGCAAACAAAACAAAACCATAATTTTTTCTTTTGTGTCACATCATCTATTTCAAGTCACACATTATATATATTATTATAGTATTGGCCACACATCACGTGCCTAAGGTAAGATTGTTTATCTACCATTTTTCTTAATCGAGATTTTAATAGGTAAATTAAAAAATGTATATGGGATAGTTAAAAATCTTTTTGTATCAAAATTTTCTTAAAATTACTATAAAAATTATGTATTTTTTAAAAATACATATTTTATTAAATGTATAGTTTGTACGTATGTTTACAGGCACCGTTTAGCTAGTATATGTTAAAAGTATAATAAAATGTTCTTGATATACAACAAAACGTATTTTGTGAAAGAAGAATATGGATAGGAATGAGAGCTCTTGAGTCCCCCATCATTTTTCAGATCCACTGGAATTTTCGTTAGAATTGACTAAGAGGATGTTTGGCTCAGCTTATCTAAGCTCCGACAACCTACAAGATATTTTAAAAATTTATAAGATGTAATGTCTCAAAAACTTATAAGTTGTCAAATTGGATAAATGAGCTTATAAGCTAAAGAAATACTCGTAAGTTAGAGAGAGAAAATCGTGAATTAAAGAAAGAAAATCAAATAGATGTGAAATTGATATGGTATATATTGGAAATAATGAATCGTAGTGAGATTATTTTGATAAATTTATTGTTGTTTATAAGTTTATAAAAATTAAATTGGGACTCAACAACTTATTTTTAGAGAACTTGTAAGCTATTAGAACTTATTTTTATAACTTATAAATTTTTTATAAACTTATTTTGTCAAACACTTCTTAAGAACTTATAAATGTTGAGCCAAACATTCTCTTAATTTGTAGTAGAACCCTAACACAATCTCTCTCTCTCTCTCTCTCTTGTGCATGATGTGTGGCACAAAAGTGGTATCATATGTGTGCATTCCACGTGCGAACTCTATATATTAAGGTGGTGTTTACTTGGCATGATTATGTTGGATTAATAAAATTAATCTAATCTAATCAAGTGTTTAATTTTAGGTGGTGTTTACTTTGCATGATTAGGTTGGATAGATAAAATTAATCCAACATAATCAAGTGTTTACTTTTAATGATTAATATTTGAGGATATCCCAAAGCCTGAGATTATTTTAATCCTTTGAATTGTTCTTCATTAATTTTAATACAACCAATATAGGTAGGATTGAAATAATCATCCAAATAAATGGAGAATTATTTATCCCAATTTTAATCTTTCACTAATCCTTTGTAGTAAACAAATGATTGATAGATAAATTTTATCTTATCATACATTTAATCCATCAAATAATCAATCCTTCAAAATGCTAATCATGAAAAGTAAACACTCCCTTAAGGATTAATATTTAAGGATATCTCAAAGCACGGGATTATTTTAATCCTTTGAATTATTCTTCATTAATTTTAATCCAACCAATATAGGTAGGATTAAAATAATCCTCCAAATAATGAGAGAATAATTTATCCAAATTTTAATCATTCACTAATCTTTTGTAGTAAACAAAAATTGATAGATAAAAATTATCTTATCATACATTTAATCCATTAAATAATCAATCCTTCAAAACTCTAATCATGAAAAAGTAAACAATTATACTCGAATATACATGCGCCAAAAGTGTGTAAGATAATTTGGATAATGTTATATCTTATATAGCAAGACTTCGTTTGACTGACAGATTGACTTAGGTTGCCTAACATTCTTTTGATTTTATTGAATTTGGGACCCATTCGGTGTAATTGTGGTGACGACTGATTTTGAAGGGCTACACAAAACAAAATCAGTAAATTCTCAATTCGTGGATATGGCCAAAAATCAACTACTTTTTCCATCACCTTATTTTCTCATGACCCCTAAATAAAACCACAGGATATAATTAAAACATCAATTTTGCAATAATAATTTAATTTGCTCGTTCTTCAGTTCCTTTTTCCTTTATCTACATAAGTTTGATGGTGAGGTGGAGTTAATCTACTAGGCCCATAAATCTGTTTGGCCCAAAATAGCCAACTAAACTTCTCTAGTGGGTTGCTATGTTTAGTAGAGTTTGGGTTGCTCAGAACCTAAAATTAAGGGGTGATTTTATTCATAGTTTCCATTTTATTCGCTATAACTTTTTAATAAAATGATAAAAATTATAAGAAATTTACTATTTGTCATTATACCCTCCAACTTAAATCCTTTAAAAAATATCTCACAGCCTCCAACTTGAAATTTAAACAGACCTTAAAAAAGATACCTCAGTGCACCTCTAAGTAGCCCAACACTTGACTTAGCCGTAAGATTTCATCACCATTGAAAGATAAAAGTAAATAAAAAATCAGAGCCAACTATCCTTTCTAATTTGTTATTACTTTCTAGATAAAGCTAACTGTTTACCCTCCAAACATTAGAATCCTCTAAAGGTTTCACCTTATTACGCTTTCAAATACTATACATGCAATAATCTTTTTAAATACCGAATAACTCTGGCATATTTCAAACCTTAGACATCCCTTTCACCAAATAAAAATAAAAAGAACAAACCTTAAACATTTCGGTTATAACTTCATCAACTAAGTTGCCGCCGAAAAGAACAATTTACCGTAATATATTCATTTTTTATGTTAGAAAGAAATTAGTATAAAGTGGTAAAGAACATGACTCCGTTCCAAATTGTTTTTAACCAATGAATTCTCGAGATTTGAAACCTTCGCAATCAGAAACAGAGGATTTTGGTTGACCAATGCCATTGAGATAGGTCGATTTCATGAATAAACTAAACTGTCGGAATCTTCGCCAACTCAAATTTTTATTTACTACTCGGACGGTTTCATTCAACATAATCTATATTTTTTTTGACTGTTCCATCCAAGATAGTTTGTTTTTTTAAAAATAATTATCTCTTCAAAAGTTGTGAGACTTACCTATATTTTTATCACTTTAATCACATTATACTTTCTCCTAAATAATCATATCAAAAAAATAGATCGTCTTGGATGGGACGGATGGAGTACAATCAAGACTTATTTACTCATCCTAATTAATAAAATAATTTTAGCAAAGATTTTTTTTTTAAATGTAATAAAGGCTAGTAAAGTGAGCGTATATGGAGGAAAAGGAAATGAATAACTATAGTGTTAATAATAAAAATTACACATTTCTAACTTCCAAAGAATAAAAAATTACCAATTTTGTATAAAATTACCTATATTTAGAGTGTATGGACAAATTTATCCTTATTGAAAAGATATTAAAGATATATCAAAGACTACCCCCTTTTCCATCTTCCTTATCCCTTCTGCAAACCCAGCCACCCACGCTGACGCGGCCATCCACCTTCCACCCTCCCGGCCTCCCCTCGTACCCTCCCCCCAACTTCCGTCCATTTCCCTTCCCCAGCCTCCCGTCACACTAGCCTACAGCCGACGTTGCGAGCCTCCCCGTCGCACAGTCAGCCTACACGCCGGCGCTGCGAGCCGCCCCGTCGAGAGCAGCCTGCCGTCGATGCTCGCTGCCCCGTCTCGCGAACCATCATTTTCTGAAAGATTGATCTCGTCATTGTCGTGCAGCCTTGTCGGACGGTGTTCAGACTACGGCGATAGTGGTGGACCTCCGGCAGTGGCGACCATTGTATCTTTATTACAAAAACTTAGAGCATCTCCAACCGCATCCTATTATAAAGTGAAACTTTACACTATCATAGAATTAAATGTAAAACAATTATTAATCTCTACAGTCAACTTCTCATTTAATTCTATAATAATATTTTTTATATGTTTTGTTATTGAGTAACGAAAAGTTAGAGGGGTGAACAATAGGGCTGGCAATTTAAGGAGAGAAGGAGAATACGAAAATTCTTGTCGTGTTCATGTCGGATCCAGTATCGTGTTAATAATACGATAATTTTGGAGTTCATTTATTCGATAATATTTATATATATTTAATATTAATTTAATTATATTTTATATATTTTTATTTCTTTTATTTATTTATTCTAATATAGAATAAAGTGAAATGCATTGTTGGAGATTGACTATTGGAGATGTTCTTAGAGAAAAAATATTAAATAGAGTTATTAATTTTTAGATTTTGTATTTAAAATAAATAAATAAATGTCAAAATTATTAGTTCAACGACATTAATTAGAATTTAGGTAAAACTTATATGTTTTGAAAAAAATGGGTACATTTTTTTCATTAAAAGTTAAAAATGAATATTTTAAAATTTGCCTCATAAATATATAACAGAAAGAGTATGTTGTAATATTGGAAAGGATAAGGAAATTAAAAAAGAAGTGATCGATTAATGTGGCAAGCGGCCAATGTTAAAAAAAGAAAGAAAAATATCATTATCATCTTAATGTATGGACACTTTTATGTTGGCGTCCTAACCTACGAATAATTACAAATTCTTCCTAATATGTGCACCCTTTTTTTATGTTAATGTTCCTATGACTGAAATCCGGTCAATTATGCCTAGTTGGTAACCGGAAACCTACATGGATTATTTAATTGACTTTATAAAAAAGGGTCTACCTAAGCAAACAAAACGATGTCGTTTTGTCCTATTTAAAAAGTCCATCCCTGTTGCGACCCCTTAGTTTTCCGGCTTGGGAAGTCTTCCACACCGTCAACGTTGCTTATAAGCACCGACAGGAATATCCCGATGTCGCCGACAGTGAACCTCATGCCGGAGGTCCTCGACTCAAGGGTTTTCGAAGCAGGCGTCGCAGATCTTGCCCTTCTCGAAGAGGACGGTACATGCTGAGGATAGGGTGGTCGTGGGGCGAGAGAGAGAAAGAAAGAGGGAGAGGGGGGGAGAGAGAGTGTATAGTTTAGCAGTCGGAATGCGAGTTGATAGAGATTAGAGGAGGTGGAGGGAAAGTAGTGGAAGTTAAGGAGCACCGACAAACGGAGCGTGAGAGAGTGAAGGATGAGGCGTATCTTGAACGGCGGTGGGGAGCAGAGAGGCGGCCGAGTTCGCTGGTGGTTGTTGGGGAGAGGGGTGGAATTAAATTTTTGGTTTTTTAAAGAAAAAGTTTTTAGATGGAAATTTTATTTATTTTTTACCTAAAAAAGCGACATCGTTTTATTCATTTAAGTAGATCCTTTTAAAAAAATTCTCTAAAAATAATTCTCCTAAGATTTCAATGTGCTAGCTAGGCGTATTTGGCTAGATTTCTGTCATAGAACATTAACATAAAAAAATGTGCATATATTGGGATGAATTTGCAATAATTCATACATTAGGCGGCACAACCATTAAAGTCATAAAGTGTCGATAGCTTGTGGTGATAAATAATATCTTCTTATAAAAAGTAAATATAAATTATGCGCAGCTAAATTAAGCAGTTAAATATATAACCGACGTGTATCTTTTCTACAACCCAACACAATTTTTGGACGTCGTAACGCCGCCGTCCACCACCAGATTATGGCCGCTGATATAATTGGACTCGTCACTCGCAAGAAACACCGCCGCCTCTGCCACGTCTCTAGTCCGCAGCGTCGCTCCCTTCAAATTCGCCATCCCCCTCACGAACTCCTCCATCTTCTCCATCTCCACCTCACTCACTTCTCCGCCGCCCTCCTCCTCCTCTTGCCACGCGTTGACCAGCATACTCGTCGCGACGCCGAACGGCGAAATGCAGTTCACCCTGATCCCGTACTTCCCCAGCTCGCATGCCGCGTTCTTCACCAGTCCCACCACCGCGTGCTTCGACGCCGTGTACGCGTGCGGCCCCATCCCCCCCACCACCGCCGCCACGCTAGCAGTGCAGATGATGCAACCCCCTCCCCCTCCGCGGATCATGGCGCGGGCGGCGTGCTTCATCCCGAGCGCCGCCGCGCGCGCGTTGACTACCATAACGCGGTCGAACTCGGCGGCGTCGAAGTCGAGGATGCTCTTCCGCCGCGCCTGGTCGCCGAGGATGCCGGCGTTGCTTAAGAGGACGTCGAGCTTGCCGTGGGCTGCGACGGTAGAGTTGATTAGGGTTTCGATGTCGGCCTCCGATGCCACGTCGCAGTGGACGTACGTGGCGTGCGGGGAGAGCGAGTCTGCCACCGAGTTGCCGAGCGCGTCCTCCACGTCGGCGATCACGACTCGGGCGCCGTGCGCGGCGAAGAGCCTCGCCGTTTCTTCGCCGATGCCTCTGGCCCCGCCGGTGACGATTGCAATCTTTCCTTCCAGTCTATATATATATATATGTGTATGAGTAAATTCAGAATTGGAGAGCTTATTGAATTAATCGGGATTCAATTTGTGGTGGAAATGCAGGTATACCTTTTGAAGGAGGGAGCGGCGGTTTCTTTGCCGTGGACGGCCTGGGAGAGAGTCTCTGGAAGGAGTTGCGCCGCCGGCATTTGGCGGTAGATTGCGGCGGAGGACGGGAGAAGAAGGAGCCTTGAGAAAGGAGTTGGAGTGAGAGAATTTAGTGAAAGAAATGGATTCATATTTATAGATTTAATGAGGTATCAACTATCTAATTACGACTGCCTTGCTTTGTAAAGTATCATTTTGGACTTTATATATATATAAAATATATGATCTTTTGAGTTACTTTGTTTACTCCTACCTTTTAAGTTTCACTATTTTGTTTGATCTATTTTTATTAAACAAAAATTAGTTATGTGATTACTAGGGCTGTTAAACGGTTCGGTTTCGGTTAACAAAACCGAAATTTTCGATTAACCGAACCGCATTTCTCCGAAAAAGTGGAATCGAAACCGAACCGTTTTAAATTTTCGATTAACCGAAAATCAATCATTTCCGACGGTTCGGTTTTCGGTTAACCGAAAAATCGAAATAAAATTAATTAATAATAAAATAAATAAAATAATGATTAAAAAACTGAAACTTATTAAAAATAAATATAATATTTAACAAATAATTAAAATAACTAATAAATTAATAATTAAAAATTGATTTTTAGAATTTTTAATTAATTAATTAATAATTAAAATAATGATTAAAAATAAAAAACGATTTTTTGTTCCGAATCATTCGGTTATCGGTTAACCAATAACCGAAATTTTTTGCAACTCTGGAACCAAAACCGAACCAATAACCGAATTTATCGGTTTCGGTTCGATCCGATTCTAACCGAAAATCGAAAACCGTTTAGACAGCCCTAGTGATTACATGAAATATTGTGTTATAAAGTTGTCGGATGACCCAATCACATTATTCGATCATGTGATCGGATAATTAATCCTTATTTATAACATATATCCATAGTTCCGCTTATATGTAAAATTCAATATATAGCCCCAGACTCAAACTACAATTAATTCAAGGATATCTTAATTTAAGAAGTGTTTGATGTATAATTTCACGTTACCAATAAATATCACATAGATGAAATGACTTTACGAAGTGATTGGATGATATACAATAACAAACCATGTTACAATTATAATTTTGATAGAATTTCCATTAATACCATAATCACCTGGCTCTATCAATTTTTATTTTTATTTTGATATCATGGAACCCGTAGTCACTATCTTAGGTGTGCTTGTTGGGTAAACCCCACGGTCCCTGCAATAACTTGCAAACCATACAGACAGTGAAACCACACTTGAAAACCAGGGTGTGTGACTCAAACCCATAGAGGCGTTTGGTGGGGTTTGAACCTATGACCTCTCGGCCACATGAACCCACCTTAACTATTGGGCTGTCCCTAGGGAACGACTCTATCAATTATCATGATTACGACAATCGTAATTTAATGTCAAATTTAATTATATCGTATTGCAACGAGGAACACGATAACAGGGACAGCCTGATCAACTATTGGATTTGCTTAATTGTCTATATGCACGTAATCAAGAAATCTAATTGTATTAAAGTGAATCAAATATTTAAATATAACCATGCTATTCATGGAGAATTGATTATTGCAGTCAACTATCTAAATTCG
Organism: Salvia rosmarinus; assembly: GCA_036937905.1. Lineage (NCBI taxonomy): Eukaryota > Viridiplantae > Streptophyta > Magnoliopsida > Lamiales > Lamiaceae > Salvia > Salvia rosmarinus. Next base: position 63,180,044 of record CM072818.1, on the reverse strand, counting down.
AATCAAGTAACGAATCAAAGTAGATTTGACGAACAAAAAATAAAAAAAATAGGAGTATGACTATTTCAAAGATTTTGTGGGCCATGGACTGATTGTTGGTGAGATCGTCGGTTCGTTGCTTCCGGTCTCATCTAATAATAAAAAATAATAATAATAATAATAATAATAATAATAAGTAATAATAATAATATTATTATTATTATTATTATTATTATTATTATTATTATTATTATTATTATTATTGTTGTTGTTGTTATTGGTACGTAGTGGTGGTGGTATTGTTAATACTCCATCCACCAAGAATGTAACATAATTGTCTTTTTAGTGTCTACGAAGAGTGTAGCAACTTTTGTTTTGAGACAATATTCAACATTCAATCATTATAATTCAACTTTCCTCCACAAACAATTATTATTTACCAAATAAATCATTATTTCACCACTCTAAAAGTATCTATGGTGGAACTCTTTCTCCACTCAAAAACATATCTATCGAACATTTATTAAACTCGTTAGGAGTGTCAATCTAGCCCAAAATCCATGGATTTGCCCGAATAGACCGACAATCTGATAGGATTATGGTTGAAAATTTCTAACCCGAAAAGATATCAACCCAAATAGCTCGAATCGAATAACCCGACAACCTGAGTGAGTTGGCCCGAAAGTGGTCCAAGCCCGAATGAGCTGGCCCGAAAGTTATTCTTATTATTTTACTTCTTTGACTTTTAACCCAACGCTTAATATAAAATACTTGTTATAATATATGATTCTCAAGAAAAAAGTATATATATATATATATATATATATATATATATATATCTATCTTATTTTTTTCCCTTAAACTTTATGGTTCGATTGACCCAACAAGTTAGCCTGAAATCGAGAGTCTAGGGTTAGGGTTGAATATTTCTAATCCGAAAACAAATATCAACCTGAATAGTTCGCCGAATAGCCCGATAACCCAAGTTGGTTAGCCCTAATCCAAGTGGATTGCCCGATTGACATTCCTAAAACTTGTGTCGTCCACAAAGTGTTATATTTTTTGTGGATGAATGAAATATTATTATATTGTTGAGATTTATTAAACTTAACTAGTTTTATATAGTACTTGCATTTGCAATTTTCTTTGCAATTAATTAGTTGTATGTCATTTGTGGATGCATCTTTGGTAATTCGATTTAAAACTTGTTGTTGCTAGAATTTGGATCAATAATCCATTTATATTATGGTTTACTGTTCGTGGTTTAGAATTAAATAGAAAATTAAAATCTATGATTTACTATTATAGTAATCATAAGACGGCTAATTAGGAATGTTAATTATCATTTGCGGAAAGGACGACATGTTTATATTTATATCACTTGAATGCATAATCTATATATTGTACATACTACAATTTATAATATATATATATATGAGTGGATTCAAATAAAAACTTTATTTAAAGTGAGAACGTGAGAACCATTTTTAGCTATGAAACCGTGAAGATCTACGGTGATGCATCATTTTTTGCTGGATGAGTGTATTTTACATCACACGGGTTCGAATCTTATGAGGAGCGAAAAATTAAATATTTTGTTTAGTGCAGTAATTTTCATGAATAATGCATTATTCTCACGTTTGTATGATAACAAATGTTTCATGAATAACATAGTCCTACATTGTGTATATTATATATATTTGTATATATTTGCGTTAAGTAAATAATTAAAAATATCTCTCTACATTTTTACCTACTAAACATTTCAACAGCTCTGGAGAGTGGAGATAATTCATAAGTGGAATTTATAATTGCTTTTCAACAATACTAGTGTATAACCCATCGAAATTCGACGGGAAACCATTTTATATCGTTAATTTATAATCATACTTGTTAATCACAGAATCTGTTTAAAATTATAAATATAATTTGTTGTAATAATTGGTTATTCATCTTAGTAACAATTCGAACATTACAAAATATATTAATAATAAATTAGAATAAATAACAAAAGATTAAAAAGTTAGAGAAACTATTTGTATAGAATTTATATATTCATACATGTCAGAAACTCGATTTTAAAATTGGTTTTACTATTGATTCTCATCCGAAACTTATGTAATAATACCAGTTAATTATCTAATCTCATTTAAAATTTATAAATATCTAAATAGTTAAATATAAGTTGTTTCAATAATAAATTCTATGTGAAATCACTTTATGAGATTTTATAATTTCAAAACCTAAATCTAAATCCATTCAAAACCAAAATAAATTAATAAATAAACTACTTGAATCCCACTAATTTTTATAAGACTTCACATATTCAAAACCTAAATCTATTTTTATATTTTGGTGTTTATTTCCATTGATACGGAATATTTCTAGTTTATTTTAGGATTATAGATTTTATTACTAAATATGTATCGATTTATGTTTTTGTTGATATACCATATTTAATTATATTTAAGGCTACAAATTTATTTTTATCTTTCATTTTTATTTCCACCGCAATGGATTATTTTCTATTTTATTTCAAAGATTGTAGATTTTCTTAGTAAATATGTATGGATTTATTTTGGTTGAGCTAGCTAATGAAATCGTGGAACTTTTACTAATCCACAATCCTACTAATTACCTAAATCTATTTATAATATATCTAAATAGTTAAATATAAATTAATATGATAATTGGTTATCTATCTTAGTTAAACATGTAGTAAAAGATTATTAATAAATTCCACATACTTGAATTCCACATTAATTTTTTCTAAAATAGTTTTCTTACGATTCTTATCTCAAACTCGTATAGTGATGCATACTAATTACTCAAATATATCTTGATATATTCTACATTAATTTTATCTATCTTAATTAAACATGTAGTACAAAGATTAATAATAAATTCAACATACTTGAATTCCACATTATTTTTTTCTAAAATATTTTTCTTATTCATTCTTATCTCAAACCCGTATAGTAATACATACTAATTACTCAAATATATTTTCAATATATCTTAATAATTAAATATAAATTATTATAATAATTCTTTATATATCTTTATAAAGTTCGAATAGTATAAAGTAACATAACTAATAAATAGTATACTACCTACTAATTACCTAAATCTAATATATCTAAATAGTTAAATATAAACTATTACAATAATTGATTATTTATCTTAATAAAATCTCAATAGTATAAAGTAACATTGATAAATAAATAAATAAATAAATAATAATTAAATCTCACATTATTTTTTTATGAGAGTTTCATAATTTCAAAACGTAAATCCATAAAAAAAACCAAATAAATAAATAAATAAAATACTTGAATCCCACATTAATTTTTATAAGACTTCACATATTCAAAACCTAAATCTAAATCTATTTTTATATTTTGGTTTCTAAGATTATAGTTTTTCTTAGTAAAATATGTATTGATTCATGTTTTTGTTGATATACCACATTTAATTATATTTAAGACTACAAATTTATTTTTATCTTTTCATTTTTATTTCCACCATAATAGATTATTTTATTTTATTCCAAGATTGTAGATTTTCTTAGTAAATATGTATGAATTTATTTTGGATGAGCTAGCTAATGAAATCGTCACACTTTTACTAATACAATTATATTAGATTTATTTTCTTAAATTATGTGAAAAGGGAAATAAATACTATAAATCATTCTAATTATATCCATATCACAATAAATGAATATAATGAATATTTTTATATAATGTATCCAAAATATTTATCTTATTAAATAGTGCAGTAAATAAATTGTTAATATAGATATCACCAAATTTTTCGTATAATAGAAGACATCGTAATCACAAATAATAATAAGAAAAGGATTTGTTAGAATGTGAATATGTACTTGAACAAACCCTATGGAGTTGAATACCACTCATATAGATAATATGTGACATTGTATGCACATAGCTAGAGTCCGCCCGAAAAGCCCGCCCGGGGTACCCGGGTTTTGGGCCGGTTTGGGCTTCAAAATTAAAGGTCCGAAAAAAATCGGGCCTAAAAAGCCATCCCGAAAAAAACTCCAGGCCTACCGGGCTTCGGACCAAAAAAGCTCTAGGTTTTGGGCTAAAAAAGCCCGCCCGATTTCTATTAAATATATATTTATAATATTATTTAATATACATATCTATAATTTTTTAATATTATTAATTATATTTTATATATATATTTATTTATTATAGTAACAATTTTCTTACTAACCAGGAAAATAAATTCTGAAAAAAATAATAACCTCATAAATCATTCAAAAATAATTCCTAAGAGAAATGATCTCCAAAAATATATACATTGGTGATTAATGATATTATAGTATGTAAAATCTATTTTGAATCATTGATCTTAAATATATAGAGTATAATTAATTTATTTTATTCTATTATTTTATGCGTATAAGTGGGATTGACGTTTAATAATATCATTTATCTTTGATTTGTAATTACTAATTTTTTCTCCTTAAATTAAAGAATTAAAATTATACTGCATTACAATATCATCGCATGAATACATAAATATGTCAAAATATACAAGAAGCATTATCATAAGAATAGATAAGCTCAAAGTTAGAGATCTTAATTAAGTAATTTTTTAAAATTTAAAATATTAATTTTATATATTAAAAAAATTAAAAAATTATCTAAAAAAATCCCGCCCGCCCGAGGTTGGTTTGGGATTCATATTTTTAGGGCCAAAAAATTTTGGGCTCGGCCCGAAAAATTTAAAAGTCCGACGAGCCCGGGGTTCGGGCCTGCCCGGCCCGCTACTTTGCCAGCTCTACACATAGCATTAAAATGATATAAATGAATAATTGTTTATGAACTCCTTGTTCAATTGAAATGATAAAAAAGAAAATATAACTAAGGAGATTTAGATTCTAGAATGGGGCAGAGAGAAAATAGATTAATGTTTCTACTATTCTCTTCTTCATCGAATGTTCCATTAAAAATTTTAGAGAAAGGTAAAAAAATTGATTGAGAGAGTCAGAGAGAGATGAATACATCGAAGATTCACGACCAGTGAGAATAGTGAGAATGAGCGTAAGAAAAAGAAAAAAAAAAGAATGGGATGATGTGGCTTGTTGCTCACGGAGTAGCTCAAGTATGCAACAATATCAATTTCGTCTTATATATATATATATATATATATATATATATAGAGAGAGAGAGAGAGAGAGAGAGAGAGAGAGAGAGAGTTTGGTTCAAATAATAATCATTCTTATCCTAAAAACTAAGAACCAAATGAATTCGTTATGAAATGTGATGAATCCGTTGAGATAGTTAATAAATTCAAAAATTCAGAATTTTTCACCCGGTTTCGAATCTCATGAGAGACGAAAATTTTATTTTTTTGGATTCAGTAACTTTCCCAACGGATTCATAAACTTTCACTATGAATTCATCATTTTTGAGTTCTCACGTTTTCATAATAAAATTAGTTCTCACGTTAACCCTCCCCTATATATATATATAGAGTTAGGTTCAAATGAGAACCATTTTTATCCTAAAAACTAAGAACCAAATGAATTCACAATGAAAGTTGATGAATCGTGAGAAAGTTCTTGAATTCAAAAATTCGAATTTTTCATCGTGGTTGAATGCCATGGAGGCGAAAATTCTATTTTTGATTCAAGAACTTTCTCATGGATTCATCAACTTTACGATGAATTCATTATTTTTGGTTCTCACGCTCACGATAAAAGTGGTTCTCACGTTAACCCTTCCCTATATATATATATATATATATATATATGATTATATATAGAATGGAAATAAGAATGTAAGTAATAGGAATAGATATGTAAGTCTAGCATATCTTTCATATTTGTGTAGACAATCGTAATCACTATGTTGCACATGTTAGTTTAGCACATATTTCATCTCTTATGTAGCACATATGTTAAATACAAGATATTAGTTTAGCACATATTTCATTGTAGCAGTAGCAAAGAAGGGTTCTAGTGTTGCACAAGAATCCGTAGCACACAAAACACAAAATCAGAAGACAACCGAAATTAAATCTCAACCATTGATCCAAATAATCAAAGGTCCAGATTCATTCTCAACCATGGATAATTTGGTAGGAAATGAGATGGTAATCGCCAAAGGCCCACACACACACACACACACACACACACACACACACACACACACACACATATATATATATATATATATATATATATATATATAGAGGAGGATCAAATAGTACCGAGCCCCAAATAGTATGTAGTACTAATCTCATCAATTCATCCTATTAATTGGATGGTTAAGATTCAGCAGAGATTTTATGTGTTTTAAACGCAAATTTTTGAAGGTAATGGCATATTAGTCATTTTACTTTTATTTTGGTTCCCTTTTTTCAACTGATTCTTTTCCTTTCAACAGATTATTTCCTTATTACGCAGTAAAACTAAAAACTCTTCTATATTTATGGATCAAATTCTTCTTTAGCCGATTATTCAGTTTTCTGGAGATCTAACTATGGAGATCGAGCACACAGGTAATACCTATAAGTTTGCGGTAATCTGCATTTACTTTATCACAGTTTAGAGTATTTGTTATAATTGAAGTTGGAAAATCAAATTTTCTTCGATTTTATTGGGTTTCTACCGTTATCTGTGTTAATTCATTGAAAAATCATACATATTTAGTTTTTTGAATTAATCTACGAGTATTGATGCTTATGCCCGTGTTTTTATCATTATTTGAGATATTTAATGCGTTTTTTTAAAAAATACAGCAATTGAACTGCATGTTGTACTTGTATACATGCATATATTTTGTTCTTTAGATACATAGATTTACTTATATACATGCGTTGTTTGTGTATGCTGGTATGGTTTGTATGTTTTTTAAAGTTTAGCACTCGAGTTGCGTATGTAGTTGTTTAAATGCATTACTCTTCATATTTAGATGCATCTTTACGTTAGTTTGAATGCATTATTTGTGTATGCTATATAATTTTATGTTTTGTATTTTCAAGAACTTTATATGCATGTCATGTCGTTCTAAATGCATATTTGTTCATAATTAAATATATTTGTGACAATTATATCTTTATTATGCAGATGATGTTGTGTTTGATGTGAATTCGAGTTCTGGAGATAAATATATACCACAGTGTGATAATGAACAAAAACCTAATGTTGGAAGGAAATTTCCAACATTAAAAGATGGTGAAAACTTTTACATGACTTATGCAGTGAGTTGTGGGTTTCAAGGGCGGCTTGGTTCTATTAAACGTTCGAAAAGTGGAGTTATTACTTGTAGGTATGTGGTATGTACTCGTGAGGATCAGAAGTATTATAGTGAGAGTACAAAGAAAAGATGTAGGATGACGACAAGAACAAACTGTAAAGCTCGTGTTATTATACTTCTTGTTGATGGTCATGGATATGGTGTTACAACTTCAATGCTTCTAGCGGGGGCAGTTCAAATAGTGATATGTTTGATGTGTTTTATGGCTGTGTACCTCCTGAACAGATTGATGTGCTGCCTCAAGATGTTGTTAAGACTAAAGGAAGTGGAAAAAGGTTGAAGTCCAACATGGAGTGGCATTGAAGAAGACAGAGAAGCCAAAGAGAAAATACAACAATATAAACAGATGGCACATCATGATGCCCGTAATTGTGATCAAGAACCTGTTTTGGATTAGTATTATTAGATTAGTATTATCAGATTTAGGATTTATTTTTGGATTTTAGTATATTTTTTTGATACAACCAAAATGATGATGTTGTTATGTTTGATGTTAATTCGAGTTCTGAAGATGAATATATATCAGTGTGATAATGAACAGAAACCTAATGATGTTCTAAATGTATATTTGTTCATAATTTAATGCATTTGTGATAATTATATCTTTATTATGCATGTGATGTTGTGTTTAATGTTAATTCGAGTTGATGTCAGCTATATGCAGGTGATAATTATATCATAATTCTAGTTGCAAGTATAATTATAAATGCAGATATCTTTATTTTTAAATGCATTTTTCTATGTATTTACATGCATTGTTTGTGTTCATAGTTTTGAAGAATGCGGATTCTATTTAGTAATGCAGTTTCATGTGTTATAAAATGCATGGTCCTCTTAGAATAAATGTAGCTTTTTATAATCACGTAAAATACTATATTCAAACAGTATTGAAAGTGTATTAAAATTAGAACACACCACATAATATCTATTAAAATCCACATGCGTTGTACAAAAGATCATAATTCACATACATATTTCCATCATCTAACACAAAGAGAGCCATTGTTTTTCCATCATCCATCAACAGTTTGCCATCAACAAGAGATACAAAAAAAATAAAATTATTACATTGTTTGTCAGATCTTAACACAAATTTTTTGTTACAGAAATAGAATGTTGGTCAGGTTGAGGTTTCTATCCATGCATTTTCTGTTGTAGTACAAGTGCGCTTCTGTCATATTATGATTGTTTAACTCATTGCAATCTGCATTGAGTATGTAAGCGCAATACTTCACCCTGGACTTTCTCATCTGTTTCTTTGATTTCTTCGAGAATCCTAGGATCCATTTGTTGTTTTTCTGTCCCATATAGGTCTCCATGTGACGTATAATGTAAATCCCACAATTAATAAAGTTGTTTGGTCAGCCCATGGTATCTTCAAAATCAGATAACTGTGCTTGTGCACTTTCTTACATTTGTGGTTAGCTTTCTTTTAAAAAATTGGTCATAAAATCAACTCAGATTCAAATCAGCATTACAATTCATAAACAAATGAATGTTTTATGCCTTCATGAACATAAAAAATTAATAAGAAAACTCACTGCTGAAATACATTATGCACACAAAATATAAAACATCGCATACAATTATTTATATAAATATATACAATTAAACTACACACAATACATATATATTACATTGATTGAAAGTAAGATTTTACAAATATAAAGATAACTCTATAGCACATCTGCATTAAATACTACCATATCATGCATTCAAAGAGTAGCAAATATGCATACATATATATTTTACAGTGAAAATAAAAAATAAAATATATACTGCATTCAGATATACTAAACACTGCATACAGTTCTCCATATATATGCATACAACGAAATAGTGTAATGCATATATAATTAATTGATTGACTGAAAATAAGAATTTAAATACACAAAGAGAACTCTATAGAACCTCTGCATTAATACAATAACATGCATTTAAATTATATCAAACAAGCATACATATATATTTTTCAGAAGCCTAGTAAATATATCACGTAAAAATAAAAAATCCTGAATTAAAAATGCATGTTTGATCTTATTATATTTTTTCAAAATGTTCGATTAACTTGCAGTTTATATTTAACTTGCATGTTTGATTAATTTTGTTTTTCATAAACCTAGTAAATATATCAAACAAAAATCGAAAAAACCTAAGTTTAAAATGCATGTTTGATTTTCTAATTTCACAATGTTTGCAAAGTTTAACAACTAAAATACCTTCAGGATCTTTCTTTGAACTCTTCCTTTTTCACGGAGGCATGATTTTCCCCAAAAAACTATAAAATTCGTGGATGAATAAGTGTTTATATCTAAAGATTAGTTGTTAATTAGTTGCAGAATTTGTAGAGAATGAATTATGCAGCTGAAATCGAACGAAGAAGATGAAAAATAGAGTGAAGAAGATGGAAAGTAGCAGGGGAAAAGAAGATAACTGTTGAGGAGAGAATGAAATTCTGTAAAAAAAAAGAAAATTTACCGCCTAGGTCTTACTTGGTGAATTTACAGTTATGCCCCTGACGGAATTAAATAAATAAAAAAAGAAAAATTGTCATGCCACTTGTCAAGCTGTGGTGTGTCCACATGTTCGAAATTTGTGGCTCAGATTGGGTACTACATACTATCTGGGGACTGGATACTACGGGAACCCAACCCTATATATATATATGGGCTTAATATATAAGGAAAATAGTCACTATATATAATGATAAATTTGGTTAATAAAATTATTTCAGATTCTAAAATCTAATCAATGTGAATATTAAATGTTGAAGAGAAATTAGAAGATACATGAGAGATTAAATGTTAGATAAAAAAGAATAGAAAAATATGAGAATGCCACCTAGTATAGAGAATGGTTGTAGATTAAAAGATCCGTAACGGATTATATAATTAACTAGTGTATAACCCGTCAAATTTCGATGGAAATTACTTTACATTGTAATTTATAAATAGAAATTTAAATAATAATTCAAAAAATTATGTCTATGAGGATTTGATTTTTTTTACTTACTATACATATAAAAATTCAATAGAAATTAAATTCAACAGATATTTTAAAATATAGTAAAATAAAATATTATTCTAAATATAGAAAATAAACACTAAGTTAAAATATTTTTTTTTCTAAAATATGAAAAAATAACTTTATAATTATCTCACAATTTATCTAAAATTTCATTACCGTGTTAGTTATTGTATCGTGCATCTCTCGAGGAAGGCTTAACAGGGCCACGGTTTTATGTCACACACAAAGACAGAAAAGAAATACTAACGTCCTAAAATAAGGGATCTATCACGAAACGGACGAAAGCAGGAAATAAAATAAAGTAGGTAAAACGCTTGCGCGTGCATGACTTCGCCGTTTGCTCCGTTATCTCTCGTCCAAACTCCGAATTACGATCTGTTTGCGCCTACGGACTCCTATCGAGATGCTCTTCAATATAGGATAACTCTTAATAGATCCATTTCATCCTATTTAATGCCGTTTTTCTACAAAATATCGAAACAAACCAAATGAGTCCAAATCGATAAATGCTAATCAAACCAACGACATAAATAGGACAAACCACTGAAAACGGCACGCAAAACAATACCTAGAATACGCACAAATTCCTACTAAACAAATAGAATAGATTATTTTTACATTACGGATGTCTTTGGTATATCAGTATTGGTATGTCCATTTTTATACTTCAAAAAGATCATATTTTATTGTAGCAATTCAATCATAATAGCTATGTATTTCAAACTCTTCTAGTGTATCATTCATGTAATGTGACGAAAATTGAGTTTTCTCATTTATTAAAATATATTATATATTAATGGACATAACTTATACTTTATGAATTTTGTAACTATTAAAATTAATTGATATCGGTGCATTTTGTATAATATTTTTTTAGTTGGTTTATTATATTTAAACTATTACGTATATTTTAAAGTTTATGAGTACATGTTCTAAAACTATTTTCATATGATTTATAAATGCACATATGTTATGGATTAAATATTTCTTTTACTTCTAACATATTTCTTATACCATTCTCATCAAATCCGTATGGTGATATCCGTAATTACTCATATATATTTGAATTTATAAATACAAACTATTAAAATAATTGATATTATATATATACGAATTTATATTTTTAAGTTAATTAATTAATAACAAACAATATGATAATTTAAACTTTAAATAATAACATAAAATGAGTTTCTTAAAATATAATAGATTATTTTTACATTGCAGATGTCTTTGATATATCAGTATTGATATGTCCACTATTTAAAATTCAAAAAGATCATCTTTTATTGTAGCAATTCAATCATAATAGCTATGGATTTCAAACTCTTCTAGTGTATCATTCATGTAATATGACGAAAATTGAGTTTTTCATTTATTAAAATGTATTATATATTAATGGATATAGCTTATAATTTATGAATTTCGTAACTATTAAATTAATTGGTATTTGTGCATTTTGTATAACATTGTTTTGGTTGGTTTATTATATTTAAACTATTATATATATTTTAAAGTTTATGAATACATATTTTATGACTATTTTCATATGATTTATAAATGCACATATGTTATGGATTAATATTTCTTATACTTTTACCATTTGTTAGAAAAGAATAATTATGACATAAAAATATATATATATATATATATATATATATATATATATATATATATATATTCTTAGTATATAGAAATTAATAGAATATAACAATCATAGTATCAACATTATTACAACATGTCGATATTGTGATTGATTATTTGCATGCTAAATCAATATTCGCTAAATATAACTCGAACCATCAAAATATGATGGAAGGTTTCTTAATGAACTTACATAGTTTAAATATTAATCTCACAAATTTTATTTAAAAAAATAAATGTTATAATTAATATATATTTTATTTCTAGAAAGAAAATAAAATAAAGGAATGATTTAATAGGATACACTACATCATATTTACAATACAATGATTTTAAGTCAAATTAAAATTAAAGAATATTGATAATGATTTTTTGTAAGATTATAAATTGAATTAAATAAAAGTAATAAAGATAGATAAGCATTTATAATACCACATTTAATATTAACATAACAATCAATCAACATATTAAATGATAAGTGGTTAAATAAGGAAATTTGTGACATTTAGAAAAATAAAAATTAAAAATCATAAAAATGCCACATAGGATTGTAGATGAATGTGATGTCTTCAATATGTAATGGAATTATATTATAAATACAAACTATTAAAATAATTGATATTATATATATATGAACTTATATTTTAAGTCAATTAATTAATAACAAATAATATGATAATTTAACCTTTAAATAATAACATAAAATTAGTTTCTTAAAATATAATAGATTATTTTTACATTGCAGATGTCTTTGATATATCAGTATTGACATGTTCACTATTTATATTTCAAAAATATCATCTTTTATTGTAGCAATTCAATCATAATAACTATGAATTTCAAACTCTTCTAGTGTATCATTCATGTAATATGACGAAAAATTGAGTTTTTTCATTTATTAAAATGTATTATATATTAATGGATATAGCTTATAATTTATGAATTTCGTAACTGTTAAATTAATTGGTATTGGTGCATTTTGTATAACATTGTTTTAGTTGGTTTATTATATTTAAACTATTACATATATTTTAAAGTTTATGAATACATATTTTATAACTATTTTCATATGATTTATAAATGCACATATGTTATGGATTAATATTTCTTATACTTTTAACATATTGTTAGAAAAGAATAGTTATGACATAAAAAAATATATATATATATATATATATATATATATATATATACATCTATTATTAGTATATAGAAATTAATACAATATAACAATCATAGTATCAACATTATTACAACATGTCGATATTGTGATTGATTAATTGTTTGATTATTTGCATGCTAAATCAATATTCGCTAAATATAACTCGAACCATCAAAATATAATGGGAGGTTTCTTAATGAACTTACATAATTTAAATATTAATCTCACAAAGTTTATTTACAAAAATAAATATTACAATTAAAATATATTTTATTTCTAGAAGGAAAAAAAATAAAGGAATGCTTTAATAGGATACACTACATCATATTTACAATACAATGATTTTAAGTCAAATTAAAATTAAAGAATATTGCTAATGATTTTTTGTAAGATTATAAATTGAATTAAATAAAAGTAATAAAGATAGATAAGCATTTATAATACCATATACATCTATTATTAGTATATAGAAATTAATACAATATAACAATCATAGTATCAACATTATTACAACATGTCGATATTGTGATTGATTAATTGTTTGATTATTTGCATGCTAAATCAATATTCGCTAAATATAACTCGAACCATCAAAATATGATGGAAGGTTTCTTGATGAACTTACATAGTTTAAATATTAATCTCACAAAGTTTATTTACCAAAATAAATATTACAATTAAAATATATTTTATTTCTAGAAGGAAAAAAAATAAAGGAATGCTTTAATAGGATACACTACATCATATTTACAATACAATGATTTTAAGTCAAATTAAGATTAAAGAATATTGCTAATGATTTTTTGTAAGATTATAAATTGAATTAAATAAAAGTAATAAAGATAGACAAGCATTTATAATACCGCATTTAATATTAACATAACAATCAATCAACATATTAAATGATAAGTGGTTAAATAAGGAAATTTGTGACATTTATAAAAATAAAAATGAAAAACCATAAAAATACCACATAGGATTGTAGATGAATGTGGTATCTTCAATATGTAATGGAATTATATATTAATTAATAGATTAATAGAATAGATAGATATACGTTCAACGATTGCCAATAAAGTCATCCTCCATTTGTTAATAACGTGGTTTTTAACTTATAAAAGGATATTTTGAATACTGTAACAGTTATAAAAGATTGAAAATCTTTTATAATAGGAAACATCATCTAAAATAGTTCATAATCTCAAATATCAATAGAAAACGTCTTGAGGCAAGATCATATCATCTAAAATGCCTTGAAATAAATACATATTTTATTTCATCAATACATATTTAGTAATTACAGTTGTAGATCATCAAATTAATTATCAAAAATAATATAAAGACAGTTATCCGACTATATATATTGATGTTGTCGCTCTTCCTTAAATATATTATATATATGAGACCTCTATATAACTAATTTTATTCATAGTATCTTATTACTTTTTATAATACCATGATCTCCAACTTACCGACTAAGTTACTAATGGTCACCCCAACCTCATATATTAAAAACAAAATTATAAAAAACCTCAAAACTAATGTAACCGAAATGAATTTAATTATATGATTTTTTAAATCCAATTTTTAGAAAGTACACAGTACTTTACTCTCAGCCATTCTTTTTAGGTCTATCACAATTTCGATTTCGTACTCTTTTGCCTTACACCGGCTTTGTCAATCATACCAACAACTCGTATCTAATCCCAAACCAAACCTACCATACAGAAAAGGGGAAGATGTTTAAAAACATGATATATTCTTGCAAAGATATGTCACAAAAAAATAAAAATAAAAAAATTGAAAAGTATGACTTTATCGATTCAAATGTTTCATTGTGCTAATACAACAAGCATCAATTTTAGATTTTCTATTCCTCGTTACATATTATAAGTTGCATGTGTTTCTTTTTTAACCTTTATGTATGTTTCATTTAACTAATATACAAATTATCATAGTATGAGACCCATTAAAATGAATTAAAGTATAGTACATCGTAAAGAGAAAATAAAGAAACCTCGAGAATTTTTTATATTCCATCAAACATGAAGGGGGAGATAATGGTTTGCTTCAAATGTTTACTGTTACAAAATTGCAATCGAGAATTAATATAGTAAAATTTACTGGATTTTTTTTTTTTGGGGGTAAAATTGTTAGTATGTGACTGTTGTTGTTGCCTGCTAGCTATGTTGCCAGCAAATAGATAACTGGCTTCAACACTTATATGTTAGTTGACCAACATTACTATTTTATTTAAATAATGACACATACAATTTTCTTAATATTTGGTAAAAATATAGTTTATAAATTTATCATACGTAGTTGCATTTTGTACAAAACTTGTAATCCGCAATCAAATTATACTATATTTTATTACATTAATATCATGTAGCTCCACAAGACAAAAAGTTGAATACACTCTCTTGCTTTGCGTGAGGTACGTGACCAGGCTGGGTCCAATCCAATAGAAACTCGGACCGAATAAATGTCATAATATAATGCTTAAAAATAAAAATGATTGTTTATGATTAAATATTATTGATTTGAATAAATGACACTTTTATGAATAAAAGTAATAATTTTTATTATTATTACGTTTTAAGTTTTTACCAAGAATACTATTTCAATAAAAACGACGATTCTTCTAAATAAAAGTGAATGGATCCGACCGAACATTTACCAGGAGAAAGAGCGCACATGAATGCGCCTCCAAATAATATCAACAACTAAGGGCAATCAAAGTTGATCAGTGACTATATTGATATTGTCGGTCTTATTAAAATATATACGATTTATTTATAGATTTTTCGTATTCTCTTAATATCTTTTACAGTTTAATGATCTTCAACTTACTGGCCATCAAAATTTAATGGTTAGAATTCCTCTCGAGAAAGGCAAAAGTCTTGAGGAAAAATAAAAGTAGTCTGACGTACGCAGAGACGTTGAAACTTGTAAAATTATTGGTCAATAATTTCGGAAAAGCATTTATTGACCGCGCGAGTATGTGTGATTAGCTGCATTCAGTATACCCGCTTTTGTAAAGCCCATGGTGAGGCCCATTGTGCAAACAAAAAATTGCTCCTTATTGGGCTAGACCATTTCGAGCCGAATGATTTTCTCTAATCTTTTATTCTAAGCACACCATGTAATTAAAAAAGTTTTTCTGTTGATTTTTAAAATTAATACTAAATAATTAAAGGAAAACTTAAAATTATAGTACATAGGTTTCAATTGTTATTTTTCCCCACAAAAGACCCTTGAAAAACAAACCTTTAAAATTGTTAATCACAACGTGTTCTTCAACGATTTCAAACAAAAATTGAGTCCATATATAGAGTGAGGTTCAAATAAGAACCAATTTTAACGTGAGAACTAAGAACCACTAAAATTCTTTACGAACAAAATGAATTTGCTATGAAAGTTAGTGAATATGCTGGGAAAGTTACTGAATCCAAAAATTCAGAATTTTTACCCAGGGTTCGAATCCCATGAGAGACGAAAATTTCATTTTTTGTTGATTCAGTAACTTTGCCAACGGATTCATCTAGTTTCACATTGAATTCACCATTTTTGGTTCTCACAATAAAAATAGTTTTACGTTAACCTCCCTATATATATATATATATATATATATATATATATATATATTATAGACATGATTGCAATAATGTCAACCCACATATTTTAATGAATTGGTGCTAGGGTGTTTGTAGAGTAGTTGTTTGAACCTATTATAATAAAAATTGTGTTTGAGATTACTTGTCTATGGCCTAGCGTAATAATAAAACTAGAAACGCGTGTCGACCTTCTAGGTATTATTATTATTATTATTATTATTATTCAAGCAGAAAAAAATACAAAATAATTACTAGATCGAACTATTTGAAATATAAATGTTAAGAGCGGGCATGAGCAAGTTGAAAAGGGACAGTTACGTTCTATAAAAGTATCGTTGAGATTACTTTCAAAATCATATTCACAATTCCTAAAATTTTAAAGAGATTTTTGTGTCCTTCTACACTTGCTTACACCGCCAACAACTAGCACCTTGTCTTAAAAAATAATTATTAGACTAAGATAAGGTTGGTGCTAACTTTTGTTGTTAATTCATGTATGCTCTCATTCTCATATCCCTACTAGAAAACTTCACATATATAGAAACCAAAGCTTTGAAGTAAAGATTACATCATTATATCCACATCAAATAGGTAAAGTTTTCCCAAGCAAAATTCCACTATCAATTTTATAATTATTAATATTCCTACACTAAATAAAGAGAAGGGTCAAAATCTATCAAACCAATTCCAAACATATATACATCAATGTCATCTAAATATCAAGTAAAGGCAGTTTTAAAAAAGACAAAAACATGTGACTTGTCAATTTCTCTCCTCACCTGTCTTTGATTGTGAACATATAATGGGTAAATTCTGTAATATATTTATATTGATTGAAAATAATATATTATATTTTAGTTCAAGAAAATATTGAAGAGAATATAAACACCATGAATTGACCCTAATGAAATATAAATTAACTTATCGGGAGATTGTTAAGTGGCGGACAAGTGAGGATGGGGAAGATTGCAAATTTAAATTATATCAACATTTTTAGATTGAACTCGAAATTCATTATATCTATCAATACAGAAAAATCGGATTTTATGGAATGCTTCTATTTAAAGGATGATTATAAATTCATTTGTTATAATAATTATAATGACCTTATACATGTCGATAAGAAGATTGAAGCATATCCAACATTCAAGACACACTAATGTCATCATCCTTAAATTAGAATAAGAGGGTGTTTGGCTGAATTTATAAGCTTCCAAAAATAACTTGTAAGCTATTTTTTAAACTTAAAAAACAGCTTATAAACTATTTTTGGGAGCTTATAAGCTCAACCAAACATCCTCTAAGATGTGCTGAAGAACATAACTTGTGGGTTTGTGATCGTGACAACCGTAAACTATAATCAGGATAATTTTTTGCATAGGAAAATATAGTGGGCCCACACACCACATTAAAGAAAAATGCGCTTAATAACGAACATATTCTTTTAGGAAAATTGACGCTTAGGCCGATATTAGGGGGACCCACATATGGCCAGGTAATCATTTTCAATACATATTTTTCTTTTCTCTCCAGAATTATAGACTTATAGTTATAGCCTAAAAAGGAAATATAATAGATAAATCATAAAAGATTTTTAAGAATTTGGGGATATTTCATTTTCATATTTGCAAATATAAATTGAGTATACCTAACTAATTCTTGAGTTGCCAAAGGCCCAAAACCGAACTTGGTGTTATTTTACCATTGCAATATTCAAACTTAAAAAGGGCATATAGCGAGTTTATGAGAAGCATTCAACTTTTTTTTATTTTACTTTTTTTGTGTAAAAAAAACAATACTAGTTCAAAAAGAAAACGTCAGAAGCTCATAATCTGATTTCTTTTATACTTTTGGTAAAAGTAAGGAGATCAAACAATAAAAGAGGAGATCAAATATTTTATTTTAGAAAAATATAATTTGTATAATTTCAACTATGGATCTAGAATAAATGAATCTTTTTCAATATAAAATAACTACTTGTGAGGGAAAAAAATAGATTAATCTCCCTTGATAATCAATCTAGAATATATAATCAATACTAATGAAGACTCATTTTTATCGTGTGCCACCTAAATCTAAATGTTCGTTTTCAATTTATAACATCTGAAGTTGAAATTTGTATTGATAGTAATAATCTATAGCAATCAAATAACCAAATTAAGAAAATTGATTTCATCTAAATTATTTTATATAAGTCTCTATC
The DNA here is from genome assembly GCA_036937905.1 of Salvia rosmarinus. NCBI lineage: Eukaryota > Viridiplantae > Streptophyta > Magnoliopsida > Lamiales > Lamiaceae > Salvia > Salvia rosmarinus. The sequence goes on along the minus strand of CM072818.1, from coordinate 63,161,120 downwards.
AATATTTAATAATAATAATAATAATAATAATAATAATATTATTATTATTCTAACCACACTTTTTTGTACATTTTAATTGTTATTTTTAGCACTTTACTCGAAAAAGGCGAAAATACTGCTTAAGAATTTAAGGCAAATCGCGATCCAACACAGCACAAAGCCCACAATAACCGGCACTAGACGCGGCATCGTAACCTGCCCTCCCGGGCGCATTTTAACTTCTCGTACCAACATCCCATTTCACACATTCCCAGAAACAACCTTAGCAGAAAAAAAGTATAATAATAATAATAATAATAATAATAATAATACATATATGACATACAAGTACGACCTTACAACATGTGTTACATGAAGTGAATTATATCAGAACCCTTATTTTTAGCAGATTTGTGTAGGGAAAATATATTCTATGAGTCCTTATAAAATATCCAGTCAATAAAAACGTCTATTTTCTTTAATAAATATGACACTCACATAAATTTCATAATTTTTATCCACAATCAATTCATTTATTTATAAAAAATCATATATCAACCATACTTTTTACTTATATAATACATCAATGTGGATCTAATTATTCAATCATTTTACACTAGTTATATTTATTAAAACTTGTACCGTCAAAATCAAATAACAAATTTTAAGAACAAGGTGTATAAAATAGTAAGATTTTGTACTTTAGAAGAAAATTATGAATTTTATTTTATTAAAATTAAGTCATTATCATTTCTTTTATCTTCAAAATATAATATTTAGGTAAAATATATGTCGCATACTTTTATTTTGTATCCAGAACGTGTAGATACCATATAAAAGAATGAATGTAAAAAACATAAGCATATTTTTTCACTACTTTCACTGTTTCACACATATGCCTAGAACCTAATATGTGTACCATGCATGTGAGATAACATCTGACATCTGAATGATAAAATAAATTAATACCAAAAAAATAACACAAATAACACAAAACTTTATCACAATACCATGCATGTGAGATAACATCTGAATGATAAAATAAATTAATACCAAAAAAATTTATACACAATACAATAAAATATGAGATGGATAATTTTGAGAATTAAATCGCAACAAATAACACAAAACTTTATCTGAACGTGTAATTTTCAAATAATCTTTGCGACATCACTTTTTTTTTTGGCAACAAGAACATCATCAATTTTTTAATTAGTAAAATATCATTGTTTTAATGGTACACACACGACAATTTTTTCCGAAAAAAGTTCAGAGATGTTGTAAGGACACAAGAGAAAGAAAGTGATGTTGTAATTACAATGTTTAGAAATCATGTGAAAAATTGAATTACAATTATATTTTGTATGTTATTTGGGGGGATTTATCATGAATTTAAAATCTTATAAAATTATGACATTTTTTGTTTTTATAATAAGACAATTTTTTGATTTTGAACTTAGAAATTATAACTTTTTAATCGAACAAAGTCTACACACTTGAATTATCCAAAAATAAATCAAGGATAAATAATTTTGGAGCTATATAAAGCAGTCAACAGTACTCCGCCTGAGTCCTCAACTCCACACTACCGCAGCATAATTAAATAAAACAGAAAACCTCCGTCTCTGTCTACATATATAGCATTTATATGTATCGGTGGTGGTTGGAGGTGGTGAACCTCAAAGTTGAGAAATTGATCGAGTTGGGTTGAGATTTCATTCGGCGAAACTCAAAAGTAAAGGAGGAATGCCGATGACTAGATACGAGATACGGAATGAGTATAGTTTGGCTGATTCGGAGCTGTATCGAGCGGCCGATAAGGATGATCCGGAGGCGTTGCTCGAAGGCGTCGCCATGGCCGGTTTGGTCGGAGTTCTTCGCCAGCTCGGCGACCTAGCCGAGTGAGCTTTCAGTTTTGTTTTTGTTTGATTGTGTTTGGATTTTTTGTGTTTCGGTTGGAATGTAGGGAATTGCGGGTTGTCTTGAGGCAATTCTGATATTGATAGGTCGGAGATTCTAGTTTTGAGTTGCTAATTGTGGGGTTGTGTTTGTGTGATTTTTCTTTTCTTTCCTTCCGAATTTTGATGTTCCGGAAGAAATGCAATTATAAATTTATATGAGGGAGATAGTTCTGGTGTATTAGATTATGTGCTAACAACTCTCTTGGTGAATTACCAGTTTTATTTGTTTAATAGCTTTTCATTATGTGTTGGTTTTTTTATTTGAAATTGTCATTTTGATCCAATTTGAGGAGTTTAGATGTCGTGTGAAGGTTATTTTGGTGTCCGTAGCTTGGTTGCCTCTCAAAGTTGGTTGTTAGTGTTTTTTACTTAGTTAATTTGTCGGTCTTTATTATTTTTGTATGTGGAATTTGGAATTTGAGAAAATTACTGTCTAGTGAGGCCATTTTATGGATGTTTCTTCACCTTCTTCTTCTACGTCTGAAAAATAGGTTTCTGGATTGTCAAGTTCCAATCTTGGTTCCTAGTGGTTTATTATCTATGCAAACTCAGTTTAGTTGCCTAATTGAATTTATTCAGGAATCCTGTTGGTAAATTGTGTGCGAGTGTGATTTTAAGCAAAGAAGTATCTGAATTTTTGAGTTATCTTAGGGATCGAACCTCTGCAATAACCAATATTTGACTATTCCATAACTTCTGCGGGATTATGCTATGTCTTGAGCATCAAAGCAGCTTGAACTGTTGAACTAGAATTTATGCAAGAATGTTTCAGTCTTTACAACCTTATTCATCAGTTTAAAGCCACCACTTTGATGCTGAAACTACAATGTGGAGGGAGATTGAAAAAAGAAATTGCTTATTGTTGAGTCGTTCTTTTGCAAGATTCAACTAGGCTACTCCATTCATTGTAGCTTTTGTGAAATTTCATGCCCTTGATAATCTTATATAGACCAGCATGCTCTCGGATTTGTAGCTGTAATATTGATGTAATTAACGAAAGCTCCAGGTAAGTCGTTTACTCTGTTAGCCCACTCAAAGCTCAAAGTTTCAAAGTACACTTCTTTGCTTACGACGAATTAACCACGTTCCTATTTATGTGATATTTTCTAATAACTTGAAAAGTATCATAAGCTCTCATTTCTTTGTGATTTCTGAAGGTTTGCTGCAGAGATTTTTCATAATCTGCACGAGGATGTGATGGCAACTGCTGCAAGGGGGCATGCCTTAGCATTTCGAGTTCAACAGCTGGAGACGGAGATTCCTGCCGTTGAGAGAGCATTTCTCTCCCAGACAGATCATTCCTCCTTCTTTTACCATCCCGGTGAGATCCTGCTGTTCTTTCTCATATGAATCCTACATCAACCACTCTATTGTTTCTTTGAAGCAATTCTTTACATGGGATCTGTCATTTGGTTCTTATTATTAAACATTGCTAAAGGTGTTTATTACACAATTTATCACCCAATACAATGGCATTCTTGTAATACTACAATTTTGTGGTACAAAATGCTGCACAGTTGAGGGATTTTGCTCTTAAAGGAATCTGCTCTGTCACTTTCTTTTGTCAAATGTACCTCAAACTGCTTCTTGGATGTAATAGTAATGTGGTAAAAGTATATTGCAGGTGTTGATTGGCATCCTAATCTACGACTCGACAATAATCTAGTTACTAAAAGAGACATGCCTCGGTTTATAATGGACTCCTACGAAGAATGCAGGGAACCTCCTCGCCTATTCCTTCTAGACAAGTATAATCCGCTTCATTTCTTTAAATGACTGAATTGTCTTGAAAAAAATGATATCTCAAATAACACTATCAATATAGGTTTGACATTGCGGGCGCTGGAGCATGTCTCAAACGTTATACTGATCCTTCATTTTTTAAAGTAGAAACCTCTGAAATGACAAGTGTAGACACCCAGAGGGAAAAGAAGATCCGCAAAGCAAAGGTAATTTGTTGAGAAAAAACTCGAAGTTCTTAGCAGCAAAACAGAGTATAGAACTGCTGCCATTTTTTAGTTCACACAGTCAGAGTTACTGGTTTCTTGTTGAACAGAAGAAAGGTCCACGCTGGAGAAACAGAGAAACCCATGAAATTGTACCAACATCACATGCCAAGTGAGACTTCTATCATGTTACTTTTTTTTTCTTTCTCTTTTGTGCTCTTTCTAGTTGATGGTGAAGAATGTGATTTTTCTAATTTGCAATTGCATCTTATATAGACTTCATCAGCTTTTCCTGGAGGAGCGTGTTGAAAGTGGTATTAGCACCGCTGCTCGCGGTGCCAAATTAAAGAGGAGACTGAATGGATTTCCATTTAACTCAAAAGCTGGGAAGAGCTACATGGAGAAAATACTGAAGTCTCCTTCCCCAGATCATAAAGTGCTTCATGACATGACCATGGACTCACCGCAGCTGAAGTTGGCTACAAATGGTCATAGGGATTCTGCTTCTCAAATATTTGAAGTCAGGCCATTGAGTCCCTACAGAGAGAGAGGAGGGAGAAAAAGAAGTACTCCTTCATCTCCAGATAGAGAGGGTGGTGTTCAGAATCATCCCATGTATGACTTAGATGAATATCCTATAGATGATGAAATCTGCGAGCTACCCAGTTTGCATCCTAGCGTTGCGACAAATGGCCTCTCATCTGCTCTTGATAAGGTGACTGGTGAAAAAGTTATAGCTGTTGATGCAGAAAGCAATAGAGAAGGAGGCTTACCTGGTTATGAATCTGAGGATTTGGCCAGTGAGATAGATAATTTTGTGGATGCACCTTCAACCATGGAGTCCGAAATGGATAGAGATTCCAATTTGAGAATGAAGAGGGATGACACCTCACATATACAAATGGAATCCCTCATTACAGATACATATGAAGAACCTCTTCATTCAAGTTCCTCTGAATCTCAGTCTACTGGAGAGACAAGGATGTCCGATGTGGGGAACAACTCATCCACAAAAGAAGTTTCTAGTTTCTCTTCGGATTCTCCAGGTGTTTCAGCTGAAAAGCCACAGTCAGAAAGCTCTTACACTAAAGGATCTCTATGCAATCATATCTGTGTAAATGAGATAGTTGGCGCATCATCTTACCAGGGAACTGCTGATGAAGATGTTCCAGTGGATCACCACTCAAAACCTGTGGTGTCTGATGATACGCTCACAGAAAGTGATGTATTCACCAAGTGCAGATCTGGGTCCAGACAGGTCTCTTCTAGCAGTGATGAATTTATGCCAAAATCTATGTTAAATCCACCTGAGTCAGATGAAAAGTTCTCTACTCTGGATGACGAAGAAGAGAATGTAGACCCAAGCATAGGTCCACCATGTGTGGTTTCTGATGGTAGATGCACTGCGACGAATGCAATCACCAGCCAAAGGTCTGAGTTTGAGCAGATTTCTACTTTGTGCATCAATATATCAGTGCCTAGTTTGGATATTTCTGATCCAGAGGAAGTTGTGGGAGATCATAAATTAGAGGCACCTGGTGGGTCAGATGAGGTGGTTTTAGTTACAGATGACAAAGTAAAGATGATAAATCTGGTCACAATTCCACCATTTTCTCCCGGTGCCTGCAATTTTGCCTCACTTTCAGAAGATGATTTATCAAAATCCTCTGATGGAAAACAATTAGTGGATGAACCAAATGGTGAGAGCCTACCTTGTGTTTCTGCTGAACATGATATCTTCCATCATACTGCGGATAGTTCAGTTAAAATATCCTCCAATTTGATACATGAGGATGAATATGATGGGGAGGATCAGGAGTTGGCAGATGATTCACCTTCGACGTTAAATACATCTAATGTCCTTTCAACAAATGGTACTCTGGACATGATGTCTTCTGGAAAAGGAATTCAAGATAATTTCGAAGTTGAGTTTCCAGAGGTGCCTGAAAACTCTCTTGATGATTATCCTCACGCAGCATATAATGGAGACAATATTGACCCTAAAGGAGATAACCTTATTGATGAGTGGGATGATGACGATTCAAATGTTTCTACTGATTCTCTAAACCATTTTCCTCACATCGTGGAGGCATCTCTTGAGAAGGGACTCGAAGAAACATCGCTGGCCAGTGCTCACACGTTAACCGTAGAAGACAATCACTCAAATAGCTCCATTGACAACGAGATTAGCTTGGAAAATCTAAAATTATTGGACCTAGCAAACTCTCCTGTTAGTCCGATGGAAGTTCTTGATGCTCATCCTGAAGATGTTATTCCTGAACAAGATACAACCATAAATGAAACTCTTCCACTTGGAACTCTTGAACCTTGTGCAGGTGTGGGTTTGCAGGGCACAGGAATATCATATCTTGTTTCTCCCCATGATTCAGAAGCTCTAGAAATATCACATTGTACTTCAGAAGATCTTGAAGAGCCTGCAGGAACATCAGGTACAGTAGAAATGGATGGAATCTCACTGTTCTCAGGTTCCAATGCTCATGAAGTTACTGAAATTACAAGCACTGCTGATATAAAACCATCAAATGAGATTCATGTGCTGTTGAGTAACTCTGCTTCTGAGGCTGATACATCCAACACAACAGATATCACTTCTCCTGTTCCTGCAGATTCTGACTCTGCAAGTCTCAGTAAGTTGGGAGAAGAGCACAATGATTGTTTTGAGGATTCTGGCATACACGAACTTGAGAAAGAAAAGATCTCTCCCTCTGAAGGGGGATTAGATCATGTGGATTATGCTTCAGGTTCTCGAGCAATCGTCTGCAACTCCATTGACAATGATCATCCAATATCAGAACTATCAGGTTCTGTTCCTAGCTCACATCTTGATTTAGAGTTTGATCACAGTCTGGAGGTTGTCCATGCTGCAACGACTCAGTCACCTATAGAGCAATGTGGTCTAGATAGAGAACAAGAACTACTCAACGAAAGTGGTCTTGAAAATCCTGTTCCTGATGCTCCATCATTGACAGTTGATAATGTCACTGAAGAATCAGTACAAGATAAAATTGGGTTACCTCCCTCTCACCTTGATCAACGTCTACTGCATCCTGTCGAAATAAGTTCGGAGTTGTCACCTATGAATTACCTGCAAATACTAGATAATGATGATGGCGAAGGAGAGAGCACTTCGGTCTCTGCAGTTCCTCTTGCAAATGGTTCGGCTCCACCTACAATTTCAGAACTCTCAAGATTAAGTCACAACGATATAAATTTCCTTGGATATCCAAAGGGTCCATTAAGCTCCATTTCCCCTCCAAGTAATCCTTTTCTGGGAGCAAATCAGATAAATTTTTCTGACACACCTCCACTGCCACCTCTCCCGCCAGTTCAGTGGAGGATGGGAAAGCTTCAGCATGCTTTGCCTTCAGCGGAGGAAGGGATGATAAGAAATGAGGAATCATTCCTCAATTGCACTCCCGACCGCAGCCACTGCTGATGTTGATTCTACCCTAACAACCACTCATGATGATTCTTCCCCACTCACTGCATCCACCAATGACATTATTTCTGTGCATGAAGAGATGAAAGAACCGCTGACTAATCTTGCTGCTGAGATCAAATCAAAAGAAGAGAGTCTTGACAATAACTGTTCCAGCTCAGAAGTCAAAACTTTGCATGAGACTACCAGCCATCGCCAAAAGATAGAAAACAAGCCAAAGCTGTTAGCCAGACCAATCTCAGAGAGTATATCTACATCATTAGCTGCAGAAGATGGTGCTGGAAACAGGAGCCAAAAGTGAAATTGCCCTGCCTCGCAATCCTCTTGTTGATGATGTTTCTTTCCTTGATAAGAGTAAAGTCAGTATTGTTTTCTTACTTTTATACAATGCATATTACTCTCTTAATGCCAAAATTTAATAATCGTAACCCATCCTGCAGCTAAGGAAAGTCACAGAACGAGTTAGGCCCGAGATACAGAAGGTAGAAGAAAGAGATTCTCTCTTGGAGCAAATAAGGACCAAGGTAAGAAAAGCCATATATATGAATTGCATCGTGTGAATACATTGCTCACAGAAGATAACTCCAACAATCTTCATTTGGTAGTCCTTCAACCTGAAACCTGCAATGGCATCAAGACCCAGTATTCGGACTCGGGCTCCTGACACCAATCTCAAAGTCGTTGCAATTTTGGAGAAAGCTAATGCAATCCGCCAGGTCTCTTTCTTTCTCCATGCAAAGCTTTCATGCGTGCTTTGGCTCAGGCTTTATGATGAAAATGGTTACCTTTGCAGGCCTTTGCTGGTAGTGATGAGGATGACGATGATAGCTGGAGTGAATGATGCACAAGAAATTATCTAGGAGGGAATATTTCCTCTAAATGATTATTGCTGAAATTTTCTTGAGACAAAAGATACGACGGCAATTCGACTCTTTCACCGTTGTCTGCCTGAGATCCGAGGTTCTTGTCTTCTAGTTCAATTTCAAGGTGACCAGTTATTGAGCTTTTCCAATCCATAAGTGACGTTTAAGGTTTTATGCGTGTTCATGAGTAGAGAAAACGTTGTATACTAGTTTACAGTTTACTTACTGTGTAAATGTTTGAAGGTATATATTTGCAGATATAGTATAGAAAATTTTATTAGTGTAAACGTTATACCGAGTTCAGTTTTGTCCTTCTTGTAAACATACATCTTTTTATTTATCTTCAGAGGATTTATTCTTGGACATATCAGTAATTTCTTTTTTCAGATTAGTTTCTTTTAATATGCATATGTTAGTAAGCCTGTATATTTGACGTGAGTGGAACGTGAAGCTAATTATCGGGCAAGCTGAACTTCTAATAGAAATCATTCGAAGACATGCATATTATATGCATTTATAGAACATTGTGAATATTTGATATATACTCTACAATTTTGAATGTGTTGTGATAGATTCAACTTATGGGTGTAATAAACAATTATAAAATAATGGTATCTTGTGATAATGACTGAGTAATGGTCATGAACGCAGAATCGAATGTCTTGTTGAATCGTTGGAATATGTGAGAATCGGGCTAATTGCAGAACAGAGCCGGATGGGGTTCTTCGAATAGACACTCTGATGCTCAAGTTAAGGTTTATTGATGGTTTAAGATTGTGTACCTTGCCCTTACATGACGAGGGTATTTATATGTAAGTATGACATAAGATATATCCAAATCCTCGTAGGAATAGGATATGTACATATCCTTAAAGACATGTGTCGACACTGTGATAGATTTATCCGTAAGGAGGCGTTCATATCCGAAAACATGATTCCTTACAGTTATAATTTACTAATACATACGATGTCGTTTTACTACTCAACGGCGATTGCGGTACGTGGACCTGGGACTATGGGTCCAGTTCTTGGACCCATATCCCGAGCCGCTCACGACTTGACATCTTTGTGTCGTGACATGGTATATGTGGGCGTCCACGACGTTTTTGATGAGTTGACATAGTTGATATTTATTCCATATCAACTGCTCCCCCCTCTCCCTCTGGACTCCGAGAGATCCGTCTATCAAGAGTTCTACGTCGTAGTAGATTGTGCTTATTAGCAGATCTGGGAGGTTAGACCCGATATTGCATCTGTCTTTCATTCGTCGTGCATTAAATTCATGTAGCAGTTTTCACAACTTTTTCTGAAAAGTGCACTCGGTCTTCCCTATATCTCACCTCAACTCTTCAACCACTCATTTGATCATGTCCCTTGATTTTGAAAAACTCTTGACCTTCTCGGATCTGAACCCTCTATTTGTCTGAGGGGATTGGTATAATACTTTATAGGAAACCTTATAAATCGAAGTCATCTTCTTCGCTTTCACTTTTTTTGCTTCGTTATTTTAGAACTCGAGTCATTCGCTTTTGTGCAGAGTTCGTTATGTCTACTTCCAGAGATCTCTGCCTTCTTTAGAATATCTTTCAGGTAATTTATGTCCGAGTCATTTTCTTCTTTTTCTTCTTCCATTGATGTGTTAGAAGTAGTAGATAGATTTCTTTTCTACAAGAAAACTCATAGACCTTCTAGAGAAACTGCTCTCATGGCTATCGAAAAACAGAAGTTTAAACCTTCTTATGTGCGTAGTAAGAAATTTGATGAGTTACTGGGAACTCTTCGTTCTCCAACTCGTTTCGCTTTCTCATCCCCTAAGCGTAATGATGATCCCCTTGCCTCTGATCCTCCCACTGTGACCTTTTGGTTTCACCAAGTCAAAGCTGGTCTTCGTTTCCCCATATGCTCTTTTTTAACAGAATTATCCATTCTCTATAGCATTCCATTAAACCTAGGGGTGTGCAAGAACCGAACCGAACCGAAAAAACCGATCGAATCGATCGGTTTTGGTCGGTTCGGTTCGGGTTTTAAGGTGAACGGTTTTTGGTTTAAGTTTTTTTCCATAAAAATCGGTTTTCGGTTCGGTTACGGTTTTTGGGTTTAGTGTCAGTTCGGGTACCGAACCGAACCGAAGCCAACTTATTATTTATATATTATTTTATATTTTATAATTAACAAAAACTGTGAAGTGTGAACTGTGAAACCATTAACCCTAATTCATCTCATTCTATGCGACGCCTCTTTTCTCAATTCTCACTTACGAAAATCACACTCCTGTCCTGCAAGCCTGAAGGCTGAGCCGCTGAAGTGCAGGTTGTGCAGTGTGCAGCAACCAGCAGCAAGCATATCCGGGCTCCGACGAAAGCGACGTTCCTCCGGTGAGTATTCTTCTTTTATTCGTTGCAGCGCCTCACATCTCTCTCTTTCCCATTAGCCCTCCCGTTGCTCTCGTCAGAAAGGCCGCCGCTGCTACTGACATCGTACATTTACACCGTACTGACATTACTCTCATTTTTGTCCTTTTTATTTTCCCTCTTTGCGCAGATCCTTATCTGAACAGGATGCTGGGACCATGTCTTCTTTCGAACACGGCGAAGTGTATGTTCATCGTCTAGACGATGGTGGCGAGGTTAGAAATCAGTTTACTACATATTGTTTCACTTGCTCTGCTCAGCTCGTATGAGCTTTCACCCTCGGAATATTGAACACTTTCTTTTTTCTTCTCTTTCTTTGGGTTATTCAATTCTTCTTCGGCTTTTCCTTGGGCTGTTGAAGTCATTTGATGTCTCAGCTAATGGATTTAGTTGAGCATTCCCTATAACTAATCTGCCCATGATATTCAGTATCTAATTAGAGAGGACATATGCAAATAACACAAAGACAATGGAATTACTAGCAAAATGATAAATCAATAGCAGTGAAAATAATGTTAATGAAGATATATGGCAGCTCAGCTTCTTCTTAAGTTAAACCAGAATACATGACAAGCCCAAAGACATGGCAATGCTTTCAATACATTAAATTTCATGTTGACTAATGTTCAAAAATGTCATCCACGTATAGAGTGTTCCAACAGAATAATAATAAAAACTTACAAAAAGTTATTACCTTCAATAAAAACTTGAAAGTTTAGTTCATGCCTAAAGTCATTCAGGAGTTCCTTGGTGATAAAACAATAACCTATACACAAAATATTATTATTATTATTATTATTATTATTATTATTATTATTATTATTATTATTATTATTATTATTATTATTATTATTATTATTATTATTATTATTATTATTATTATTACTCAACACCACCTGTCTGTTGATCTTTTTTCTTGAGATAAATAAATAGCTGTTCATTTTATATGAGTAGATAAGAGGACTTGGGACAGTTTGTGTTCGTTTTGATAGGTATATTCAACACGTTTTCTAAGGTGGTGTGAGATGTGTAGCAATTATTTTTTTCGGTTTGTATGCTTAAACGAAATTGATCATTTAGACATTTACATCAGTAAAAAAATCACAATGACAGTGTATAATATATAATATGGATAATAATGTTATTAGTATTGAAACGATGAAGCGTAACCTTGCATGGTAATCTCTCTAATCAATAAGCGCAGCTTATTTGTTCCACTCATCTTTTTCTTGTTTCATAATTGAAAAAAAAAAATTGAAGCATAATCACATGAGAATATCATTGTGCTGCCACTTTATTCAAATACATCTCCCGTAAATGGGCGATATCCTTTATTAAATATCTTTATATTTATGAATTGTGTAATTAATTTTGATTTCATTTTGGTTCAAGTCTTGAGTGTTTAAAACATGGCTGAAAATACAAAAGAAGATGAAATGCCACCGCCTCCCACAAAAGAACCTACTCTGGCTAGTAAGACTATTTCGACTCAAGCATCCTCAAAAGCTAAAGGTAAAAGGGTTAAATCTGGTGTGTGGGATCATTTTACAAATTTTGAAGATGAAGATGGAAGGGCTAAAGCAAAATGCAATTACTGAGCTAACACTTACTTCTGTGACCCAAAAAAAAATGGTACGACTGCACTCAATACACATTTATCTAAATGCAAGAAACATCCTTGTAGTTCGGATTTAAGACAATCACAATTGTCTTGCAACCGATACTTCAGGAAAGGGGTGATGAGTCCATCGTAATTGGTAGTTTAAATAGTTGGAGATTTGATCAAGAATTTTGTAGGGTGAAATTGGTTGAAATGATAATCAAGGATGAACTACCTTTTAGAATTGTAGAAGGTGAAGGATTTAGAGAATTTGTTGCTGCATTACAACCTAAGTTCAAAATTCCTTCACGATGGACTATATCACGTGATATTTATAAGTTGTTTAATGATAAAAAGGTGAAGTTGAGGATTTTTTTAAAAAATCTAGTCCAAGTGTCTGTATTACTACAGACACTTGGACATCTTTGCAAATGATTAATTATATGTGCATTACTGCCCATTGGATTGATGAGGAGTAGAAATTGAATAAGAAAATTATCAACTTTTGCACTATTGAGAGTCATAAGGGTGAGAATGTTTGTAGGCAAATTGATAGTTGTTTGCGCGAGTGGGGAATTAAGAGAGTATTTTCAGTCACAGTTGATAATGCTTCTTCAAATGATACATGTCTTGTTCCTTTGAAAAATAAATTGACTGCTCGTAACTGTTGTTTGGTGGGAGGGCAATTTCTTCATATGAGATGTGTAGCTCATATTGTTAATTTGGTTGTGCAAGATGGGTTAAAAGAATTGGATTGCTCGGTTAAAAGATTAGAGATCTTTGTTAGATTTGTTAGGCAATCACCTGCTAGACTTGCAAGATTCAAAGAATGTTGTAAAGAAGAAAATGTTGATTTCAAGAGTCTCTTATGTTTGGATGTGCCTACTAGATGGAATTCAACTTACTTAATGTTGAATGTTGCTTGCAAGTTTGAAAAAGCTTTTGAACTCTTTGAGTTGAGAGATCCTTTTATAAGTCGATCTTGAATGACATACCGACTTTTGGATTGGGAGAATGCAAGAAAGTTGAGTACGATGTTGAAAACTTTCTATGATTTGACTATTAGGATTTCGGATCATTGTATGTCACTTCAACTGTATTTTTGCATGAGATTACCAATATGTATTGCTTGTTGAAAGAATGGGTGAAAAATTCGGCAGTTGATGTGATGGAAATGAGGGTGGAGATGAAGGAAAAATTTGATAAGTATTGGGGTGACCCAAAAAAAATGAACAAGATCATTTTTTTTAGCGTTGTTGTTGATCCTAGATACAAGTTTGTAGTCCTCGAATTCATACGTATTAAAATGTATGGAAAAGATATTGGTGAAACAATTGCAAAAAGTGTGAAAGAAGAACTTTATCAATTGTATGAGGAGTACAAATGCTTATATCAGTCTCCAAGTTATGCAACAACACAAGAAGAAGGTGAAACTTCCCATGATTTAGAATCTTTGTCAACTACTTATCTTTTGGTTGAAAAGTACAAAAACAAAAACTTCATGAAAGAGATGAGTTGCCTAATGATTTGGATGTGTACCTACCCGGGAAAGAAAGAGGGATTGATAATGTTAAGAATTTCGACATACTAGCTTGGTGGAAGATTAACCAACCTAGGTTGCCTGTTCTTGCCCATCTTGCTCAAGATGTACTATCAGTACCTATTCTACTGTAGCATCCGAATCAGCTTTTAGCACTGGGGGAAGAGTCCTTGATCCTTTTAGGAGTTCGTTGACTCCTAGAATTGTTGAGAGTCTTGTTTGCACTCAAGATTGGTTAAGGAAGTCAAAGCAATCCATTACAATTGAAGAAGATTTGGAGGGCATTCAAAAGCATGAAGAAGGTCTTTTTAACTTGTGAATTATTTCTTTTTTTCTCTTTGTTTAATTTGTAATTATTTGATCATTTATTCATTTTTATTGTGTAGCTTTGATAAGTCTTGGCATTGCTGGTGATGTGAATGATGCTATCATGGAGACTTGAAGCCAAATGATTGGAAGACAAAAGTGTAGCATGATCATGACTACATATTTATGTTATTTGTTTTGAAATATTTAGATTCTTTGTTTATTTGTAATTGAATATTTATGTGTTAGATGTTGCTTTAAGTACTTTTGATGTTTTTATGTTATCTGTGATATTATGAATTTGTTGCTTTGTTTTGAAATTAAGATAAAACAGGTTATTTGAAAAATATATATAAAAAAAATATAGTCGGTCGGTTTTTGGTCCCACGAAACCGATCGGTTTTATCGTTCGGTTTTCGATCGGTCCGAAAATTCTATTCGGTCGGTTCGTTTCTAAAATACAAAATTCGGTTCGGTTATCGGTTCGATAAATTTGGTCGATCGGTCGAACCGACCGATCGATGCACAACCCTAATTAAACCAATTATATCCTCTTCTATTCGTAAAGCTCTCTTCTTCCATGTTATCCTTCGGAAATATAGAATTTTTTATACTTCTCACATCTTCTTTCTTACCCATGATGCTTACGTCTGTGGTATGTTTTATTATTTTTATGAAAAGAACATACTAGTCTCATACACTTATACGGCAAGGATCCTAGTTTAGATAAGGATTGGATCCATCAATATTTCTTCGTCACTCATGTAGGTGATGAGGCCTAGCCTTTTGGAGAAGTGAGTCTACATGTCCAACCTTTGCGTTTTAAGATACCCTGTCATGCCTCAATATCACCTGATGACTTGAAGGTTCTGATGGAGATCCATAAAGATTTTGGTCATGATCATGACATGCTGGCCAGGATAATGTGCAATGAGAGTGTCTTGATATATTACGGCCTATGTCCAGGGCATGAGTGGAATGACAATATGGGCGACTCCGGAGTAAGCTATTTTTTGTCTATTTAATTCGACTTATCTGGTCTATCATTTTCTTTGCGTGCATGACTTGGAAGAAGCATCATTGGCTTGTCGAACTCGATGAGCCACCGACTTGGAGGAGTGATCTAGCCAGCTCCTCCGAGTTCCGACTTCAAAGGTTATCGTTGTCTCTTATGCCATTCCTTCTTCCCAAGATTCCGTTGGTCCCGCCTCCATCTTGGTTTGGAGGTGGAGATCAACTACCGACTATTATCACAAGATAATAGTAATGTAATGTATACTCAATACATTTTTTCCTCGTTACTACTACTTTTACCCAAATAATCATAGAAAATAAAATAAGAATGAAACGTCAGCAAATATATATTAATAAATATTTATAATGCCTTATAAATACACATTAAAGCAGTATTAGAGGTAGCATGTGGGTGCAATTAATACACATTTTCTGAAAGAACAAGCTTCGTGACTCGAAAATACTTCAAACCTTTCATTTCCGTGGAAATTTCCAGCAATATATTATTATAATGTGCGATAATGAAATTAATTTTGTTCTTTTGTGATAACAATTTATTGGCATCGCAAGTTTCATCTAGAAAAAACATATTTCTTATGATTAACTTGAATGTAATATGGTGAAAATTGAATCTCCTTGTAATAAATGTCTGTGTGATTAGTATACGACCGTCAGAGCTGCCAGTTTGAGGCAACCTAAACCCACAATCTGATCACTTAGCGTGCGCGCGCTCTATATATTTAGGTGAATTACGTAGAAATGGAAATATATAAGGAAAAAACGTAAATACAAATATTAGTAAGAAATAAAAAATTGTATTGAATATTAATTTTAATTTTTATAATAAATATAAAATTTTGTTACACTAAATATAAAATTTGTTACAATAGATTTAGTACAACAACTTTATGTTTAGTGCAAAACTTTATACGATAAATCTATACGCTTAGTACAACAAATCTATACGCTCGTGCAACTTTTCTATTTATTACTTTATTTACACTCTTACATGATCCAACCACACACACACACACACACACACACACATATATATATATATATATATATATATATATATATATATATATATATAGAGATAGATCAATGAATCATCTTTTTGCGAACTCTGCGAACCATGATAAGACGTTGAAGATGATGACAAAAGCGGTATAAAGTTGTGCATAACGAAAACTTTATAAAATCATTTTGTTGTGCAACAATTTTAGAAAGTTTTCGTTATGCACAATTTTATCTTGTTTTGTGCATTATCTTCAACGCTTTATGCATGGTTCTCAAGTTCTCAAAAAGATGAGTTCTCACCGATCCAACCCTATATATATATCATTTTAAAATTTGATTCAGCGTGAAAAGCACTAATTAATCTATTTTAGTATTGCTCATTAATAGATATATTTTTGCCAAGAAAATACTTAGCGAGTGATGCATGGCTTGAAAATACCTAAAATTAATTTCTTCCCAAGAATGATTATTACGATATGGAGTTTTCATATGTTCATACATGAATTTCTCGTGTTTTGGAAAGCGTCAACGCCTTAGCTTGAGATATATTTCCATAAACGACGACAATTGATAGATTCAACTTATAGGTCTAATAAACAATTATAAAATAGGCTTACCTCGTGGTAGTGATTGAGTAATAGTTATGAACGTGTAACCGGAATGCCTTGTTGGACTATCGAAATATGTGAGATTTAGGCCAACTGCAGAACAGGGTCGGAGGGAGATCTCCGAATAGACATTCTGACACTCAAGTCAATAATGTATTACGCCAAGCTTATTGATGGCTTAACATTCGTATCCGGCCCTTCATGACGAGAGTATTTATAGGTGTAAGTATGACATAAGATAAGGATATATGAATCCTCATAGAATATGATATGCTGGATCCTCGAGACTTGAACCAGTATTACTCAAGACTAGAGGTGACAAAGTAGCGGACCGGGCCGGGCCAACCCCGGCTCGTCGGGCTTTTAAATTTTTCAGGCCGGGTCGGGTCGGGCTTGAAATTTTTTGGGCCTAAAAATATGAAGTCCAAACCAACCCCAGGCATGGGCTTTTTTAGATAATTTTTTAATTTTTTTAATATATAAAATTAAAAAAATAATTATTTAATTAAGATCTCATAAGTCTTTAACTTAAATAAAGAATCAGTGATGAGAATATTTTGAGCTTAGTTATTCTTATGATAATGCTTCTTGTATATCTTGACCTATTTATTTATTCATGCGATGATATTGTAATGCAAGATGATTTTAATTCTTTAATTTAAGGAGAAAAATTAGTAATTATAAATCAAAGATAAATGATATTATTAAACGTCAATCCGACTTATACTCATAAAATAATAGAATAAAATAAATTAATTATATCAGATATATTTAAGATCAATGATTCAAAATAGATTTTACACACTATAAGATCATTAATCATCAATATATATATTTTGGAGATCATTTCTTAGGAATTATTTTGTATGATTTATGAGGTTATTATTTTTCCAATTTATTTTCTTGATCAAGATATGAATTAGTAAGAAAATTGTTACTATAAAAAATAAATAATTATATAAAATATAATTAATATTATTAAAAAAATATAGATATGTATATTAAATAATATTATAAATATATATATTTAATAAAAATCGGACGGGCTTTTTTAGCCCAAAACCTCGGGCTTTTTTGGCCCAAAGCTCGGTAGGCCCGGGGATTTTTTCGGGCGGGCTTTTTAGGCCCGATTTTTTTCGGGTCTTTAATTTTGAAACCCAAACCGGCCCAAACCCCGGGTACATCGGGCGGGCTTTTGATTGGGCTCATTTTGCGGCTCTAATCAAGATGATCTATCCTCAAGTAGTCAACTCTTATCCGGAGACGGATGCTCTTACGGTTATAATTTACTAATACATGTCATGTCGCTTTACTACCCAACTGAGCAGTTCTTGGTACGTGGACCTACACCTATGGGTCCAGGTTCTTGGGCCTATATCATTAGCCTACTATGCTGACTTAACATCTTTGTGTCGTGACATGGTATACGTAGGCGATCCACGTATATTTTTTCGATGAGTTGGCGTGATTAATATTTATTCCATATCATGTTGGAAATTAATTAAATGTGAGAATTTAATAGTATTTATATAATAAGTTATGGATAACTCTACGTCCAAGTAAGTTTTCTAGTTTGCATAAAAAGGAAAATTTTTGCTGTGGGATCGAACCCTAACTATGAGAACCATACCCATCAAGAATTGGCTTCGTCCATGTAAAGTAAAAGTGACTCACATGTTTCGTTACACCCGTCACCGTTGATACACTTGAAAGACACGATCGCAGAAAAGAAGAAAATTCACATTTATTCTTTCATTATATTTAGGTATGAATAAACTTATTCAAATGATTATTATTTTGTTAATTGAGAAAATGATTTTCTTTTTGACTCAAACTTGTTTCAAATTCGATTAATTTCCAACAGTACAAGGGAGAGTAAGATCATGTTGTTTGAATCATAAATAATTCGTCTCGAATCTTGTTATATATAGGGTGTAGAAAATGGACGAATAATAATATATTATGTAAACCGAGGCGAGAGTTAGACTCTCTTCCGTAAGACGAAATTGCCCACACAAGACACGCGGTTCAACGGCAAACGTCCCCAAGATACAACGGTTTTCTATGAATACAAGACCTTGTACTAGGAAATCGTAATCCGGGCGAACTACTCAATACTCGAGATAGAGATGCTTTTTGAAGAATAAATGAGATAGATTGATTATCTTCGTTTTTTTGTGTGTTTGAATGTCTACCAAATTGGTCTATTTATAGAGAGGAATATTTTTCGTGAAAGACGCGCCATTTCATGTGAAAAAGTATGTCTTTTCATATGAAAATGTACCTCTAACCGTTTTTAACCACCTATAACCAACTCTATTAAATAAATTCATATGGAAAATAATAATTTTCCAACAAATACATGCACGTCAATGTGTGTGTATGTGATTTTGTGTTCATCAATAGTGGATCATAAGATGCAATGGTGCATGATAAGAGCAGTTTGTGTATCTCGCTGTCACACATCAATAAAATACACAAAGGCGCCAATTAGATGGGGAAAAAAGCTTCTCCTTACCAAGGATGTAGCTACATGTGGCATGGGGGGCCATGAGTCCCAAACCTTTTTGAAAAACAGTACTAGTATATAGGTATTTAATACTCCTCTCGTCTCATTTAAATGCCCTACTTTCCTTTTGGGTTGTCCATTACAAATGTCTCATTCCATTTTAGAAATAATTAACCTTCAAAAGTGTGGACCCTACCCACTTTTTAACACTTTAACTACTTTATACCTTTCTCCTAAATAACTATTCAAAGAAAGAGGACGTTTTAAGTGGGACGGAGGGAGTACTTACTAATTAAATCCATTGTAGTTTAGTTAATTAGGGTTTTTTTCTCTAATCCAGAAAGACCTATTTTCAAATTCTCCTACCTACATATTTTCCTTTCTCTTTCTTTCCTCTCTATTTATCTTCCTTCATTTCTTTTTCTTTCCTTTCTCTACTTATTTTCCTTTCTTTCCTTTTTCTTGCAACTACATATGTTATGTTATCTTTCTTTCTTTCTTTTATTCTATAATTTGTCTTATGTTGATAAAATATTTTTTTCTATAATTTATTTTATATCGATAAAATAAAAGATATATATAAATAATACTAAAATTTTAGATGTGAATCGATATGATCAATCCAATTTTTAAAAGATTATAATAAATTTATTATATTATTTAAATTATTATAATTTTATAATTTTATTTTAAAATTATATTTTATTATCTTCTAAAGTTATAATTAGTTGAACTCCTAAAAAATTTGTGACTTCATTACTACTTATTGCAATGATAATTATATAAAAGGAAAAAACATGTATATGGACTCCCTCTAGACCCAAGTACGAACTTACTCATTAAAGAAAATAGGCCCAAATACAGCCCGATTCTAAATCTAAAGGGATACTGCCAGATTCCTTTCATGTCGGACGTTGACGTTAGGCGTCACGTCAGAGTGCCAATCTGACGGATTTCTTGATCGTAACAAGTAATTTAAGATTGGTTTGGTTGCAGAACCTACCAAGAATACTAAACCCAACCGATCCCACCATCAAATTATGGATCCGGATCGGGATACCCATTTCTAAGGTTATCCACTGGATCTTATTTCCTACTTTCACTCTCATACCTCTGTATCATAATTCATACATTTCGCAATCATAATGTTGAGAATATGAATTTATGTAATGCTACACTAGCTCAATATTTCAATTTTGTTTTAAATTTTCGGCCTCAAATGTTGTCTTTCTGAACTTAAGTGGCATTAATTAAACAAAAGTTTATTTTTACACATGTTTGTTCACGTGAAGCTACATTAAATTCACAACGATTCTACTTAAGTTTCAGGTATCAAAAAATATTGGAGATAGATTTGCATAGTTTTCTATAGTTCAGGTATCAACGAACGAAAATCGATAGTTTATAATATAATTGAAAAATTAGTAATAATTCAGGATATATTTTTAGTATTAAGCCAAAATCATTAGGGCATTTCTGGAAATATATGACCCCAATTACCAAATTAAGCTGATGCATAATCATGATTTTTGCTTAGAACAATCCCGATTTCATATAACTGGAAGCAAACGAACTTATTAACTGCTTAAATCCTCAAAAAAAAAAAATCAAACCCCTCTCTCTCATACAAGAATAGCGTCCCAACGACCATGAACATCATAAACGAGATTAAAATTTGTACAAAAAAAAAACTGATCGGGTCGGACCGGAACCAGACAAAACGGGCCGAGTCTTGACCGGTCCGGGTCCAAACGGTTCTGGAACCAGAACCGGAATCAGAACCGTTGTTTTAAAATTTAATGAGCTTTCAACGCTTCCGGATCGATCCGGATAAAGACCACCCGTTGACATCCCTAGTCACGTCATCACACGCGAGCTTACGACGTCGCATCGTTTCCCCCTGACAGGCTGACTCTGAATTGGAAGAAAGAAAGCAATTAAATTCTCATTCTCCCTTCCACAAAAACCTCTCCTAAAATCTCCCAATCAAAAAACATGCAACAGATAATCAGCAATCCAACTTTCTGATTTTTCCACAAATTACATGGGGAAATCATCCTCGCAGCTGAGCAGAAGCCGGCCGGAGCAGACGAGCAACGGCGACGATAGCAGCAGCAGAGGGAAGCGGAAGAGGCCGATGGCGACGGCGGGGAACGGCGAAGGCGCGGAGCGGCTGCCGCTGTCGGAAGTGGTCTCGGATTGCAAGGAGCGGTGGTTTCAGGATTCGCTCAAGGAAGCCAAAGCAGGCGACGTCAATATGCAGGTGCTTGTCGGCCAGATGTATTATAGCGGCTATGGTGTCCCCAAAGACGCCGACAAGGTCTCTCCCTCTCTTCTCTAAGATTACTTGTACAGTGTTGAGCTATGATTCGATTTTGTTGGAAAGTTTTGGGGGTTTGTTGTTGAGAATTTTCTGAACTTATGATCGTTGGATATCTAGGGGAAATTTTGGATAACGAGGGCTTCAAGAGTGAGGTCTTCGGTGTGGAAAGTTCGGAATAAGCGTCCTGGTGAATTCCCTAATCTTCGTTACCAGCTGCGTATAATTTTCAGCTTTTTATTTGATTGAAATTGAATTGAAGATGTTATGGAATTTGTGGCTTTTACAGGTTACAATGCGAGTGATTCTGATTCGGACGATTCAGCTGATGATTCTTGATCTCTTATCTCTTTGTGCAAATAGAAGGTGAGCTGGATTTGTAGGCCTTCGATTTGTTATCTGCGTGATTCTTTCCTCTATATGCAGAGTTAGTCTACATTTTCGTAATGCTGCTGATATGTGGATTGTTTCGTTCTCCAATGATTAGGATCGGTTAAGTTCTGATTCAACAGACGTTTTGATAACCATTTATTGATTATTTTGCCCTTGTTCTAGTGATTCCTAGATTAAAATCAGATTGTGTTTTCCACTGTATACGCCAATATAAGCAGTTAAATTTCCTTTATCTTAGTTCCCAGAAGAAACACCTTAAGAAAAAGAATTTAATAGTTACATTACATATATGTATGTTAACATCCAATGTGACCTATTTCATCTCCATTGTTCTTGAAAATCTTTCTTGGATGAGATGAAAGAGTTTCTCTTGAATGCCAATGCCCATGTTTCTCCTCAAGGACCACTTTGATGATGATACCACCATTCTCGGAAGATATCTAAATGTCTAGAACAATATGGAAGGAGGTAGAGAGCTATTGTTCAAATCATGAGCTAGCTAGGTGAGATAATCTTGTATGTGGTCCAATTGCATGTGCATATATATCTGGTATGATTTGGGAAACTCTGCCAATTTGTTTGGCTTAAGTTTATGACATGTTCATCTTGCTAAGGCATTTCGACTTCTTCTCAGTTGGTTTAGTACTCGACTGCTGGTCCAATTCAATGCCATGTGTTGGGTTAGGTGACTTTGTTCTTGTCATTTCTTTTGATGGGTGAGAGGAGAAAAGTAATGAGAATGGAAATAGTGCTTTACTGTGCCTTCAATCTTTCTAGCATTTGTGATTAAGTAAAGACAGGCAGTTCTTGGTCTACTTTGGATGGTAGTCTATTATGTATGTAGGCGCCATAAATTTACCGACAAAGTGGATTAGTTTTTCATCCTTCTGGCATCTAACTTCCATTTGGAAGTGTCGATTAACTCATGACATAGATGCCGGAAAACAGGCTAGCTTGACTAGTTTAGGATGTTTATAGAATCATAGCTCATGAATTCCTCCGAATTCTAAATGGCATTATGCTTCCATTGATGAACCACCAATTTTCCGTGCTTGTCTGCTCTGTTTGAAACTTATATCTATTATTGGATGGAAGCAGAGATTGTTTCACCGCATGCATTTGCTAAAGATGAAGTAGCATTACAACGACGACTCTGCTTGTTTTGCAGGGTCGTTGATGACTTAAAAAATGCACGGTGAATTTGGTGGTGGAGATCACTGGTTCGTCAATCTTAAAGTATTTGTGATGCTTGATCTCTGCCATGAAACGCTTATTACAAGTTTCTGTTCTTAGAGATCATATTTGGATGCTTATCCATTTCTTTTCGATTAAAGCCAAGTTTTGGTCTTCTATTCTGACAAATTCTTATTTTTGAAGCCTCCTAATACCTAATTTAGTTTAGATGGTCGTAATTTCTTAAATTTAAAAGAGGGCCAAAAACCCAGTATCTTAGATAATTGAAGGTGAACTAATTATCTCATTCGTAGCTCATCACTTAGGGCATCTCTAAAGGAGTAGCCAAAATTATCAAAATTTTCCAACCATACTTCATATTTTTGCTCTATTATTGAGTCATGCAACTTTTGCTTTAAAAATAGAGCAACAACTGTAGTTGCTAATCCTCATTTTAATTTCGTTTTTATTGTTTTAATATATAGTAATGTATATTTATTTTATAGGATGTATATGTTATATTGATTGAAGTAGGATTTAATATATAGTAATGTATATTTTTTATTTGATGTGTATGCTATATTGATTGAAGTAGGAGGCTATTGCATATTTATTTTATTTATTTATTTGTTATATTTAATTATTTAAATTTTCTTTTAGAATTTTCTTTTTAAAATTAATATTACATCAAGATACACAAAGTGAAATACTGAAATTACATAATTAACTAATACCAAACATTACACAAAATAACTCAAGCTGAAATAATAACTATAATTGTATTTTGTTGTTATTGTTGTATATTTTTATGTTATCTTCCAATTTATCGTTGTATTTTCTATGACTTTTGTTTATGCTATTTTATGGATATAAAAGGTTGATATATATTTATTTTATTTATTGAGTGAAAAGCGTTCATCGACAAAGTTTGAAACGTCACGTAAAATTAAAATCACAACAAAGATGCACAAATTGAAATACAAAATTACATAAAATAACTAAAACCAAATAAAAATACATAAAATAAGTAAAGATAACATGAATTTGTGGAATGAATATTCTAATTCACGTAATTAGAGTATATTTTATGTAACCTATGTTTTTGTTTTTAAGTTTTAATTATTATTTTTATGTAAGCTTGAACTATGTTTCTTTATTTGTGTATGTTTTAATTTATGTTTTTGTATTAATATAATATTAATTTTAATAATTGAGTTTTTAGTTTTAATATTTTAACTTTGAATTAGTAAAAAATTATTAAGTTTAATAAACAAAGAATAATTAGATTTTCCCGTAAAATAGAGTAGATGATTGTGAGCAATTATTGTTTTCGCTTTAAAATAAAGATAAAGATCTTTGTAAAATAAGCGACGAACTTGGAGATGGTCTTATAGTTCACTATTCATTTGATTGAAAGTCCACTGCTTGATAAGTCAGTAGTCTACTCCTTAAAATTAATTTAGATCCATTAATTTAGAATAATAGGAAATCCAATAATGATTTGGTAAAAGCTCATAAATTAATTAAATAAAAAATCCACCTCTTTTAATTAGGAAAAAACCCAACACATTAATAAATCAAACCCGAAATCTGGTTCAGCAGAAGTCCATAGCTTTAATTAATTGGAGGCTCGAGACTTCATCCATATTTAAGTTCATTTCGTAGTTTAAACAAGAGACCCAAACCCTTACTTTAATTCAGAGCCACAAACTTAGCCCAGTTTTTATTATTATTAAGCCCAACTTAAAATTAAAACAAGCCTACTTCTCTCTCTCTGTTCATTGTACTCTTTCCGTCCACTAAATTTGTGTATTTAATTTTGTTTTGGTCCGTCAACGAAAAATGTTCATTTTCCTTTTTTGGAAACATCAACTTTACATTTTTATCCTAAACCTATCTACTTATTTACAAAAAAAACCACCTATGATCCATCTTTTTACACTCAATATCTATTAATATATTCATTTATTATTCTCATGGTACACCTTTTTATACTCACTTATTTTACACTCATTACAATTTATTAAAACACGTGTTATCAAAATCAATGAATGATTTTGATGGACTGAGGGAGTAGTATAGATGTAGTTGAAGAAGTATCAGCTATCGCTTTGTATTCAATGTTTTACATAATATATTGGGAAAGTGACACTTAAAAGTTATATATCGACAAAATTAGTTGAAGTGTTTTTCGCCAACAAAATTAGTAGAAGTGTGTTTCGGCAAGAACATAAATATTAACTCCAGTAATGCTATCCATACAACACAAAATTAGGTTAGTTAAAAGAGCCCTCACATGTTTAGCTCAATGATTAAAATGACATGATTTGGAATAAAGATCAAGGATCGAATTCTAGAAGCCGAGCAAAAACAATTTCTTGAACAAACCGAGGCACAAACTAAAATGAAGACTAATTAATACTCTATGAAAGCTTCTGCGTAGTGCTAGTTGTTGCAGTAAATGCAAAGTCAATTCAATCATTAGTCTTTATTCCAAATTTGCTAGTTGTTAACAAATTGATCAATCAATTCAGTTTCAATATATATAGCATGAAGCATGAACAGTTCGCAAACATGTGGAAAATTGAAGACAAGCAATGGCCAACCACCGCATAAAAGGCATGGTGAAAATTTATAGATAATAATTACATATGTTGATTAGATGGAAAAACACCTAAACCTTTGGACATCACAAATCACGATGAGTGAAGGGTCAAGTTTCGTTAAAACCTCGTAGGAAAAAAAGGTACTCATCTAAATAGCATCTTTGTCTTCGTCGTCGTCCTTGATGTTGTGCAATCCAAGTCTCTGGAGAG
This sequence comes from Salvia rosmarinus, assembly GCA_036937905.1. Taxonomy (NCBI): domain Eukaryota; kingdom Viridiplantae; phylum Streptophyta; class Magnoliopsida; order Lamiales; family Lamiaceae; genus Salvia; species Salvia rosmarinus. Next base: position 63,135,201 of record CM072818.1, on the reverse strand, counting down.
GCTTAGAAGCAGTAGAGGACTCAAACATTTTAGTCGGGGGGTTTAAAAAAATGTCTGAGGTCCAATAATCATAAGTTTATAAATTCATAAAAATAATTTTACAATTAAAATTAAAAATAAATAACAATTTAATATGAAAAATTGAAACTTAGTGCTATATGCTTAATAATAATTAATATATCCACCGAAACAATCAAAATTTGTATTTTTGTTACAAAAAAAAGAAGAAACAAACCATTTTTTTCTATGTTTAGTTCCATTTCAATTTTTACTTATTTATTTTAAGCATGATATAGACTATTTTTCACAGATTTTATACCTTTAAATATATTTTTTTAATTATTAAATATAAAATTATTATTATATCTCTAATATTTTTTAAAAACCCTATGAGGCCCAATACCCCTCTGCCCTGGGTCCGCCACCGCTAAGAAGTTGGATAGCCTACGGGACCAAATAGCATCTTCAAGGTAGTTGCGGTGTTATCGAGATGAGCATGAGCAGTCTTCTCCATATCTTGTACTAATACTTCTCTCTTTTTAAATATCTTAGCAATTCTTTTTCTTGATTTTCATCCCTCGAGCAGCAGGCCTCTATTAAATATTATATAAATAACATATTTTTGTAATGTTTGAGTGTTTAAATTTATTACAAATTACAAAAAAAAAAAAGATTGAAATAATATTGATATATTTAATCCTTTTGTATATGTTCTCCAATTAGTGCAGACCAAAAATGATTGAAATAATATTAGAAAATACACTATATATTTAATCTTTTTATATAAGTTCTATAGTAGGTGAAACTACTACAAGTGAGAAGTGGGATCAAATATTTTTAAAAAATAAGAATAAAAAATTAACAAAATTTTACGTATGATAGAGATTAATGTGGTGTATTTATTTCATAATCATATATAGAAAGAAATGGAACTTTTGATTGATTAACTATAAAAATAAATTCGAAAATAAATTCATATTTTTATTGGGGATCTAGAATTTGCATCATGGTCTCTCAGATTGATAGATGGGAGAAGTATATTTAAATAAATTTAAATTTAACTCAAATTCAATAAATAAATTTAAAAAACACATCATATATGTATAGGTGGGTTGACGCTAGAGCACTGGTAGTTCACGAATCACTCTATTCAGGAAAAAATTGAAATGAATTTTATTTTGGATATACGTAATACATAACTTCATGTGCAAGATTTAGTTGTAAATTCAATAGAAAAGGACCACTCAAAATATTTTCAATTATTTGAATTGATTCATGAATACATATGCATATGCAAAAAATTAAGTGATAACTTACTAAACTATTTTCATATCGAAGATATATTCGGCAAAATATGAATTTCATGTCGGACATATTACTCTATATTTAGACTGTCTGATTAGAATCTGCTAATCATATAACCAAAATCCTAAATACTAAATCGAACACGAACACGAGCCACACTAAACTAGCGATTCAGAATCCAAAAGGATAAGAGCATAGACTTTAGCTGCGATGCCATCCAACGTGGCACGTTCCCATGTATTCCTGTGTGATTCAGCCGCCGGGAGCCGGTCAAAGTCAAACCCACAAGGTTTGACCAAGCAACGAAATTCCACAGTCAAACCTCTCATCGCCTTCTCCGAAACATCTCCAGGCACTTTCCCAATTTCACCCAAACTATTTATATTTCTTTCTCCTTCCTCATTTCTCCAAGCCAAGTATAGAAACTTCCTTCTTCCATCAATCCACCAAAACTCCTCCTCTCTCATGGCATCTTCAGGTAGCAGCTTGAACCCAGCCCTAAATTCTTTCCACTACTACAACCCCACATCCCAATACATCAACTCCTTCCCCGATCTCCTCACATCAAACAAAGATTACCAAGAAAAATATTCATTTCCACCTGCTTCTCTGCCTCTCTCTCCTCCCCCTCTCTCTCCTTCCTTCTTCCTCGACTCTCCTTCCCTATTCGGATCATCTAATGTAAGTTCATTAACTCACGCTCTCAAATTCTTATGTAAATTGATAAAGATGTCGTATCTCATAATTCAACGCCGTGTTTGTGTAGGCCCTCCCATCTCCTACCACCGGAGCCTTCGCCGCGCTCTTCGCCAAGGAGGAGCCAACCCCGTTTTCCGATTTCTCCTTTCACTCCCAAACAAGGCTTTCCGATTCTTCCCCTGCAGTCGTCACTTCAAATGTAATATATCATAATACATAACTACTCAATTGATTACAAAAATGTAACTAATTATACGAGTTAAATCTTGAACAGGATTCATTGAAAAGGCAGCGAGAAGAAGAAACAAAAGTTGAAGAAGAAGCCCCGAGAAATTATGTTGGAGAGCAGGGGAAATCAGACGACGGCTACAACTGGAGGAAATACGGGCAGAAACAAGTGAAGGGGAGCGAGAATCCTCGTAGCTATTACAAGTGCACCTTCGCCAACTGCCCCACCAAGAAGAAAGTCGAGAGGAATTTAGATGGATACATCACCGAGATAGTGTACAAAGGCAGCCACAACCACGCCAAGCCCCACTCCACCAGAAGGTCATCCTCCAACCAGGCCCCCGCCTCCTTCCTCGAGAGCACCACCGCCGAAAACTCGTCCGTCTCCGACGATGTCGACCAGGCCTCCTCCATCACCAACTCCACCGACGACAACGCCAATGACCATGATGCCAAGAGATGGTGAGCATGCATTGCAAGAAAATTTGTTTTTCTTTTTTTCTTTTTGAAAATTCTTAATGACAATCTTGAATTTGGTTTTGCAGGAAAGGGGATGATGAGAACGAGAGCGGTGTTGGAGGTTGTGGGAGTAGGACTGTTCGAGAGCCCCGAGTGGTAGTGCAGACGACTAGCGAAATCGATATTCTTGATGATGGCTATAGATGGAGGAAATATGGGCAGAAAGTGGTTAAGGGCAACCCAAATCCTAGGTATGATATGAACATGTGTCTTAACACACCAAATTCATGCAATATTAACATTTTTTATTGCTGTCTGAAATCTGACATAAACCTATATTCTTGCAGGAGCTACTACAAGTGCACCTCCAACGGCTGCCCGGTGAGGAAGCACGTGGAACGTGCGTTCCACGACAACAGAGCAGTGATCACCACGTATGAGGGGAAGCACAACCACGAGGTCCCTGCAGCACGAGGCAGCGCCTGCTACAAGACCAGCAGGCCCCAAGCAGCTGCCGCCATGAGGCCCCCTGCAACCATGAACAACGGGATGAATCTCACCAACACAAACCACACGCCTTACGTGTTTGGTAACACTTACATGAATCAGAGAGACAATGGCACCATGTCCATAGCCAAGGAAGAGCCCAGAGATAACTCGTTTTTCGACTTGTTTCTAGATTGAGCAAATGATTACGGTTCTGTGTGACAAATAAGGCGTTTTGTGATGTAAATGTAAGGCTAGCTGTAGGTTTTAGGTGATATTTTTTCATTTGTTTTTTCAACTACTCATATATCAAAGTAATTCTCAAATTTTCTCTATACTTCTCAGATAAATTCAATAGAAAATGGCCATATATAAGTGCAAGAACAATGTAATAACAACACGAATATAGATTCATATGTATGATTGGTTACAAAGTTTGTATCCAGAAATGAGAGAGGAAATGGCCGAGGAGACGAAGGCGAAGAAGGCCATGCTTATTGCAGCTGCCGAGGCATCTGTGAACACGTTGTCTGTTCCTTCTCTCATTCTGTTAGAAACTGGGTACGTAGAAATGCGAATATAACGTTTAAACAGAATGCTATATAAAACCGAGGCAAGAGTTGAACTCTTTCTCCGCAAGATAATATTGCTCCGCTACAGTGCACGCGGTTCAACAGCAATTATCTCTAAGATACAACGGTTTAACAAATACGGGTAGTTGCACTACTAGGCGTATTTCCGTGAACTACTAAATACTCGGGACAAAGAGGATTTTGAAGAATGAATGGATAGATTATTTATCTTCGTTTGGTGTATTTGAATGTCGACAAATGGGTTCATTTATAGAGAGGAAGGTGTCTTTTCGCAAGAGACGTACCATTTCATGTGAAAAGTGCGTCTTTTCATATGAAAAGCATTTAATTAACCACCATAACCAACTCTATTAAATAAATTCATATGGAAATAATAATTTCCAACAATCCCCACATGAATGACATTTAATGCATATGCAGGTTTTTCAAAGTCCCAACGACCTATTATTGCATCGTGATAGGTAGTTGTTGGCTTTGAACCTTCCTTAGTATAGTGTTATCGGATTTACTCACTTCTCGGTGAACACGATGTCTTGAACCGGTCGGTTTTGTGTAAACCAAGACAATAACACATACACAATAATAGATACAATATCTTTCGCTCACGTTGTGTCCATTTGGCCTTGGACCATATCTTGATTCATAAGTGTTATTTATTTGAAGCGCCCACACTTCACACTTAGATAGGTGATCTCCTATGAAGAGTATCCCGCTCTACTCCACCAATAAGGCTATAGGAATCATTAAAGTTCTTTAAAACTTACCCTTTACCACGAACTGCCAGGTTACACTTGAGCAGACTACGAGAATGGATTATTGAGATTTCAAGTGTATAACTGAACCTTCATAACTTAGTTGTCTCTTTGAACCAAGTTTTGGGATCTCCAATTATCATGGTTGAGTTACCATTATGAACGTTCTTTAAGCGTGATTTTAATCCCATTCCCTTATCGCATTGTATAATTGATCACGATTAATACCTTTAGTAAACGGATCCGCTATATTGTCTTTGACCTTACATAGTCAATACACATTATACCGTCGTGATCAATTGTCTAACGGTATTGTGTCTTGACGAATGTGTCGAGACTTACCGTTATACATGCTACTCTTAGCTCTCCCTATGGCTGACATGCTATCACAATGCACCATAACGGGAGGTATGGGTTTTTCCCAACAAGGAATATCTTCTAAGAAATTTCTTAACCATTCGGCTTCTTCGCCATGACTTTATCTAAAGCAATTAATTGATTCCATTGTAGATCGAGCTATCAAGTTTGCTTAGAAGATTTCCATGACACTGCTCCTCCACCTATGGTGAACACGAATCCACTTGTGGATTTGGAGTCTTTTGTATCGGATATCCAATTTGCATCACTGTATCCTTCCAAAACAGCTGGATATCTTGTGTAGTGTAAACTATAGTTCAAAGTATGTTTTAAATACCTTAGAACTCTAGTTAATGCGGTCCAATGATCCTTGCTTGGATTACTTGTGAACCGACTCAACTTGCTAATTGAATATGCTATGTCGGGTCTTGTACAATTTGCTAAGTACATTAGACTTCCAATGACCCTAGCATAGTCCAATTGGGATATCGGGTCTCCTCGATTTTTGGCTAAGTGTAGACTTAAATCAACAGGTGTCTTAGCCGGAGGTAGATCATAAGCTTTGAATTTCTTAAGCACGTTCTCAACATAGTGAGATTGTGATAAGACAATTCCATCATGTGTTCTAGAAATTTTAATTCCTAGAATCACATCGCCTATCCCAAGTCTTTCATATCGAATGTTCTCTTCAACATTTCTTTAGTATTCATGGTTATATCACGATTACTACCAATTATGAGCATGTCATCAACATAAAGACATACAATGACAAAATTATCGGATGTCCCTTTAATGTAAACACATTTGTCGCATTCATTAATTTTGAATCCATTTGATATCATCACTTGGTCAAATTTCTCATGCCATTGTTTGGGTGCTTGTTTAAGTCCGTATAAAGACTTAACAAGTTTGCAAACTTTGTTTTCTTGTCTGGGATAACAAACCCTTCAGTTGTTCCATGTAAATTTCATCTTCTAAATCCCCATTTAGAAATACCGTTTTACATCCATTTGATGTACTTCAAGATTATGCAACGCCTATAGCAAGTAGCGTTCTTATGGATGTAATCCTTATAACAGTGAGTATGTATCAAAGTAGTCATACCCTTCCTTTTGTTTGTAACCCTCGCTACCAAACGTGCTTTGTACTTATTAATAGTTCCATCGGCATTGAACTTTCTCTTTAGAATCCACTTGCATCCTAAAGGTTTACAACCGGGAGGAAGATCAACGATTTCCCAAGTGTGATTGTTCAAGATAGATTCAATTTTACTATTGATAGCTTCTCCATAGAGCGACATCGGGACCGCACAATGCTTCCTCGATTGTCTTAGGATCATCTTCCAATGAATAGACCACAAAGTCGGACCAAAGAACTTTGCAGCTTTTGTTCGCTTTTCCTCGTCTTGTGCGGTGTTTGCTCAACATTTGGTCCAATATTTTACGACGAGTTTTCTTCATAAGTTCTCTTCTTAGAACTTGCGTCGTTCTTTTCTTTCTTGGGAAATATAGTTTCAAAAATATAGCATTTCTTGATTCTATGATCATTCCCTCATGCATGTCGGGTATTTCCGACTTGTGTACCAAAAACGATATGCGCTACTATTGTTTGCATATCCTATGAAGATGCAATCAATAGTTTTGGGCTATCTTAACTTGTTTTGGTTTTGGTACTTGACCTTCATGAGACACCCCCACACTTTCGTGTATTTGTAGGACGGTTTCTTACCTTTCCATAATTCATATGGAGTTTTATCTTGTTTCTTTTGGGGTAACTTGTTTAATATTTTATTTGCCGAAGGATAGCTTCCACATGTTATGTGATAAGCCCGAGCTAATCAACATAGCATTCATCATTTCCTTTAATGTTCTATTTTTCCGTTCGGCAATACCATTTGATTGTGGTGAGTAAGGTGCCGTTGTTTGATGAATAATACCGTTTTCACGATAAAATTCTTCAAACGGTGCAACATACTCGCCACCACGATCACTTCGAATCATCTTGATTTTGGCATTGAGTTGATTTTCAACTTCACTTTTGTAACTTTTGAAAGCTTCGAATGCTTCGTCTTTGCTTCTCAAAAGATACACGTAACAAAATCTTGTGCAATCATCTATAAATGTTATAAAATAATTCTTTCCACCTCTAGTTTGCACAAGTTTTAAATCACATAAGTCGGTGTGAATCAATTCTAGAGGTGTAGTTGATCTTTCCACCGAATGAAAAGGTTTCTTTGCCATTTTCGCTTCAACACAAATTTCACATTTATTATGTTGATCAAAAGATATATTTGGCAATAGCTCTAAATTCACTAATCTTCGTAGTGTATTTAAATTTGCATGTCCTAATCTATGATGCCATAAATTAGGAGACTCAATCACATATGCAACGCTTTCCTTTATTTCATCATTGGAGATTACATTGAGTGCGCTAAGCTTGAAAAGACCATTATCTAGATAGCCTTTTCCTATAAAGTGACCATTTTGGTCATTACAACTTTGTCTCGCTTCAAACACTAGTCTAAAACCGACTTTGCTCAAAAGTAACCGGACACAAGATTCTTGCAATGTCGGGAACATGCAGCACGTTGGTTGTCATATCCGTCTTTCTTAATAAGATTAGATGGACTTTCGAACTTAGAATTATAAGATGATTCGTGCCGATGAAGAAAATTTTAAATTCCAACAAAAGAATTTATTTCATTAAATATTATGAAATGATTTAGAATTATTATATATAATATAATAATCGAATATGATTTATGTATATATATATATTTATAAATCATTATATTAATAATTTTATGCTAATGTTTAATTATTAATTGTAATTTTAAGATCGGACTTTGAGCGTAAGAATAATTTGTTTAATGGGTTTAATTGAAAAAGCCCAAAAGAAGGAGCCCATTGGAAACCCTAACTATATAAGCTTCACTCTCCTCATTTGAACCCTAGCCTCACTTTCACTCCTTCTTGTAAGAGGAATCCACAAAGGTAGACCTTGAATCTTTTAATATGTATGTATGTATATGTTGTTGTATATGTTTTGTGGGTTGTGTGAGTGTGTGGGTTGAAAGCAGAGACGTGAGTGAGGAGATGAGGTCGCGGCGTGGTGACTCCGGCCACGGCGTCCGGCAAGAAGAGGGATGGCGGCGGCGCTGCAAGAAGCGGCGGCGTGGCGGCGGATGGCGCCGTCCAGGCGCCCGCGTGTGTGTCTTGTGAGGGGAACGTGAGTGAGGAGAGGCAGAGATGGAGCAACAGCAGCGGCAGCGCAGCAACGGCGACGTCAGGCGGCGAGGGCCGGAGTCCGCGTCGGCCGTAAGTGTGCGTGCGTCGCTTATGTGTGTGCGTTCGTGTATGTGTGTGAGTTGTGGTGTTGTGCGTGCGTGTGTGCGTGTGTTCGGCCGAGGAGGAGGAGGCGCCGACCGGCGACGACTAGCCGAGACGGCGGCGGCTCGGCGTGTGCTTGCGTGTCCGTATGCATGTGTTGTGTGTATCCGAGAGAGGCGAGAGGGCGTGAAGAGAGAGAGAGAGAAGATAAAACAAAAAGAAAAAGAAAATGGGTCGCCGGATTTTTGGCCGTGCCGAAAAAAGCGGCGGAAAATTTACGTAACCTTAGGTTTAGGGTTTGAGGTAATTGGGTTGTAGTTGGGCTTTGTTTTAAGTTTGGGCTCTTCCTATTTAAAGATTTGGGCCAAAGCTTATTTTATTTAAAAACAATTTGGGCCCAATTTAGAATAATAGAAAGGTGGGTGATTTCTATTTAAATGTCTGGGCCAATCAATAAAAGGAACATGAGCTATTTCATTGGGCGAGAATTTTGAATTGGGCTGATCTTTTTTTTTAAATAAATGGGCTGTTTTGAATTAAATAAGTTGGGCTAAATTTATTTTATTGGGCTGGGCTTCTGTTTACTTTATTTATTAAATGCTGATGGGCTATGTAATTATTTTAATTCTGGGCCAGAATTTAAATTGTGAGTTGGGCTCCAGTGAATTTATTTGTAGTTGGATCTTAATTAATTTAAATCTTTGGGCTCAATTAATTATTAAATAGTTGGACTTTAGTTAATAATAATAGTTGGGCTTAGATTTAATTCATGATTGAGCTTTAAATTAATTAATGACTTGACTTGCTTTAATTAATTAAATCCTTAGACTTTAATTAATTAAGTAAATAAAGTTTAACTTTAAGACTTAATTAATTAATTAAGTCTTATTAATTAAATAATTAACTTAAACATAATTATAAGTTTAAATTATTTAACTATGGTAAGTTAATTAATTAATTAATTAATTACTATGAAGTTTAATTAATTGATTGATTAAGTTAAGGTTATGTCAAGTTTAAATTATCTTAATTTATGATTGAGACCTCTTTAATTAATGTAATTAATTTCTTTTAATGAAATTAATTAAGTTAGAATAATTAAATAAATTAAATTATGCTAGTCAGTGCATAATTTGATAATCATATTATGTGTTATATTAGCGAGTCCTATATATATATATATATATATATATATATATATATATATGATTCTAGTATGCAATTTAATTGCATTATACTTTTTGTAAAAGTATTTAACAAAAGAAGATTTATGAAATTAAATTGTTTTTAAACGAAAAGTCGAGCAAGGGTATTGTTGGTGCCTTAGCCGATATAAATTAGTTTTCAAATTTAATTATATTTTGAAAACTCAAGCTTAACGAATCATAAGCTAGTATCCTACTCTACTTGAGCTTAAGGCTAGCTTTTCGAGACCTATTAAGATTAGTGCTTCTTGTAGGTTTTGTCGATCAAGGGGATTAGCGTTGCTTTCCCGAGAAGCGTACCATAGTGATTTCCTCAGGCTTTGTCCTATCGAGGTGGGCTTTTCTTTTCTTATCCTCAAGGATAAAATGATTTATTTATGATGCTTTATGCAAAATGAAAAGTATTTATTTATGATGCTTTCTCTTTTGAGAAATGATGAAGAAAATGATGTTCATGAAATTACACCCCAAAATGTTTATGTTTTTATGTATGTATCCTATCAATGTGTTGGTTCGCCAGCAATGAATGAAAGAAAAGTTATTGGGTCGCTCCCAATTCATGAAAAATCGAATTCGGATCCTGTGCTTTATAGTCTGGATTAACGTGTACACTCAAGTTGACTGTGTGCTGTAAGTACAATTCACGGCCGGTCACAGCGACGTAGAGGGAGGCCTCCTTCTACGGCGTTCAGGATTCAGGAAATGTTATACGAGGAATGAAAGGATATGGATCATACATACAAAGAAAATGTCTGGCCAGACGATTTATGAAAATGCAAGAAAATGTTTAGTAAGCACGAGTATTTCAAATAAAACCTCGTGGGTTACTGATGGGGCAGTGTAATTTAAAGATGAAAATGTTTTTGGCATGAGTCCACTGAGTGCATTCTTGTACTCGACACCGCATGTTGTTTTAAATGTGCGAGTTGAGCTGGTGATGCGATGAAGCAGTGTTGAGCAATAGAATTCTTTTGTCGCTAAAAGTTAGTACCTTGAGTGCACATCGTCATATGTGTATTCACATGTTTTCCGCTGCAAGAATACTAAGTCATTTATATATTATGTTTGTCAAATCCTAATCTCTTGGAAATTCTAAGAAGTATTCCTTATATGTGTCTCACAATTTAATGTTCCATGTCCCATTACGTTTCTTAATTCCGCCCGAGTAATAGTCCCGCTAATCCGTCCTTTGGAAAAGTGGGCATTATAAAGTGGTATCGAGCGATTCGCTCCTTGAATCCCAAAACTTTTTCAAGTCAAGTCTAGTTAGAATCACTAGACTTTGAAATAAATCGACATCGCTCAACACTCCATCACATCAAGCTCAACCGGAATGAGGTAAATGATTTCTCTTCAAAAGTTTTGAAATGAAAAGTTGAAAATGAAAATGCTGAAAATGATTTAAAAAAAAAAAAGATTTCCACAATATGCGGTATGAGGCGCATATTTAAGGAAAGCTCAAGGATTCCACAATATGCGGTATGGGACCGCATATTTAAGGAAAACTTTCTGAGATTTGATTTGTGCTAAGTAAATGATTCTTTCTCAAATTTTGAAATAATTTTAAAGTGAATTGAAAGTTATGAGGATTTATTGAAAGTGAAAGTTATTGCAAATGTTGCAAATAAAATTTCATGTCATGAAGTACAGAGTGATGAAATAATAAGAAAGTTGTTGGTTCGCTACCAACATATCATGGTTTAATGATGTTTATCAAGAGGATGTTGTCATGATCAGGAAGTTGTTGGTTCGCTACCAACGTATGATAATGTATGATAATGTCATACGAGAAAGTATTGACGAATATGTGTCAATAAATGAAATGTTTGAATTCATGGAATTCAATAAAGATTTATTGTTATTAATGATGAAAGTTGTCATGTGAATTATCAAGTTATTTTCATATGTTGTTTTGTGAATTGTTTAATTGTTTTCACAATATCATTGTGAGTCATTGTACTCAGATAAGCTAAGTTCATTGTCGTGTTAGGGACAACCCGAACCCTTAACGACAAATGAAATCGATTGTCGAATTAGATTTTCAAATCTTTTCGATCATGCATGAGATTGTTATCTAAGTTCATTGTCGTGTTAGGGACAACCCGAACCCTTAACGACACAAAAGAAATTGATTTTCGAATTAGATTTTCAAATCTTTTCGATCATGAATAAGACTGTTGGAACCTACATGATAATAGCTTCCACAAAAACGAAAATGATTGATGACGATATTTCTGGATTCATATCCTAAAATGATCGGAATAAGGTATGGGTTCTATCACAAACTGTGTGTACCCAAGGACTGCCTTGAAACGTAAGTCGTGATAGCCTCATTATAACAACTTAGAAAGAACTAGTTCATTGTTTCACATAGAAGCGCTTGAACATAGAAGCGACATGGAAAGGATTGAGGATTCACTGAGTTACACCATTATGGTTATGATTAGTTCTCATGTAGGTGTTAACACCAAGAATGAAAGACGCGTCGATAGAATGTTAGGGGCCGAGGGCGAGGGCGATGGCGATGGCGTGGTCGTGAACAAGGAAGAGGTTTTGTCCATCAAGAACATAACTCACGAGTTACACCGGATTGCATGAATGAAGGAAGGTTCCGCAGAGAAACCTCCGTTGTTCAATGGACTAGGTGATCGATGGATCTTGAGAAATGGATGCGGTGTGGAGCGGATTATCAACTATATCCGATGTGAAGGCATGGAAAAAGTAAAGTCGCCACCTACCACTTGTGGAAGAAGGCGACATCCGGTGGGAGTCGGTGAGGCGCACCATGACCGAGGAGGAACTCGAGAACCTCACGTGGGAGGAATTCATGATTGAATTGTATGAGAAATACATACCGAATGTTACCGTCGGAAAAGCGAGCTAGTTATGGAATCAGGCGGAGAACTCACATGCTTCTTGTAAGGCATTAGACTTAACTCCTGAACCATCTAGGGAAGCTTTAATGATTAGCACACCTGATGGAAAAGGAATGTCTGCTGAATACATTGTCTTGAACTTAGAATTGAACATAGGTGCTGAAAAAAAAAAAAAAAAAAACTTAGGACAGACTTATATGTCATCTCTATAATAGAATTCGACATCATCTTAGGAATGGATTGGCCCACCAAAGTCAATGCCACAATTTTGTGTAACGAGAGAAAGATCTCTTTCCAGACCCTTGGAAAGGAGGGGACAAATTTTCGCGGGATAAGAATGGAAAAAGGAGTATCGGTAATATCTGCCATGGAAGCCACCAAGATTATGAAGAAATGAGGTTGTTATGCATTTCGTCACCGACAAGAAGACCGAGAGGTGGAGAAAACAATTGGAGAAGTTCCGATGGTTCGAGAGTACAAAATGTTTTTCGGAAGAATTACGGGTATGCCACCGGATCGGCAATTAGAGTTCACAATCGACTTAGAACCCGGAGCAGCTCTAGTGTCAAAAGCACCGTATAGGATGGCCCCACCCGAATTACAAGAACTAAAGATTCAGTTGCAGGAATTGTTGGACCTAAGTTTCATACAACCTAGTGTATCGCCATGGGGAACACCAGTCCTATTCGTCAAGAAGAAAGGCGAAACATTAAGGATGTGTATCGATTACGAGAATTGAACAAGCTCACTATTAAGAATAGATATCCTCTCCCGGGATAGAGCGACTTGTTAGACCAATTGAAAGGAGTTGGAGTATTTTCCAAGATGACATAAGGTCCGGATACCATCACTCAAAATGAGAAGGGATGATATTCCTAAGACAACGTTTAGAACACGTTACGGATATTACGAGTTCACAGTGATGCCGTTTGGGTTGACAAATGCCCAGCTGTTTTTATGGATCTGATGGATAGAGTATTCCATCAATATCTTGATAGTTTTGTCTTAGTGTGTATCGATGATATTCTCATCTACTCTAAGACCGAGGAACAACACGAAGAGCACTTGCGTGTTGTACTCAAGATTTTATGAAACGAGAACTTATATGCCAAATTCAGTAAGTGTGAATTTTGGTTAAGGGAAGTGATGTTTCTCGGACATATCGTGTCAGTTGAGGGAATCAAAGTGGATCCTGCTAAAGTGGAAGCCGTCAAAGGATGGAGGACACCATCAAACGCCAGTGAGACTAGAAGTTTTCTCGGTTTGGCAGGATACTACAGACGTTTCATTGAAGGATTCTCAAAATTGGCTAGGCCAATGACACAGCTTCTAAGAAAAAGGGACCAAGTATATTTGGACCGAAGACTGTGAAAAGAGTTTTCAAGAACTTAAGACAAAGCTAACCACTGCTCTAGTGTTAGCAATCCCAGATGAGAATGAAGGATTCGTTATTTACACAGATGCATCAAAGTTGGCACTGTGTTGTGTACTAATGCAAAACCGAAAGGTGATAGCATACGCATCTCATCAATTGAAGCCCATGAGTTGAATTATCCGACTCATGACTTAGAGTTAGATGCAGTCTTACATGCTTTGAGGATCTGGAGACACCACCTTTATGGAGTCAGGTGTGAAATTTTCACAGATAATAAGAAGTTTAAAGTACCTTTTCGAGCAGAATGATCTGAATATGAGTTTTCAAATTTTATTTATTGCCCAAGTTCTGTCATTGAGTTTAACTCTATGATCTAGTTTCAACTGGAAAATCACTTGAGTTTTCACTTTTCGTGAAAGAAGTTAACAAACAGAAAATTTCATAAAAGAGTCATTTTGAAACCAAGCCTTCATGTGACTGAGAAGTATTTGTGACGGGTCAGCAAACCCATATGACCAAAGACATCTCAATGGTCGTCATTCGATCTTGGATCCTATATTCCAATTATTCAATTCAAGGAACATATTGGTTCAAACTCTCAAAAGTACGATCGACTCAATTTGAACCCTTACACTTGTAAGTTGTTTTGATAAGTTTTCTTCAATCCTCGGAACTAATAAGCACGATGTAGGTTGACTTACCTTGTCACCTAAGTTTTCGAATTTGTAAGTGATAGACATCAAGTTATGGCGTAGAGAAGTTCTCGATGAGACGAGATATATTCTTTCCTATGATACACATAAGTCGACGACCCTTGAGGGTTTTGCGAATCTTGATGTGAAAGTTATACCCCATGTGAGTGTTATGATAAGGAAGTTATGAGCGAAATACTCTTTAGCATTGAGTGCAAGAGTAGAAGTAAAGGAATATATATGATATTCTTGGGAAATAATCTCATATTAATATTTTATAAAGAGAGAGATTACAACTTATCTTCAAGATAGTTGATTGTCCTTAAGACCTCGTTAGTAGGTTGGGCATGTTTAAAGTTGGTGATGCACGAGATTCTTTTCAATGGACATATAAGGAATGATAGCATCTTTGTTAACAAATCTCTCGCTTTATACCTCAACCCTTAGAATTATGCTTGAGCATAATTGATTTCGAATATACGAGACCTTGTATGGTCGAAAATGTCGATCACCACTTTATTGGGATGAAGTGAGTGAATGAAAGTTACTAGGTCCAGATCGAGTACAACGATATTGGAAAGGTCGATCACACCAAGCAAAGAATCAAAGAAGCTCAGGACAGACAAAAGTCTTACGCCGACAAACGTCGATCAGACTTAGAATTCAATTTCGGGGATCGAGTTTTTCTTAAGGTTTCTCCTTCAAAGGGAGTTATACGTTTTGGCAAGAGATGAAAGTTACGACCCCGCTATATAGGACTTTTTGAGATCCTAGATAGGATAGACCTTATAGCCTATAGGTTGGCCTTGCCACCAAGCATTTGAGACGTGCACAATGTGTTTCATGTCTCGCAATTAAGAAAAATACGAGTTTTCCGAAACATGTAATTAAGCACGATGAAGTAGTCCTAGCCAGGACTTAAGTTACGAAGAAATACCTGTCCAAATTTTGGATAGAAAATTTCAAGTCTTACGGGACAACAAACAAATTGTTCTCGTCAAAGTAAAGTGGAATCATCACGGTACGGAGGAGGCTACATGGGAACTTAAAGACAAAATGAAAACTAAGTATCCCGATTTAGATTACCAAGGAATGGAATTTCGAGGACGAAATTTTTTATAAGGATGGAGGGATGTCATATCCCGTCTTTCTTAATAAGATTAGATGGACTTTCGAACTTAGAATTATAAGATGATTCGTGCCCGATGAAGAAAATTTTTAAATTCCAACAAAAGAATTTATTTCATTAAATATTATGAAATGATTTCGAGAATTATTATATATAATATAATAATCGAATATGATTTATGTATATATATATATTTATAAATCATTATATTAATAATTTTATGCTAATGTTTAATTATTAATTAAGTAATTTTAAGATCGGACTTTGAGCCCGTAAGAATAATTTGTTTAATGGGTTTAATTGAAAAGCCCAAAAGAAGGAGCCCATTGGAAACCCTAACTATATAAGCTTCACTTCTCCTCATTTGAACCCTAGCCTCACTTTCACTCCTTCATGTAAGAGGAATCCACAAAGGTAGACCTTGAATCTTTTAATATGTATGTATGTATATGTTGTTGTATATGTTTTGTGGGTTGTGTGAGTGTGTGGGTTGAAGACGAGCGTGAGTGAGGAGATGAGGTCGCGGCGGCGTGGTGACTCCGGCCACGGCGTCCGGCAAGAAGAGGATGGCGGCGGCGGCGCAAGGCGGCGACGTGGCGGCGGTGGCGCTGCCGTCCACAGGCGCCCGCGTGTGTGTCTTGTGAGGGGCGTGGTGAGGAGAGGCGAGATGGAGCAACAGCAGCAGCGGCAGCGGCGGCGTCGGGCAGCGAGGGACGCCGGAGTCGGCGTCGGCCGTAAGTGCGTCGTCGTCGCTTATGTGTGTGCGTTCGTGTATGTGTGAGTTGTGGTGTTGTGCGTGCGTGTGCGTGTGTTCGCCGAGAGGAGGGAGGCCGGCCGTGACGACTAGCCGAGGCGGCGGCGGCTCGGCGTGTGCTGCGTGTCCGTATGCATGTGTTGTGTGTGTGTCAGAGAGAGCGAGAGAGGGCGTGAAG
The DNA here is from genome assembly GCA_036937905.1 of Salvia rosmarinus. Classification (NCBI taxonomy): domain Eukaryota; kingdom Viridiplantae; phylum Streptophyta; class Magnoliopsida; order Lamiales; family Lamiaceae; genus Salvia; species Salvia rosmarinus. The sequence continues at coordinate 63,118,784 of CM072818.1, read as the reverse complement.
AGAGAGAGATAGAGAAGATAAAACAAAAAAGAAAAGAAAATGGGTCGCGGATTTTTGGCCACGGTGACAATGGGGAAAATTTGAGAACCTTAGGTTTAGGGTTTGAGGGTAATTGGGTTGTAGTTGGGCTTTGTTTTAAGTTTGGGCTCTTCCTATTTAAAGATTTAATAAAGCTTATTTTATTTAAAAACAATTTGGGCCCAATTTAGAATAATAGAAAGGTGGGTGATTTCTATTTAAATGTCTGGGCCAATCAATAAAAGGAACATGAGCTATTTACATTGGTAGGAATTTTTGAATTGGGTGATCTTTTTTTTTAAATAAATGGGCTGTTTTGAATTAAATAAGTTGGGCTAAATTTATTTTATTAATTTGGGCTTCATTTACTTTATTTATTAAATCTTGATGGGCTATGTAATTATTTTAATTCGGGCGAATTTAAATTGTGAGTTGAGCTCAAGTGAATTTATTTGTAGTTGGATCTTAATTAATTTAAATCTTTGGGCTCGATTAATTATTAAATAGTTGGACTTTAGTTAATAATAATAGTTGGGCTTAGATTTAATTCATGATTGAGCTTTAAATTAATTAATGACTTGACTTGCTTTAATTAATTAAATCCTTAGACTTTAATTAATTAAGTAAATAAAGTTTAACTTTAAGACTTAATTAATTAATTAAGTCTTATTAATTAAATAATTAACTTAAACATAATTATAAGTTTAAATTATTTAACTATGGTAAGTTAATTAATTAATTAATTAATTACTATGAAGTTTAATTAATTGATTGATTAAGTTAAGGTTATGTCAAGTTTAAATTATCTTAATTTATGATTGAGACCTCTTTAATTAATGTAATTAATTTCTTTTAATGAAATTAATTAAGTTAGAATAATTAAATAAATTAAATTATGCTAGTCAAGTGCATAATTTGATAATCATATTATGTGTTATATTAGCGAGAGTCTTAATATATATATATATATATATATATATATATATATATATATATATATATATATATGATTCTAGTATGCAATTTAATTGCATTATACTTTTGTAAAAAGTATTTAACAAAAAGAAGATTTATGAAATTAAATTGTTTTTAAGCGAAAAGTCGAGCGGGTATTGTTGGTGCCTTAGCCGATATAAATTAGTTTTCAAATTTAATTATATTTTGAAAACTCAGGACTTAACGAATCATAAGCTAGTATCTACTCTACTTGAGCTTAAGGCTAGCTTTTGAGACCTATTAAGATTAGTGCTTCTTGAGGTTTTGTCGATCGAGGGATTAGCGTTGCTTTCAGAAGCGTACCATAGTGATTTCCTCGAGGCTTTGTCCTATCGAGGTGGGCTTTTCTTTTCTTATCCTCGAGGATAAAATGATTTATTTATGATGCTTTATGCAAAATGAAAAGTATTTATTTATGATGCTTTCTCTTTTGAGAAATGATGAAGAAAATGATGTTCATGAAATTACACCCAAAATGTTTATGTTTTATGTATGTATCCTATCAATGTGTTGGTTCGCTTGACAATGAATGAAAGAAAAGTTATTGGGTCGCCCCAATTCATGAAAAATCAATTCGGATCACATGCTTTATAGTGCGGATTAACGTGTACACTCAAGTTGTTGTGTCTTGTAAGTACAATTCACGGCGGTCACGTGACGTAGAGTGAGGCCTCCTTCTACGGCGTTCGGGATTCGAGAAATGTTATCGAGGAATGAAAGGATATGGATCATACATACAAAGAAAATGTCGGCAGACGATTTATGAAAATGCAAGAAAATGTTTAGTAAGCACGAGTATTTCAAATAAAACCTCGTGGAGTTCTTGATGGGGCGATGTAATTTAAAGATGAAAATGTTTTGGCATGAGTCCACCGAGTGCATTCTTGTACTCGACTTCGCATGTTGTTTTAAATGTGCGAGTTGGTGGTGATGCGATGAGCGGTGTTGAGCAATAGAATTCTTTTGTCGCTAAAAGTTAGTACCTTGAGTGCACATCGTCATATGTGTATTCACATGTTTTCATTGCAAGAATACTAAGTCATTTATATATTATGTTTGTCAAATCCTAATCTCTTGGAAATTCTAAGAAGTATTCTTATATGTGTCTCACAATTTAATGTTCCATGTCATTACGTTTCTTAATTCCCGTTCCGAGTAATAGTCCCTGCTAATCCGTCCTTTGGAAAAGTGGGCTGTTACAAAGTGGTATCAGAGCAGTTCGCTCCTTGAATCCCAAAACTTCTTTCAAGTCAAGTCTAGTTAGAATCACTAGACTTTGGAAATAAATCGACATCGCTCAACACTCCATCACATCAAGCTCAACCGGAATGAGGTAAATGATTTCTCTTCAAAAGTTTTGAAATGAAAAGTTGAAAATGAAAATGCTGAAAATGATTTAAAAAAAAAAAAGATTCCACAATATGCGGTATGAGGCGCATATTTAAGGAAACTCAAAGATTCCCACAATATGCGGTATGGGATTTGCATATTTAAGGAAAACTTTCTGAGTTTGATTTGTGCTAAGTAAATGATTCTTTCTCAAATTTTTGAAATAATTTTAAAGTGAATTGAAAGTTATGAGGATTTATTGAAAGTGAAAGTTATTGCAAATGTTGAAATAAAATTTCATGTCATGAAGTGCAGTGATGAAATAATAAGAAAGTTGTTGGTTCATTACCAACATATCATGGTTTAATGATGTTTATCAAGAGGATGTTGTCATGATCGGGAAGTTGTTGGTTCGCTACCAGCGTATGATAATGTATGATAATGTAAATACGAGAAAGTATTGACGAATATGTGTCGATAAATGAAATGTTTGAATTCATGGAATTGATAAAGATTTATTGTTATTAATGATGAAAGTTGTCATGTGAATTATCAAGTTATTTTCATATGTTGTTTTGTGAATTGTTTAATTGTTTTCACAATATCATTTTGAGTCATTGTACTCGGATAAGCTAAGTTCATTGTCGTGTTAGGGACAACCCAGACCATAACGACAAATGAAATCGATTGTCGAATTAGATTTTCAAATCTTTTCGATCATGCATGAGATTGTTATCTAAGTTCATTGTCGTGTTAGGGACAACCCCAACCATAACGACACAAGAGAAATTGATTTTGAATTAGATTTTCAAATCTTTTCGATCATGAATAAGGCTGTTGGAACTACATGATAATAGCTTCCACAAAAGCGAAAATGATTGATGGCGATATTTACGGATTCATATCCTAAAATGATCGGAATAAGGTATGGGTTCTATCACAAACCTGTGTGTGTACCCAGGGCTTTGAAAGCGTGAAGTCGTGATAGCCTCGCTATAACAACTTAGAAAGAACTAGTTCCTTTGTTTCACATAGAAGCGCTTGAACATAGAAGCGACATGGAAAGGATTGAGGATTCACTTGAGTTACACCATTATGGTTATGATTAGTTCTCATGTAGGTGTTAACTTACGAGAATGAAAGGCGTGAGATAGAATGTTAGGGGCCGGGGCGAGGGCGATGGCGATGGCGTGGTCGTGAACAAGGAAGAGGTTTTGTCCATCAAGAACATAACTCACGAGTTACACCGGATGCATGAATGAAGGAAGGTTCCATGAAGAAACCTCCGTTGTTCAATGGACTAGGTGATCGATGGATCTTGAGAAATGGATGCGGTGTGGAGCGGATTATCAACTATATCAGATGTGAAGACATGGAAAAAGTAAAGTCGCCATCTACCGACTTGTGGAAGAAGGCGACATCGGTGGGAGTCGGTGGGGCGCACCATGACCGAGGAGGAACTCGAGAACCTCACGTGGGAGGAATTCATGATTGAATTGTATGAAATACATACCGAATGTTACCGTCGGAAGAAGCGAGCGAGTTATGGAATGCAGGCGAGAGAACTCACATCTTCTTGTAAGGCATTAGAAACTCTGAACCATCTAGGGAAGCTTTAATGATTAGCACACTTTGATGGAAAAGAATGTCTGCTTGAATACATTGTCTTGAACTTAGAATTGAACATAGGTCTTTGAAAAAAAAAAAAAAAAAAAAACTTAGGATGACTTATATGTCGTCTCTATAATAGAATTGACATCATCTTAGGAATGGATTGGCCCACCAAAGTCGATGCCACAATTTTGTGTAACGAGAGAAAGATCTCTTTCGGACCACTTGGAAAGGAGGGACAAATTTTCGGCGGGATAAGAATGAAAAAGGAGTATCGGTAATATATCGCCATGGAAGCCACCAAGATTATGAAGAAATGAGGTTGCTATGCATTTCTCGTCGACAGACAAGAAGACAGAGGAGAAAACAATTGGAGAAGTTCGGTGGTTAGAGTACAAAATGTTTTCGGAAGAATTGCGGGTATGCCACGGATCGGCAATTAGAGTTCACAATCGACTTAGAACCGGAGCGACTCGGTGTCAAAGCACCGTATAGGATGGCCCCACCAATTACAAGAACTAAAGATTCGATTGCGAGGCTGTTGGACCTAAGTTTCATACAACCTAGTGTATCGCCATGGGGAACACCGGTCTGATTCGTCGAGAAGAAGGCGAAACATTAAGGATGTGTATCGATTACGAGAGAATTGAACAAGCTCACTATTAAGAATAGATATCCTCTCCCGGGATAGGCGACTTGTTAGACCAATTGAAAGGAGTTGGAGTATTTTCCAAGATAGACATAAGGTGCGGATACCATCATTTCAAAATGAGAAGGATGATATTCCTAAGACAACGTTTAGAACACGTTACGGATATTACGAGTTCACGGTGATGCCGTTTGGGTTGACAAATGCCCATTTGTTTTATGGATCGATGGATAGAGTATTCCATCAATATCTTGATAGTTTTGTCTTAGTGTGTATCGATGATATTCTCGTCTACTCTAAGACAGGAACAACACGAAGAGCACTTGCGTGTTGTACTCAAGATTTTGTAAACGAGAACTTATATGCCAAATTCAGGTAAGTGTGAATTTTGGTTAAGGAAGTGATGTTTCTCGGACATATCGTGTCGATTGAGGGAATCAAAGTGGATCTGCTAAAGTGGAAGCCGTCGAAGGATGGAGGACACCATCAAGCATGATGAGACTAGAAGTTTTCTCGGTTTGGCGGGATACTACAGACGTTTCATTGAAGGATTCTCAAAATTGGCTGGGCGATTACGACTTCTAAGAAAAAGGGACCAAGTATATTTGGACGAAGGCGTGAAAGAGTTTTCAAGAACTTAAGACAAAGCTAACCTTTGCTCTAGTGTTAGCAATCCCGATGAGAATGAAGGATTAGTTATTTACACGGATGCATCAAAGTTGGCATCGTGTTGTGTACTAATGCAAAACCGAAGGTGATAGCATCGCGTCTCATCAATTGAAGCCCATGAGTTGAATTATCCGACTCATGACTTAGAGTTAATTGCGATCTTACATGCTTTGAGGATGCGGAGACACCGCTTTATGGAGTCGGTGTGAAATTTTCACGAGATAATAAGAAGTTTAAAGTACCTTTTCGAGCGAGAATGATGCGAATATGAGTTTTCAAATTTTATTTATTGCCCAAGTTACATCATTGAGTTTAACTCTATGATCTAGTTTCATTGGAAAATCACTTGAGTTTTCACTTTTAGTGAAAGAAGTTAACAAGCAGAAAATTTCATAAAGAGTCATTTTGAAACCAAGCCTTCATGTGGTGAGAAGTATTTGTGGAGTGCAGCGACCCATATGACCAAAGACATCTCGATGAGTCGTCATTCGATCTTGGATCCTATATTCCAATTATTGATTCAAGGAACATATTGGTTCAAACTCTCAAAATGCGATCGACTCAATTTGAACCGCACACTTGTAAGTTGTTTTGATAAGTTTTCTTCAATCCTCGGAACTAATAAGTGCGATGTAGGTTGACTTACCTTGTCACCTAAGTTTTCGAATTTGTAAGTGATAGACATCAAGTTATGGCGTAGAGAAGTTCTCGATGAGGCGAGATATATTCTTTCCTATGATACACATAAGTCTGACGACCATGAGGGGTTTTGCGAATCTTGATGATGAAGTTATACCCCATGTGAGTGTTATGATAAGGAAGTTATGAGCGAAATACTCTTTAGCATTGAGTGCGAGTAGAAGTAAAGGAATATATATGATATTCTTGGGAAATAATCTCATATTAATATTTTATAAGAGAGATTACAACTTATCTTGAGATAGTTGATTGTCCTTAAGACCTCGTTAGTAGGTTGGGCATGTTTAAAGTTGGTGATGCGAGATTCTTTTCAATGGACATATAAGGAATGATAGCATCTTTGTTAACAAATCTCTCGCTTTATACCTCAACCCTTAGAATTATGCTTGAGCATAATTGATTTCGAATATCTGAGACCTTGTATGGTGAAAATGTCGATCACCACTTTATTGGGATGAAGTGAGTGAATGAAAGTTACTAGGTCGGATCGAGTACAACGATATTGGAAAGGTCGATCACACCAAGCAAAGAATCGAAAGAAGCTCGGGGACAGACAAAAGTCTTACGCCGATAAGCGTCGATCGGACTTAGAATTCAATTTCGGGATCGAGTTTTTCTTAAGGTTTCTCCTTGAAAGGGAGTTATACGTTTTGGCGAGAGATGAAATTCGACCCGCTATATAGGACTTTTGAGATCTAGATAGGATAGACCTTATAGCTATAGGTTGGCCTTGCCACCAAGCATTTGAGGCGTGCACAATGTGTTTCATGTCCGCATGATTAAGAAAAATCTGAGTTTTCGAAACATGTAATTAAGCACGATGAAGTAGTCTAGCCGGGACTTAAGTTCTGAAGAAATACTGTCCAAATTTTGGATAGAAAATTTCAAGTCTTCTGGGACAACAAACAAATTGTTCTCGTCAGTAAAGTGGAATCATCACGATGCGGAGGAGGCTACATGGGAACTTAAAGACAAAATGAAAACTAAGTATCCCGATTTAGATTACGAGGAATGGAATTTCGAGGACGAAATTTTTATAAGGATGGAGGGATGTCATATCCGTCTTTCTTAATAAGATTAGATGGACTTTCGAACTTAGAATTATAAGATGATTAGGTGCCGATGAAGAAAATTTTAAATTCAACAAAAGAATTTATTTCATTAAATATTATGAAATGATTTAGAAATTATTATATATAATATAATAATCGAATATGATTTATGTATATATATATATTTATAAATCATTATATTAATAATTTATGCTAATGTTTAATTATTAATTAAGTAATTTTTAGATCGGACTTTGAGCCGTAAGAATAATTTGTTTAATGGGTTTAATTGAAAAAGCCCAAAAGAAGGAGCCCATTGGAACCCTAACTATATAAGCTTCACCTCCTCATTTTGAACCACAACCTCGCTTTCACCCTTCATGTAAGAGGAATCCACAAAGTAGACCTTGAATCTTTTAATATGTATGTATGTATATGTTGTTGTATATGTTTTGTGGGTTGTGTGAGTGTGTGGGTTGAAGACGAGGCGTGAGTGAGGGAGATGAGGTCGGCGGCGTGGTGACTCGGCCACCGCGTCCGGCGAAGAGGGATGGCGGCGGCGCTGCAAGGCGGCGGCGTGGCGGCGGTGGGCTGCCGTCCACAGGCGCCGCGTGTGTGTCTTGTGAGGGGGCGTGGTGAGGAGAGCAGAGATGGAGCAGCGGCAGCGGCAGCAGCAGCGGCGTCGGGCGGCGCGAGGGCCGGGTCGGCGTCGGCCGTAAGTGTCGTCGTCGCTTATGTGTGCGTTCGTGTATGTGTGAGTTGTGGTGTTGTGCGTGCGTGTGCGTGTGTTGGCCGAGGAGGGAGGGGCCGCCGGCCGTGACGACTAGCGGGAGGCAGGCGGCTCGGCGTGTGCTTGCGTGTCCGTATGCATGTGTGTGTGTGTGTCAGAGAGGCGAGGGGCGTGAAGAGGAGAGAGAGAAGATAAAAAAAAAAGAAAAGAAAATGGGTCGCGGATTTTTGGCCGTAGCCGTGACAATGGCGAAAAATTCTGAGAACCTTAGGTTTAGGGTTTGAGGTAATTGGGTTGTAGTTGGGCTTTGTTTTAAGTTTGGGCTCTTCTATTTAAAGATTTGGGCCAAGCTTATTTTATTTAAAAACAATTTGGGCCCAATTTAGAATAATAGAAAGGTGGGTGATTTCTATTTAAATGTTTGGGCAATCAATAAAAGGAACATGAGCTATTTACATTGGTAGGGAATTTTTGAATTGGGTGATCTTTTTTTTTTTAAATAAATGGGCTGTTTTGAATTAAATAAGTTGGGCTAAATTTATTTTATTAGGTTGGAACACATTTACTTTATTTATTAAATCTTGATGGGCTATATAATTATTTTAATTACGGGCGAATTTAAATAGTGAGTTGAGCTCAGGTGAATTTATTTGTAGTTGGATCTTAATTAATTTAAATCTTTGGGCTCAATTAATTATTAAATAGTTGGACTTTAGTTAATAATAATAGTTGGACTTAGATTTAATTCATGATTGAGCTTTAAATTAATTAATGACTTGACTTGCTTTAATTAATTAAATCCTGAACTTTAATTAATTAAGTAAATAAAGTTTAACTTTAAGACTTAATTAATTAATTAAGTCTTATTAATTAAATAATTAACAAACATAATTATAAGTTTAAATTATTTAACTATGGTAAGTTAATTAATTAATTAATTAATTAATATGAAGTTTAATTAATTGATTGATTAAGTTAAGGTTATGTCAGTTTAAATTATCTTAATTTATGATTGAGACCTCTTTAATTAATGTAATTAATTTCTTTTAATGAAATTAATTAAGTTAGAATAATTAAATAAATTAAATTATGCTAGTCAGTGCATAATTTGATAATCATATTATGTGTTATATTAGCGAGTCCTTAATATATATATATATATATATATATATATATATATATATATATATATGATTCTAGTATGCAATTTAATTGCATTATACTTTTAATAAAAAGTATTTAACAAAAGAAGATTTATGAAATTAAATTGTTTTTAAGCGAAAAGTCGAACAAGGGTATTGTTGGTGCCTTAGCGATATAAATTAGTTTTCAAATTTAATTATATTTTGAAAACTCGGGCTTAACGAATCATAAGCTAGTATCTACTCTACTTGAGCTTAAGGCTAGCTTTTGAGACCTATTAAGATTAGTGCTTCTTGTGGGTTTTGTCGATCAAGGGATTAGCGTTGCTTTCAGAAGCGTACCATAGTGATTTCTCGAGGCTTTGTCCTATCGAGGTGGGCTTTTCTTTTCTTATCCTCAAGGATAAAATGATTTATTTATGATGCTTTATGCAAAATGAAAAGTATTTATTTATGATGCTTTCTCTTTTGAGAAATGATGAAGAAAATGATGTTCATGAAATTACACCTTAAAATGTTTATGTTTTATGTATGTATCCTATCAATGTGTTGGTTCGCATGACAATGAATGAAAGAAAAGTTATTGGGTCGCTCTCGATTCATGAAAAATCGAATTCGGATCACATGCTTTATAGTGCGGATTAGCGTGTACACTCAAGTTGTTGTGTCTTTGTAAGTACAATTCACGGCGGTCGCGGCGACGTAGAGGGAGGCCTCGCTTCTGGCGTTCGGGATTCGAGGAAATGTTATCGAGGAATGAAAGGATATGGATCATACATACAAAGAAAATGTCGGCGGACGATTTATGAAAATGCAAGAAAATGTTTAGTAAGCACGAGTATTTCAAATAAAACCTCGTGGAGTTCTTGATGGGCGATGTAATTTAAAGATAAAAATGTTTTGGCATGAGTCCATGAGTGCATTCTTGTACTCGACCACCGCATGTTTGTTTTTAAATGTGCGAGTTGGTGAGTGATGCGATGAAGCGGTGTTGAGCAATAGAATTCTTTTGTCGCTAAAAGTTAGTACCTTGAGTGCACATCGTCATATGTGTATTCACATGTTTTCATTATGAGAATACTAAGTCATTTATTTATTATGTTTGTCAAATCTAATCTCTTGGAAATTCTAAAGTATTCCTTATATGTTTCTCACAATTTAATGTTCCATGTCCTTCATTACGTTTCTTAATTCCGTTCAGAGTAATAGTCCACTGCTAATCAGTCCTTTGGAAAAGTGGGCATTACAAAGTGGTATCGAGCGATTCGCTCCTTGAATCCCAAAACTTCTTTCAAGTCAAGTCTAGTTAGAATCACTAGACTTTGGAAATAAATCGACATCGCTCGACACTCCATCACATCAAGCTCAGCGGAATGAGGTAAATGATTTCTCTTCAAAGTTTTGAAATGAAAAGTTGAAAATGAAAAATCTTGAAAATGATTTAAAAAAAAAGAGATTCCACAATATGCGGTGTGAGGCGCATATTTAAGGAAACTCGAAGGATTCCCACAATATGCGGTATGGGATTGCATATTTAAGGAAAACTTTCTGAGTTTGATTTGTGCTAAGTAAATGATTCTTTCTCAAATTTTTGAAATAATTTTTAAAGTGAATTGAAAGTTATGAGGATTTATTGAAAGTGAAAGTTATTGCAAATGTTGCAAATAAAATTTCATGTCATGAAGTCTGAGTGATGAAATAATAAGAAAGTTGTTGGTTCGCTACCAACATATCATGGTTTAATGATGTTTATCGAGAGGATGTTGTCATGATCGGGAAGTTGTTGGTTCGCTACCAGCGTATGATAATGTATGATAATGTCATACGAGAAAGTATTGACGAATATGTGTCGATAAATGAAATGTTTGAATTCATGGAATTGATAAAGATTTATTGTTATTAATGATGAAAGTTGTCATGTGAATTATCAAGTTATTTTCATATGTTGTTTTGTGAATTGTTTAATTGTTTTCACAATATCATTGTGAGTCATTGTACTCGAGATAAGCTAAGTTCATTGTCGTGTTGGGACAACCCGAACCATAACGACAAATGAAATCGATTGTCGAATTAGATTTTCAAATCTTTTCGATCATGCATGAGATTGTTATCTAAGTTCATTGTCGTGTTAGGGACAACCCGAACCCATAACGACACAAAAGAAATTGATTTTGAATTAGATTTTCAAATCTTTTCGATCATGAATAAGGCTATTGGAACCTACATGATAATAGCTTCCTGGCGAAAATGATTGATGGCGATATTTACGGATTCATATCCTAAAATGATCGGAATAAGGTATGGGTTCTATCACAAGTTGTGTGTACCCAGGGCTGCTTGAAGCGTAAGTCGTGATAGCCTCATTATAACAACTTAGAAAGAACTAGTTCCTTTGTTTCACATAGAAGCGCTTGAACATAGAAGCGACATGGAAAGGATTGAGGATTCACTTGAGTTACACCATTATGGTTATGATTAGTTCTCATGTAGGTGTTAACACGAGAATGAAAAGCGTCCGATAGAATGTTAGGGGCCGAGGGGCGAGGGCGATGGCGATGGCGTGGTCGTGAACAAGGAAGAGGTTTTGTCCATCAAGAACATAACTCACGAGTTACACCGGTTGCATGAATGAAGGAAGGTTCAAGAGAAACCTCCGTTGTTCGATGGACTAGGTGATCGATGGATCTTGAGAAATGGATGCGGTGTGGAACGGATTATCAACTATATCCGATGTGAAGGCATGGAAAAAGTAAAGTGCGCCACCTACCAGCTTGTGGAAGAAGCTGACATCTGGTGGGAGTCAGTGAGACGCACCATGACCGAGGAGGAACTCGAGAACCTCACGTGGGAGGAATTCATGATTGAATTGTATGAGAAATACATACCAGAATGTTACCGTCAGAAGAAACAGAACGAGTTATGGAATCAGGCGAGAGAACTCACATGCTTCTTGTAGGCATTAGACTTAACTCTGAACCATCTAGGGAAGCTTTAATGATTAGCACTTTGATGGAAAAGGAATGTCTGCTGAATACATTGTCTTGAACTTAGAATTGAACATAGGTCTTGAAAAAAAAAAAAAAAAAAAAAACTTAGGGACGAGACTTATATGTCGTCTCATAATAGAATTGACATCATCTTAGGAATGGATTGGCCCACAAAGTCGATGCCACAATTTTGTGTAACGAGAGAAAGATCTCTTTCGGACCACTTGGAAAGGAGGACAAATTTCAGCGGGATAAGAATGAAAAAGGAGTATCGGTAATATCGCCATGGAAGCCACCAAGATTATGAAGAAATGAGGTTGCTATGCATTTCTCGTCGACTTGAGAAGACCAGAGGTGGAGAAAACAATTGGAGAAGTTCGATGGTTCGAGAGTACAAAAATGTTTTCGGAAGAATTGCGGGTATGCCACGGATCGGCAATTAGAGTTCAATCGACTTAGAACCGGAGCAGCTCAGGTGTCAAAAGCACCGTATAGGATGGCCCACCGAATTACAAGAACTAAAGATTCGATTCAGGGAGGCTGTTGGACCTAAGTTTCATACAACCTAGTGTATCGCCATGGGAACACAGTCTGATTCGTCAAGAAGAAAGCGAAACATTAAGGATGTGTATCGATTACGAGAGAATTGAACAAGCTCACTATTAAGAATAGATATCCTCTCCCGGGATGAGCGACTTGTTAGACCAATTGAAAGGAGTTGGAGTATTTTCCAAGATAGACATAAGGTGCGGATACCATCATTTCAAAATGAGAAGGATGATATTCCTAAGACAGCGTTTAGAACACGTTACGGATATTACGAGTTCACGGTGATGCGTTTGGGTTGACAAATGCCAATTTGTTTTATGGATCGATGGATAGAGTATTCCATCAATATCTTGATAGTTTTGTCTTAGTGTGTATCGATGATATTCTCATCTACTCTAAGGCAGGAACAACACGAAGAGCACTTGCGTGTTGTACTCAATTTTATAAACGAGAACTTATATGCCAAATTCGGTGGTGTGAATTTTGGTTAAGGAAGTGATGTTTCTCGGACATATCGTGTCGGTTGAGGGAATCAAAGTGGATCTGCTAAAGTGGAAGCCGTCGAAGGATGGAGGACACCATCAACGCCTTGATGAGGCTAGAAGTTTTCTCGGTTTGGCGGGATACTACTGGACGTTTCATTGAAGGATTCTCAAAATTGGCTGAGCGATGACACGACTTCTAAGAAAAGGGACCAAGTATATTTGGACGAAGGCGTGAAAAGAGTTTTCGAGAACTTAAGACAAAGCTAACCATTGCTCAGTGTTAGCAATCCCGAGATGAGAATGAAGGATTAGTTATTTACGGATGCATCAAAGTTGGCGCGTGTTGTGTACTAATGCAAAACCGAAAGGTGATAGCATCGCATCTCATCAATTGAAGCCCATGAGTTGAATTATCCGACTCGTGACTTAGAGTTAAACTGCGATCGTACATGCTTTGAGGATGCGAGACACCACCTTTATGGGTCGGTGTGAAATTTTCACAGATAATAAGAAGTTTAAAGTACCTTTTGCGAGAATGATCGAATATGAGTTTTCAAATTTTATTTATTGCCCAAGTTACGTCATTGAGTTTAACTCTATGATCTAGTTTCAATGGAAAATCACTTGAGTTTTCACTTTTCGTGAAAGAAGTTAACAAGCAGAAAATTTCATAAAAGAGTCGTTTTGAAACCAAGCCTTCATGTGGTGAGAAGTATTTGTGACGGGTGCAGCCGCCCATATGACCAAAGACATCTCGGTGAGTCGTCATTCGATCTTGGATCCTATATTCCAATTATTGATTCGAGGAACATATTGGTTCAAACTCTCAAAAATACGATCGACTCGAATTTGAACCACACACATGTAAGTTGTTTTGATAAGTTTTCTTCAATCCTCGGAACTAATAAGTACGATGTGGGTTGACTTACCTTGTCACTAAGTTTTGAGAATTTATGCGTGATAGACATCAAGTTATGGCGTGAGAAGTTCTCGATGAGGCGAGATATATTCTTTCCTATGATACACATAAGTCGGCGACCTTGAGGGGTTTTGCGAATCTTGATGACGGTAAGTTATACCCCATGTGAGTGTTATGATAAGGAAGTTATGAGCGAAATACTCTTTAGCATTGAGTGCAAGAGTAGAAGTAAAGGAATATATATGATATTCTTGGGAAATAATCTCATATTAATATTTTATAAAGAGAGATTACAACTTATCTTGAAGATAGTTGATTGTCCTTAAGACCTCGTTAGTAGGTTGGGCATGTTTAAAGTTGGTGATGCGAGATTCTTTTCAATGGACATATAAGGAATGATAGCATCTTTGTTAACAAATCTCGCTTTATACCTCAACCCTTAGAATTATGCTTGAGCATAATTGATTTCGAATATCTGAGACCTTGTATGGTGAAAATGTCGATCACCACTTTATTGGGATGAAGTGAGTGAATGAAAGTTACTAGGTCGGATCGAGTACAACGATATTGGAAAGGTCGATCACACCAAGCAAAGAATCGAAGAAGCTCGGGACGGACAAAAGTCTTACGCGACAAGCGTCGATCGGACTTAGAATTCAATTTCGGGGATCGAGTTTTTCTTAAGGTTTCTCCTTGAAGGGGTTATACGTTTTGGCGAGATGAAATTCGACCCGCTATATAGGACTTTTGAGATCCGAGATAGGATAGACCTTATAGCTATAGGTTGGCCTTGCCACCAAGCATTTGAGGCGTGCACAATGTGTTTCATGTCTCATGATTAAGAAAAATCTGAGTTTTCGAAACATGTAATTAAGCGCGATGAAGTAGTCTAGCCGGGACTTAAGTTCTGAAAAAATACTGTCCAAATTTTGGATAGAAAATTTCAAGTCTTACGGGACAACAAACAAATTGTTCTCGTCAAAGTAAAGTGGAATCATCACGATGCGGAGGAGGCTACATGGGAACTTAAAGACAAAATGAAAACTAAGTATCGATTTAGATTACCAGGAATGGAATTTCGAGGGCGAAATTTTTATAAGGATGGAGGGATGTCATATCCGTCTTTCTTAATAAGATTAGATGGACTTTCGAACTTAGAATTATAAGATGATTAGTGTAGATGAAGAAAATTTTAAATTCAACAAAAGAATTTATTTCATTAAATATTATGAAATGATTTAGAAATTATTATATATAATATAATAATCGAATATGATTTATGTATATATATATATTTATAAATCATTATATTAATAATTTTATGCTAATGTTTAATTATTAATTAGTAATTTTAAGATCGGACTTTGAGCCGTAAGAATAATTTGTTTAATGGGTTTAATTGAAAAAGCCAAAAGAAGGAGCCCATTGGAAACCACAACTATATAAGCAACCTCGCCATTTGAACCCTAGCCTCGGCTTTCACTCCTTCATAAGAGGAATCCACAAAGGTAGACCTTGAATCTTTTAATATGTATGTATGTATATGTTGTTGTATATGTTTTGTGGGTTGTGTGAGTGTGTGGGTTGAAGCGAGCGTGAGTGAGGAGATGAGGTGTGGCGTGGTGACTCGGCCCCGGCGTCCGGCGAAAGAGGATGGCGGCGGCGCTGCAAGGGGCGCGGCGTGGCGGTGATGGCTGCCGTCACAGGCGCCCGCGTGTGTGTCTTGTGAGGGGCGTGGTGAGGAGAGAGCAGAGATGGAGCAGCAGCAGCAGCAGCAGCGGCGGCGTCGGGCGTGAGGGACGCCGGTCGGCGTCGGCCGTAGTGTCGTCGTCGCTTATGTGTGCGTTCGTGTATGTGTGTGAGTTGTGGTGTTGTGCGTGCGTGTGTGCGTGTGTTGGTAGGAGGAGAGGAGGCCGTAGGCCGTGACGACTGGCGGGAGGCAGGCGGCTCGGCGATGTGCTGCGTGTCCGTATGCATGTGTTGTGTGTGTGTCAGAGAGGCGAGAGAGGGCGTGAAGAGGGAGATAGAGAGATAAAACAAAAAGAAAAGAAAATGGGTCACGGAATTTTTGGCCGTGACACGTGACAATGGCGAAAAATTCTGAGAACCTTAGGTTTAGGGTTTGAGGGTAATTGGGTTGTAGTTGGGCTTTGTTTTAAGTTTGGGCTCTTCTATTTAAAGATTTGGGCCAAAGCTTATTTTATTTAAAAACAATTTGGGCCCAATTTAGAATAATAGAAAGGTGGGTGATTTCTATTTAAATGTTTGGGCGATCAATAAAAGGAACATGAGCTATTTACATTGGCGAGAATTTTTGAATTGGGCTGATCTTTTTTTTTTAAATAAATGGGTGTTTTGAATTAAATAAGTTGGGCTAAATTTATTTTATTAAATTTTGGGCTTACATTTACTTTATTTATTAAATCTTGATGGGCTATGTAATTATTTTAATTCGGGCGAATTTAAATTGTGAGTTGAGCTCAGGTGAATTTATTTGTAGTTGGATCTTAATTAATTTAAATCTTTGGGCTCAATTAATTATTAAATAGTTGGACTTTAGTTAATAATAATAGTTGGGCTTAGATTTAATTCATGATTGAGCTTTAAATTAATTAATGACTTGACTTGCTTTAATTAATTAAATCCTTAGACTTTAATTAATTAAGTAAATAAAGTTTAACTTTAAGACTTAATTAATTAATTAAGTCTTATTAATTAAATAATTAACAAACATAATTATAAGTTTAAATTATTTAACTATGGTAAGTTAATTAATTAATTAATTAATTACTATGAAGTTTAATTAATTGATTGATTAAGTTAAGGTTATGTCAAGTTTAAATTATCTTAATTTATGATTGAGACCTCTTTAATTAATGTAATTAATTTCTTTTAATGAAATTAATTAAGTTAGAATAATTAAATAAATTAAATTATGCTAGTCAGTGCATAATTTGATAATCATATTATGTGTTATATTAGCGAGTCCTTAATATATATATATATATATATATATATATATATATATATATATATATATGATTCTAGTATGCAATTTAATTGCATTATACTTTTAATAAAAAGTATTTAACAAAGAAGATTTATGAAATTAAATTGTTTTTAAGCGAAAAGTCGAGCAAGGGTATTGTTGGTGCCTTAGCGATATAAATTAGTTTTCAAATTTAATTATATTTTGAAAACTCGGACTTAACGAATCATAAGCTAGTATCCTACTCTACTTGAGCTTAAAGGCTAGCTTTTCGAGACCTATTAAGATTAGTGCTTCTTGTAGGTTTTGTCGATCGAGGGATTAGCGTTGCTTTCAGAAGCGTACCATAGTGATTTCCTCGAGCTTTGTCCTATCGAGGTGGGCTTTTCTTTTCTTATCCTCAAGGATAAAATGATTTATTTATGATGCTTTATGCAAAATGAAAAGTATTTATTTATGATGCTTTCTCTTTTGAGAAATGATGAAGAAAATGATGTTCATGAAATTACACCCCAAAATGTTTATGTTTTTATGTATGTATCCTATCAATGTGTTGGTTACATGACAATGAATGAAAGAAAAGTTATTGGGTCGCTCCCGATTCATGAAAAATCGAATTCGGATCACGTGCTTTATAGTGCGGATTAGCGTGTACACTCAAGTTATTGTGTCTTTGTAAGTACAATTCACGGCGGTCCAATGACGTGAGGGAGGCCTCGCTTCTACGGCGTTCGAGGTTCGAGGAAATGTTATCGAGGAATGAAAGGATATGGATCATACATACAAAGAAAATGTCGGCGGACGATTTATGAAAATGCGAAAATGTTTAGTAAGCACGAGTATTTCAAATAAAACCTCGTGGAGTTCTTGATGGGCGATGTAATTTAAAGATAAAAATGTTTTTGGCATGAGTCCACTGAGTGCATTCTTGTACTCAGCCCTGCATGTTTGTTTTTAAATGTGCAGGTTGAGCTGGTGATGCGATGAAGCAGTGTTGAGCAATAGAATTCTTTTGTCGCTAAAAGTTAGTACCTTGAGTGCACATCGTCATATGTGTATTCACATGTTTTCATTGCAAGAATACTAAGTCATTTATTTATTATGTTTGTCAAATCTAATCTCTTGGAAATTCTAAGTATTCCTTATATGTGTCTCACAATTTAATGTTCCATGTCGCATTACGTTTCTTAATTCCGTTCAGAGTAATAGTCCACGCTAATCCGTCCTTTGGAAAAGTGGAACATTACAAAGTGGTATCGAGCGATTCGCTCCTTGAATCCCAAAACTTCTTTCAAGTCAGTCTAGTTAGAATCACTAGACTTTGAAATAAATCGACATCGCTCGACACTCCATCACATCAAGCTCAACAGGAATGAGGTAAATGATTTCTCTTCAAAAGTTTTGAAATGAAAAGTTGAAAATGAAAAATCTGAAAATGATTTAAAAAAAAAGAGATTCCACAATATGCGGTGTGAGGCGCATATTTAAGGAAAGCTCGAAGGATTCCCACAATATGCGGTATGGAATTGCATATTTAAGGAAAACTTTCTGAGTTTGATTTGTGCTAAGTAAATGATTCTTTCTCAAATTTTTGAAATAATTTTAAAGTGAATTGAAAGTTATGAGGATTTATTGAAAGTGAAAGTTATTGCAAATGTTGCAAATAAAATTTCATGTCATGAAGTGCAGAGTGATGAAATAATAAGAAAGTTGTTGGTTCGCTACCAACATATCATGGTTTAATGATGTTTATCAAGAGGATGTTGTCATGATCGGGAAGTTGTTGGTTCGCTACCAACGTATGATAATGTCATACGAGAAAGTATTGGCGAATATGTGTCGATAAATGAAATGTTTGAATTCATGGAATTGATAAAGATTTATTGTTATTAATGATGAAAGTTGTCATGTGAATTATCAAGTTATTTTCATATGTTGTTTTGTGAATTGTTTAATTGTTTTCACAATATCATTGTGAGTCATTGTACTCGAGATAAGCTAAGTTCATTGTCGTGTTAGGGATGACCAGACCATAACGACAAATGAAATCGATTGTCGAATTAGATTTTCAAATCTTTTCGATCATGCATGAGATTGTTATCTAAGTTCATTGTCGTGTTAGGGACAACCGAACCATAACGACACAAAAGAAATTGATTTTGAATTAGATTTTCAAATCTTTTCGATCATGAATAAGGCTGTTGGAACTACATGATAATAGCTTCCACAAAGCGAAAATGATTGATGGCGATATTTACGGATTCATATCCTAAAATGATCGAATAAGGTATGGGTTCTATCCTGGCGTGTGTACCCAAGGCGCCTTGAAGCGTAAGTCGTGATAGCCTCGCTATAACAACTTAGAAGAACTAGTTCATTGTTTCACATAAGCGCTTGAACATAGAGCGACATGGAAAGGATTGAGGATTCACTTGAGTTACACCATTATGGTTATGATTAGTTCTCATGTAGGTGTTAACTTACGAGAATGAAAGGCGTGCCGATAGAATGTTAGGGGCGAGGGGCGAGGGCGATGGCGATGGCGTGGTCGTGAACAAGGAAGAGGTTTTGTCCATCGAGAACATAACTCACGAGTTACACCGGATGCATGAATGAAGGAAGGTTCATGAAGAAACCTCCGTTGTTGATGGACTAGGTGATCGATGGATCTTGAGAAATGGATGCGGTGTGGAGCGGATTATCAACTATATCCGATGTGAAGGCATGGAAAAAGTAAAGTCGCCTACCGACTTGTGGAAGAAGGCGACATCGGTGGGAGTCGGTGAGGCGCACCATGACCAGGAGGAACTCGAGAACCTCACGTGGGAGGAATTCATGATTGAATTGTATGAAATACATACCGAGAATGTTACCGTCGGAAGAAGCGAGCAGTTATGGAATGCAGGCGAGAACTCACATCTTCTTGTAAGGCGTTAGAACTAACTCGAACCATCTAGGGAAGCTTTAATGATTAGCACACGATGGAAAAGGAATGTCTGCTGAATACATTGTCTTGAACTTAGAATTGAACATAGGTGCTGAAAAAAAAAAAAAAAAAAAAAAAACTTAGGACGAGACTTATATGTCGTCTACATAATAGAATTCGACATCATCTTAGGAATGGATTGGCCCACCAAAGTCAATGCCACAATTTTGTGTAACGAGAGAAAGATCTCTTTCCAGACCCTTGGAAAGGAGGGGACAAATTTTCGCGGGATAAGAATGAAAAAAGGAGTATCGGTAATATCTGCCATGGAAGCCACCAAGATTATGAAGAAATGAGGTTGCTATGCATTTCTCGTCAGCTTGACAAGAAGACCAGAGGTGGAGAAAACAATTGGAGAAGTTCCAGTGGTTCGAGAGTACAAAATGTTTTTCGGAAGAATTGCGGGTATGCCACCGGATCGGCAATTAGAGTTCACAATCGACTTAGAACCGGAGCAGCTCGGTGTCAAAAGCACCGTATAGGATGGCCCCACCAATTACAAGAACTAAAGATTGATTGCAGAGGCTGTTGGACCTAAGTTTCATACAACCTAGTGTATCGCCATGGGAACACCGGTCTGATTCGTCGAGAAGAAAGGCGAAACATTAAGGATGTGTATCGATTACGAGGAGAATTGAACAAGCTCACTATTAAGAATAGATATCCTCTCCCGGGATGAGCGACATTTAGACCAATTGAAAGGAGTTGGAGTATTTTCCAAGATAGACATAAGATGCGGATACCATCGACTCAAAATGAGAAGGATGATATTCCTAAGACAACGTTTAGAACACGTTACGGATATTACGAGTTCACGGTGATGCCGTTTGGGTTGACAAATGCCATTTGTTTTATGGATCGATGGATGAGTATTCCATCAATATCTTGATAGTTTTGTCTTAGTGTGTATCGATGATATTCTCATCTACTCTAAGGCGAGGAACAACACGAAGAGCACTTGCGTGTTGTACTCGAGATTTATGAAACGAGAACTTATATGCCAAATTCGGTAAGTGTGAATTTTGGTTAAGGAAGTGATGTTTCTCGGACATATCGTGTCGGTTGAGGGAATCAAAGTGGATCTGCTAAAGTGGAAGGCGTCGAAGGATGGAGGACACCATCAAGCGCTAGTGAGACTAGAAGTTTTCTCGGTTTGGCGGGGATACTCTGACGTTCATTGAAGGATTCTCAAAATTGGCTGGGCGATGACACGACTTCTAAGAAAAGGGACCAAGTATATTTGGACGAAGGCGTGAAAGAGTTTTCAAGAACTTAAAACAAAGCTAACCTTTGCTCTAGTGTTAGCAATCGAGATGAGAATGAAGGATTCGTTATTTACGGATGCATCAAAGTTGGGCGTGTTGTGTACTAATGCAAAACCGAAGGTGATAGCATCGCGTCTCATCAATTGAAGCCCATGAGTTGAATTATCCGACTCATGACTTAGAGTTAAACTGCGATCGTACATGCTTTGAGGATGCGGAACACCACCTTTATGGAGTCGGTGTGAAATTTTCACGAGATAATAAAAGTTTAAAGTACCTTTTCGAGCGAGAATGATGCGAATATGAGTTTTCAAATTTTATTTATTGCCCAAGTTACGTCATTGAGTTTAACTCATGATCTAGTTTCAATGGAAAATCACTTGAGTTTTCACTTTTCGTGAAAGAAGTTAACAAGCGAAAATTTCATAAAAAGTCATTTTGAAACCAAGCCTTCATGTGGTGAGAAGTATTTGTGGCCAGGTGCAGCCGACCCGTATGACCAAAGACATCTCGATGAGTCGTCATTCGATCTTGGATCCTATATTCCAATTATTGATTCGAGGAACATATTGGTTCAAACTCTCAAAATACGATCGACTCAATTTGAACCGCACACATGTAAGTTGTTTTGATAAGTTTTCTTCAATCCTCGGAACTAATAAGTGCGATGTAGGTTGACTTACCTTGTCACTAAGTTTTCGAAATTTGTAAGTGATAGACATCAAGTTATGGCGTGAGAAGTTCTCGATGAGGCGAGATATATTCTTTCCTATGATACACATAAGTACGGCGACCGCGAGGGGTTTTGCGAGATCTTGATGACGATGAAGTTATACCCCATGTGAGTGTTATGATAAGGAAGTTATGAGCGAAATACTCTTTAGCATTGAGTGCAAGAGTAGAAGTAAAGGAATATATATGATATTCTTGGGAAATAATCTCATATTAATATTTTATAAAGAGAGATTACAACTTATCTTCAAGATAGTTGATTGTCCTTAAGACCTCGTTAGTAGGTTGGGCATGTTTAAAGTTGGTGATGCGAGATTCTTTTCAATGGACATATAAGGAATGATAGCATCTTTGTTAACAAATCTCTCGCTTTATACCTCAACCCTTAGAATTATGCTTGAGCATAATTGATTTCGAATATCTGAGACCTTGTATGGTGAAAATGTCGATCACCACTTTATTGGGATGAAGTGAGTGAATGAAAGTTACTAGGTCGGATCGAGTACAACGATATTGGAAGGTCGATCACGCCAAGCAAAGAATCGAAGAAGCTCGGGACAGACAAAAGTCTTCGCCGATAAGCGTCGATCGGACTTAGAATTCAATTCGGGGATCGAGTTTTCTTAAGGTTTCTCCTTCAAAGGGGTTATCGTTTTGGCGAGATGAAATTACGACCCGCTATATAGGACTTTTGAGATCTAGATAGGATAGACCTTATAACTTTATAGGTTGGCCTTGCCACCAAGCATTTGAGGCGTGCACAATGTGTTTCATGTCTGCAATTAAGAAAAATCTGAGTTTTCGAAACATGTAATTAAGCACGATGAAGTAGTCTAGCTGGGACTTAAGTTCTGAAGAAATACTGTCCAAATTTTGGATAGAAAATTTCAAGTCTTACGGACAACAAACAAATTGTTCTCGTCAGTAAAGTGGAATCATCACGGTGCGGAGGAGGCTACATGGGAACTTAAAGACAAAATGAAAACTAAGTATCCGATTTAGATTACAAGGAATGGAATTTCGAGGCGAAATTTTTATAAGGATGGAGGGATGTCATATCCGTCTTTCTTAATAAGATTAGATGGACTTTCGAACTTAGAATTATAAGATGATTAGTGCCGATGAAGAAAATTTTAAATTCCAACAAAAGAATTTATTTCATTAAATATTATGAAATGATTTGAGAATTATTATATATAATATAATAATCGAATATGATTTATGTATATATATATATTTATAAATCATTATATTAATAATTTTATGCTAATGTTTAATTATTAATTAAGTAATTTTTAAGATCGGACTTTGAGCCGTAAGAATAATTTGTTTAATGGGTTTAATTGAAAAAGCCCAAAAGAAGGAGCCCATTGGAAACCCTAACTATATAAACTTCACTCTCCTCATTTGAACCACAGCCTCACTTTCACTCCTTCTCAAGAGGAATCCACAAAGTGAACCTTGAATCTTTTAATATGTATGTATGTATATGTTGTTGTATATGTTTTGTGGGTTGTGTGAGTGTGTGGGTTGAAAACGAGCGTGAGTGAGGAGATGAGGTCGGGCGGCGTGGTGACTCCCACCCACCGTCCGGCGAAAGAGGATGGCGGCGGCGCAAGGCGGCGGCGTGGCGGCGATGGCGCTGCCGCCACAGGCGCCGCGTGTGTGTCTTGTGAGGGGCGTGAGTGAGGAGAGGCAGAGATGGAGCAGCGGCAGCAGCAGCAGCGGCGGCGTCGCCGGGCGGCGAGGGCGCCGGAGTCCGGCGTCGGCCGTAAGTGTCGTCGTCGCTTATGTGTGCGTTCGTGTATGTGTGTGAGTTGTGGTGTTGTGCGTGCGTGTGTGCGTGTGTCGGCCGAGAGGAGAGGAGGCCACGGCCGCGACGACTAGCCGGAGGCGGCGGCTCGGCGTGTGCTGCGTGTCCGTATGCATGTGTTGTGTGTGTCGAGAGAGGCGAGGGGCGTGAAGAGGGAGAGATAGAGAAGATAAAACAAAAAGAAAAGAAAATGGGTCATGCAGATTTTTGGCCGTGACGTATGACAATAGGAAAATTCTGAACCTTAGGTTTAGGGTTTGAGGGTAATTGGGTTGTAGTTGGGCTTTGTTTTAAGTTTGGGCTCTTCTATTTAAAGATTTGGGCCAAAGCTTATTTTATTTAAAAACAATTTGGGCCCAATTTAGAATAATAGAAAGGTGGTGATTCTATTTAAATGTTTGGGCGATCAATAAAAGGAACATGAGCTATTTCATTGGGCGAGAATTTTTGAATTGGGCTGATCTTTTTTTTTTAAATAAATGGGCTGTTTTGAATTAAATAAGTTGGGCTAAATTTATTTTATTGGGCTGGGCTTCTGTTTACTTTATTTATTAAATGCTGATGGGCTATGTAATTATTTTAATTCTGGGCCAGAATTTAAATTGTGAGTTGGGCTCCAGTGAATTTATTTGTAGTTGGATCTTAATTAATTTAAATCTTTGGGCTCAATTAATTATTAAATAGTTGGACTTTAGTTAATAATAATAGTTGGGCTTAGATTTAATTCATGATTGAGCTTTAAATTAATTAATGACTTGACTTGCTTTAATTAATTAAATCCTTGACTTTAATTAATTAAGTAAATAAAGTTTAACTTTAAGACTTAATTAATTAATTAAGTCTTATTAATTAAATAATTAACTTAAACATAATTATAAGTTTAAATTATTTAACTATGGTAAGTTAATTAATTAATTAATTAATTACTATGAAGTTTAATTAATTGATTGATTAAGTTAAGGTTATGTCGAGTTTAAATTATCTTAATTTATGATTGAGACCTCTTTAATTAATGTAATTAATTTCTTTTAATGAAATTAATTAAGTTAGAATAATTAAATAAATTAAATTATGCTAGTCAGTGCATAATTTGATAATCATATTATGTGTTATATTAGCGAGAGTCCTTATATATATATATATATATATATATATATATATATATATATATATATATATATATATATATGATTCTAGTATGCAAATTGCATTATACTTTTGTAAAAAGTATTTAACAAAGAAGATTTATGAAATTAAATTGTTTTTAAGCGAAAAGTCGAGCAAGGGTATTGTTGGTGCCTTAGCCGATATAAATTAGTTTTCAAATTTAATTATATTTTGAAAACTCGAGCTTAACGAATCATAAGCTAGTATCCTACTCTACTTGAGCTTAAGGCTAGCTTTTGAGACCTATTAAGATTAGTGCTTCTTGTAGGTTTTGTCGATCGAGGGATTAGCGTTGCTTTCCGAGAAGCGTACCATAGTGATTTCTCGGGCTTTGTCTATCGAGGTGGGCTTTTCTTTTCTTATCCTCAAGGATAAAATGATTTATTTATGATGCTTTATGCAAAATGAAAAGTATTTATTTATGATGCTTTCTCTTTTGAGAAATGATGAAGAAAATGATGTTCATGAAATTACACCCAAAATATTTATGTTTTATGTATGTATCCTATCAATGTGTTGGTTCGCATGACAATGAATGAAAGAAAAGTTATTGGGTCGCCCGATTCATGAAAAATCGAATTCGGATCACGTGCTTTATAGTGCGGATTAACGTGTACACTCAAGTTGTTGTGTCTTTGTAAGTACAATTCACGGCCGGTCGCGCGACGTAGGGGAGGCCTCTTCTACGGCGTTCGAGGATTCGTGAAATGTTATACGAGGAATGAAAGGATATGGATCATACATACAAAGAAAATGTCGGCGGACGATTTATGAAAATGCGAAAATGTTTAGTAAGCACAGTATTTCAAATAAAACCTCGTGGAGTTCTTGATGGGCGATGTAATTTAAAGATGAAAATGTTTTGGCATGAGTCCCGAGTGCATTCTTGTACTCGACCGCATGTTTGTTTTAAATGTGCGGGTTGGTGGTGATGCGATGAAGCAGTGTTGAGCAATAGAATTCTTTTGTCGCTAAAAGTTAGTACCTTGAGTGCACATCGTCATATGTGTATTCACATGTTTTCCGATGCAAGAATACTAAGTCATTTATATATTATGTTTGTCAAATCCTAATCTCTTGGAAATTCTAAGAAGTATTCCTTATATGTGTCTCACAATTTAATGTTCCATGTCCATTACGTTTCTTAATTCCGTTCGAGTAATAGTCCTGCTAATCCGTCCTTTGGAAAAGTGGGCTGTTACATTGGTCGGCGTCACTTTCAATCCGAAGTCATTTTAGCACAACTTTTCCCGTTCAGCGATCTTGGAAGCTGGAGTTGCCCATGTACAACTTCCTCTTTTCGGTGACGGGTTCATAGGTGGAGAACATTGTCTTATCGACAGATGTGCTTTGTAGCACCGATGTCAACCCACCACGCGGTTGGGTTGCCTACCATGTTGACTTCATCTACAACGAGATAAATCGAGTTCGAGATAAGTCGAGGGTACCGATTTTTCCTCCGTCACGTTTGCTTGTTGATGACCGTCTTCTTCTTTGGTTTCGACAATCCTTCACCATGTGCCGGGTTTGCCACAGTTGTAGCAATCTCCTTTGATCCTCTTTTGCTTCTTGGTCTTCTTCTTCCCGTTGAACTTGCGTTTCTTGTTGTTGGTGCTCGACTCGGCTAGATTTGCCTTTGCCTCCATAGGCGATTTCTTTGCCATGTTGTCGGTTGCGGTTGTCTTCTTTGATCCTCAATCGTACAATAAGATCTTCAGTCCCATCTCCTTGCGTTTGTGTTTGAAATAGTTCTTGAATTCTTTCCACATTGGTGGTAATTTCTCGATCATTCGACAACTCGAAATGATTGAAAGTTCCATACCTTCGGCGAGAATATCGTGCGAGAATCAGCTGGAGTTCTTGCACTTGTTCAAGTACCGTCTTGCTATCCACCATTTTGTAATCTAGGAAGCGTCCGACGATAAACTTCTTTAGACCGGCATCTTCCGTGATGGAGTCCGAGGTCCGTTTGATATTGTGGGCCACGTTATTTTTTTAATTATTTTCGCAGCCCATTTAGTTGTTAGATTAAATAGGTTCATAGTTTAATTAGATCTCTTCTATAAGTTAGTTTCCTAGTTTAATTAGGATTCCTTCTTTGATTAGGATTAGACTTTATTTTTCACCTATATAAAGGGCAAGCATCTGAAAATATTGACTTTTGATTGATCGATAAATGTGAGTTTTATTCTCTCTTCATTAGCTCTTTAATTTTCTTGTGTTTGCGAGGAATTCAATTATCGACGTATCGACGAGACATCCATCCTCGTTAGTGTGTCATTCATCGTCCCCAGAGTTCTTGCGTCGACTATCTAGTTGGGGTATGGCGAAATCTTGACCTATATCACTTGAGGTTAGATTCGAGAGGTTTTGGGATATTCCATCTTGTTCGTTCTTGGTTCAAGTGTCGATAGATCCTTCGTACCAGCGAGGATCGTATCATTTGGTATCGGTGACCTTCATTTGGGTCGGTGTCTCATAGGGTTCGCGGATCGCCGAGGCGATCGGGTCTTATGGGGGTGGGGATGATCGTCCCACATCGTCCACGGAGGCTTATCTGAAATTTGGATATAAGGCGGTATCCTTGGTTGAACTAATGTACAAGAAGAATTTGAGTTCGTTTGATATAGGTGGAGACTTGGATTTGAGGACAAATCC
Source organism: Salvia rosmarinus (assembly GCA_036937905.1). Taxonomy (NCBI): domain Eukaryota; kingdom Viridiplantae; phylum Streptophyta; class Magnoliopsida; order Lamiales; family Lamiaceae; genus Salvia; species Salvia rosmarinus. The sequence goes on along the minus strand of CM072818.1, from coordinate 63,091,339 downwards.
TTCTCGAGAGGAAGGGAATGATGGAGTCAGAGGTCCGTTTGATATTGTGGGCCACGTTATTTTTTTAATTATTTTATGCAGCCCGTTTAGTTGTTAGATTAAATAGGTTCATAGTTTAATTAGATCTCTTCTATAAGTTAGTTTCCTAGTTTAATTAGGATTCCTTCTTTGATTAGGATTAGACTTTATTTTTCAAACCTATATAAAGGCTTGTAAGCATCTGAAAATATTGACTTTTGATTGATCAATAAATGTGAGTTTTATTCTCTCTTCATTAGCTCTTGAATTTTCTTGTGTTTGCGAGGAATTGATTATCGACGTATCGACGAGACATTCATCCCTCGTTAGTGTGTCATTCATCGTCCCAATTGCTGCGTCGACTATCTGGTTGGGGTATAGGCGAAATCTTGACCTATATCACTTGAGGTTAGATTCGAGGTTTTGGGATATTCCATCTTGTTCGTTCTTCCATTCGCGTGTCGATAGATCCTTCGTACCAGCGAGGATCGTATCATTCTGTCTTGTATTTTGTCTCAAAGAGATCCATGGTTCCTTGACGTCTTGGCATTAGAGTAAACACTATAGAGTGTCGTCTAACCCATTGAGGATGTAATTGCGACACGAAAGTCGCTATGATGCCATCGTCTAACGCGATGCGTTTTTGTTCATCGGTCTCATCTTCCTCCACAATAGGAGGTGACTCGTTCAAGCGTGCCAAATTGAGGTAGTCGGTGAAAAGCATTTTAGATTGCCAGCGCAAATTGAACACGAGAATTTTCCGGCTTTTCGGCATGAGCAGGGGCATTCGAACGTTGCTTGACTTGTCGCCATTTCCACAGAATATTATCTTGCGATTGTTAGAAGCGGAGTGCGTGAAATGCGAATATAACGTTTAAGCGAGAATCTATATAAAACCGAGGCAAGAGTTGAACTCTTTCTCCATGAAGATAATATTGCTCCTTCTGATGCACGCGGTTCAGTGACAATTATCTCTAAGATACAACGGTTTAACAAATACGGGTGGTTGCACTACTTGGCGTATTTCCGTGAACTACTAAATACTCGGGACAAAGAGGATTTTGAAGAATGAATGGATAGATTATTTATCTTCGTTTGGTGTATTTGAATGTCGAGCAAATGGGTCATTTATAGAGAGGAAGGTGTCTTTTCGCGAAGAGTGCGTGCCATTTCATATGAAAGGTGCGAATTAACCACCATAACCAACTCTATTAAATAAATTCATATGGAAATAATAATTTCCAACACATTACATTTGTCGAAGGTATTGCGGTGAAATTGCTGATATCAACATGTATCGAAATCTGCGTTGATGGGTATGGTACCCGTTGTAATTATTCATTAACACGAAACATTCTTGTAAAAAGCGAATACCAATCCATATTGAAACAAACAAACTTGGTCGCCGCCATAATCAGCTAATGCTAAATTCCGCCATGAAAACAAATTTTTACTTGTCAGAAGCTTGTGGCTGCTCCATGGTTGCATACATGTAAAACATTGACAGAATCGCTCGCCACTACGCACTGAAAAATCATTGCAAAAGATCCAAAATCAAGCAGAGAATGACAACGTAGGAGAAATTAATGAGGCGTATTTTAAGGTTGAAATCATCTCTCCGGTCGTGGTGTTTGTTGGTGGCCATGATGGCGAAGGCGAAAGAGAAAAATGAAGGCCGTGAGGCAAATGAGCACTTTGCGAAGATCTTCTCTCTTCCACCTCTCCATGATGTCGGAGACCCCACTGCTAAAGATGCGCCTCTATCCGATCCGCGGCGTCCGGGCGACGGCGGTTGTGTAACATTAGTGCATCGTGTGGGGTCGATAGAGTTTGGCATGATTTCTCTCAACCTCGATTGTGTTTTTCTTGATTGGGACAATGCTTTTATGCGCAAAATGAGTTTCTTGAGTTGTGAGCATCCTTTTTAATTATTATTATTTTCTAATTATTTGATTTGGCGTTTAGTTACGAGATGATTGTTTGATGAATCCGATAATTGATTCGTTGAAAGTGTGAGCTTGTGGCTAGGCGAGATTTGGTTGTAGGTCAATGCTCCTTGGTGACTTTGAGCGTCGGTCAAATCCAAAAGATCATCATTCTTTTTACATTTCGCAATTTTTACGAAAAATATTGGGGTGAGCAAAATACCAAATCAGAATATCCGATCCGAACCAAACCTAAATTAAAATTCGGTTCGGATTTTTGGATTTTCGTATCGGATCGGATCGGATTGATATTTTTCAAAATGTCGGATTTTCGGATCGGATCGGATCGGATCGGATTGGATTTTTAATCAGAAAAATCCGAAAATCCGAATTATATATAATTTATATATAAAAATAATATTTTATTTAAATATTTTTAAATCTAATATAAATATATATAAGAATTAACAAAAATTGGTTTCAGATTTTTCAGAATTTTGGATTTTTCGGTTCGGTTCGGTTCGGATATATTTATAAAATTTTCGGATTTTTGGATTTCGGATTTTCGATTCGGATCGGATTGTATTTCTCTCAAAATTTGAATTTTCGGATCGGTTCGGATTAGGAAAAAATCCGAACCGAAATCCGAATACTCACCCCTAAAAAATATCGTTTTAGCGCCCAATTTATGCTAAACTAATTCCAAATTTGTACCATTTGTGGTGGTGATTAAATTTGGTAAATTTTATCGGTGATTCGGTCTTTTTTTGTGTTGAAGGCGATAAGATGTTGTTTACAAATGACTTTATTTGGACAATAACTAATCTATCTATTCTATACGGATTGAAGGCACCATATTCATTTATGCACCCACGTGGCATCACCTCTATCATCTATTCCTAATGATCTAAAATCTCTATTATATGAATTCTTAATTTATATATTATACTGTTCATTTATTTAATATTCTCAATTAATGCTATACATAAATTATTGTATAAATAGAAAGATATTAATGCAATTTAGTCAACTTTAATCAGTCGAACAAAATGGAAATCTTCAATCACCAACTAAATACCTATGTCAATCAATCTATATACATACGAATTGCGTGTAAATATTAACATTATACAATTAATACAATTATTTTAGATTGTGTTTACAATTATGTATTATGTGTAATTATAAATAGAGGGTGTAACATATTTCAAATATCACCTTTTTTTTCTCAAAACAATATTCTAGCAAAAATTCTATTACAATGAATCTTACTTATAATTGTATTGTTTTATTATGATGCTTTAATATAAAGATCTCACTAATGTTTATTTCATTTCTCAAAAATCAAATTGAAAGAAATTTTCAATGACTCCAACATCATTTTTCTATAAGAAAAAATGAATCCGCTTAGATATTACTATTACTTTTTCATTTGGGTAGAGGTGGAGAATTTGTTAAGAGAAGTTAGCGTTAGACCAATCCTATATCTCCTTGTCAATCTCCGCCACCAACTTTGACTCTCGGTTTGTGTTTGATGACCATCTATCGACTACGATTTTCTATTCGTACTAACATTGTTGGTAATTTCACGGACTCGTACTTAATTAGTAAGATCACCATTTTCATTTTTCCACTTTCTACTTAGATATCAATGTAAGTATTTCTAGATAGTATACTCCAAATAAAATGACTTGATCCTTGGATATGATGTCACAATAGCTTTTGTATCTGATGGCGCATATCCCATGAATGAATAAAAAATCACATTTTCCTATTGGTGCACTATATCACAATGGTCTAATAACCTCCAATTCTTTTGATTACAATCGCAATCTCAATTGGATGATTATACATTGTGATTATGATTAATTTTAGTCCATTTATTTTAGGGATTATGAGCAAATTAGTCAATTAGATATAATAAATCAGTTTTCTACTACTGCACCAAAAAAGAGCACAACAGAATGTATATATGTTTAGGATTTTTGTTTTAGACTATGATGATCTTTTGATGATGGTTGTATTTTTATCGTTTCATCAAAATATTTTGATATTGACTTTTACGAAAAAACACATATTATCATTTCCATTTTGCTCCTCACTCAATATAAACATCCATTCACCACAATATCCATGATCCATGAATTTTAAGGATTTATGTTCTTATTTTCTAAATTCTTCATTTTTCTTCTTTTCTAGATTTTATTTCCAATGATTGATTAATTACTTGAAGTCTGCAATTTATCTTTGATTGCATTAGGTAAATTTGTATATGTGGCTAACTATATAATATATAAGTTACATATATTTTATTATAAGATATATGTGACTAATTATTATATATAAGATAAATATTGAAGTGTTAATTACGTTATATTCGGTACTTTATTTATTTATAAACATCATTATTGTTATTAAGAAATTATGGAGTTCGACATTTGTTGCTTTCACAGTTGAATTAATGACCTTTTCTTTATTTTGGCTGAATGAAAATAAGCAGTTAAAGGCTAAATGAATACAAGTGTTTTGATTTTAAATTATAATTCTTGTCACCTTCGATTTTAGACTTCTTTTAGTTAAATTTTTCACGGAATATCCCTTTACATTTTAGTTATATGTTGTGATAAATTTAGAAATTATTAAATATTGCATGAACTTATTTTCTTCTTTTATACATACTCCATACTTATGATGATGAATGCACGAACTTCAATAATTTTATACATTAAGAGCATATCATCATAGTATAATAATTTTATATATTCGATGTGATAAATCGATCGTTAAGTCGCTTTCACATGTTCTCACTAACATATGTGTTCCAACATGATTTAAATTCCACCACCTCATTTGCCATGTTGCATCTTGTGCATCCTCTATTATTATTTATCTTAAATACTCATTTTGTACTTTCAAAAAATATATTATTTTGTGCACTGTTAAATTATATTTTTATTTTTTATTTACTTAATATTCTAAGTATTTCTTTAATTAAATAGTTTCATTCTTTTTTCTTTTTAATTTACTCACATCGATTTTTAATGAGACTTCATCAATTGAAAACCTAAATAAAATATAGTTACGTGTATACATGTTTTAAAGATGAGTAGTAAAATCGCTTTTTATTTGAGTATATAAATTCTAAATAGATCCGAACATTATATTAATTGACATGCCTAAATGAAATTTTCTCTTTCTTGTAATATTTTGGTTACTTATTATTAACTAATGTTTACTTTGTAATATTCAAAAAAATTTTATTGGATAATCAATTATTATACTAATTTATATTACTATACTGCTCATTTGGGGGTATTACTATATGGGTTTGATAAGCATACGAGTATCTAAACGATTTGAAACGGAAATGAGTGGTAAACCTTTTAATTGATTTGGGATAGGTACTAAGTTGTTTTTAAATTTCTATTTATAAACTAAAATATAAAGTGATTCTTTGTCGAAACTCAATGAAACACAATTTATATATCAAATTCAGAAGCACAACATTAATATAAATACTGTTTTCTTTAAGGATGAAGCTCTGATTTTAAGAATAGACAAAATTTTAATTATTTATACTATTTATTATTAATATTTCTTATGTTAGATTCAGATTTTATTAAGACATAATCAACTATTGCAACAACTTATATCTGATTATTTAAATATTTTATAAACTTAAAAGTGTTTAGGTAATTAGTGTGTATAATATTTGGACATGAATAGATAGTAAAATAACTTTTGAATAATATTATGGATAAATACTGGTACTTAAATTCTAATAGTGGATGAATATTGATCGATAAACCTCGTTGACATCTTTTATTAATTTACGTTTATTGTTAATGCTATTTTACAATATTAGGTTATTTTAAAAAATCGAACACAATTGTAACAACTTATAAGTTATACCTATAAATCTAGGAGGGTTTAAAGTCATTATTGTGTATTACTATACGAGTTTGTAACGATAACGAGAAATGATCACTAATTAAAGAGTTTGAGTATATACATTATAGATAGGTTTAGGTGGTTGAACCCTAACCTCATCATTTTGATTCGTTGTCTTGTTTCGCCGTGATTAACGATTCAGGTGGTTGAACACTAGCATCATCGTTCCGACTCAGTGTAGCTGAACCTTAGCCAATGAATAAGTTGGATTTTAAATTTCTACTTATAATTTACATTATAAGTGATTCCTCATCAAAATTTGATAAAATATAACTTATATATTAGATCAAGAAGCCTGCCCTGATATAAAAAGGTGTTAGTTTTCTTATGACTATAAACAAGAGACATGAACAGCCTTTATTTGAAGTATGGCCATATCTACCAAAATCTATATTCAGTCATGGTTATAAATTGTACCTTCTTTCACCTTTTTTTTTTATATTATGATTTGTCCATCATGAATTGTCGAATTACAACATAAAATAATTTTTCGTCGAAATTCGACGAATTACCTGCTAGTTAATTTATAAACTAATATAGTGAAGGACAATTGGCTGATACCATCGAAAACTAACTGAAATAAATGATTAGATTTTTATATTATTTATATTAAACTTATAAAATGAGCGAGAACTCGTATATTAATTGACCGTCAACTCTTTTAGAATCGCGTTATATAGGATAGCATAGCATACCTTCTTTTAAGTGCATGCATGACAATTCTACATTTATCCCATTTCTAATAATGTATTAGGCCCAATTTTATTTTGTAGATTTTCAGCCCATCAAATAAATTTTGGGGGGCTTTTCATAGATTGCTCTCACTGCGATAAACCCTAATTACAAAACCCTTCTGCAATTCCGGTTTCTGCTCACATCCTTTTTCTGAATCCTCGGAATTCGAAAATGGTTCGGAGTTTGAAGAATCCCAAAAAGGCGAAACGCAAAAACAAGGTAAAAAAATTTCCAATCTATTATGTTCTGATTGAATACTTTTCTTTCTTTAGATGTGTTCGTCAATTTGAGCTGTTTTTGGACTCATGAATCGTAAAAGGTCTCGAAGAAAGATGAAGGATCATCATCAAATTCGGCGCCCGTGGTGCCGGTGAAAGTGTGGCAACCGGGCGTAGACGCATTGGAGGAAGGAGAGGAGCTTCAGTGCGACCTTTCTGCTTACAATTCTTATCACGGTTTTCACATTGGATGGCCTTGTTTGAGGTAAGATTAATTCATCCCTTTTATTTGTCATTTTGCTTTATGTGATTCATTCTGTGTGTGTGTGTGAGAGAGAGGGGGGATTGGAATTTTCAATCTTTCTGTTATTCATGGTTTTAAAAAAAATCAATTTGATGTAGTGATAGTGATCAAATGTAGCTAGAAGAAGCTTTAGTGAATCCTTTTATCACTTGACTGATTGAAATTTTTACATATATCTCTTTGCATGTCGACCGGAAGTGTATCATGGCTCGTGAATAATTTCTGTATCAGAGTTGTAACTGAGACTTGAATTATCGAGCCATTTTGAGTGCGCCTGAGAGCACCTATATTTTTACCTATATATAACTATATTATGGCCCGCTGTAGTCTCATTGTCAATTGTCATTGTAAGTTCCTTTTCGTAATCAAGAGCTGATTGTGGTTTGATTTGAGCCAGTTTTGATATACTGCGCGATTCTTTGGGCCTGGTGCGCACTGAATTTCCACACACTGTCTATTCCATTGCTGGAACACAGGTGATTCTCGAGTCATTGTCCGTTTATAATGATTTGTTGTTTAATCGAGCAGATGAGATAGCTATCTCTCTGGATATGTTAGTTTATAGATGTTGGTCATGTAATATACAATATGCAAAAATAATTGTTAATGGTAAAGGCTTATACATTGTAAACATTGTCTCGATGATTATTGATGAGAAGATATTGAGCGTTTCAATTTTTCTTTTCTGGAAGTTCTTTGTTTTTAATCAACTCTAGTTTAGAATCTTTTCCAGTTTCTGTATTCTTTTGCTAGTAGAACCTAAGAAGCTTCAAAGTCCTTAACATGGCATATTTAGAACATGACTTGGATTCCTGATTTTTCAGGTCTATTTATTATATTAATGAGGTTTTGCATTTCCATTTTGGTAGGCAGAGAAATCCTCTTGGAACTATATCGAATATTTAAGATCTTAAACATTTCTGGGAAGAGCGTGATTTTGTGCCTAAAACTCAAATAATGAAGATACAGACATGGAGAGTGAAAGTAGTGATAGTGATGAGGATGATGAAGAGGAAGGTGGTGGAACTAAGACCCCAGTTTTGCAGGTATAACTATGTAGCTGTGGTTATCAGTTTTAGTTAGTTCAACTTATACCCCCCTTCTGAGTCATTTCGTGTCTTCACGCAATGATCTTCAGATACGTAAGGTCAGTCATGAAGGTGGTGTAAACCGGATTCGTGCCATGGGGCAACATCCTCATATATGTGCTTCGTGGGCAGATACAGGCCTTGTTCAGGTACACCTTTTTCTGGTCTATGAAGTATGTTTATGTACTATAAAATTGTCTTACAGTATCTACACTAAGTTCAGGGACACAGAGCCTTGGCTCTTGTAAAAGCAAAGAATGTGGCATAGTGTATATTCTCTTTTATATGCTACTTGATGGATGATTTGCAGGTGTGGGACTTCAGCTCTCATTTACATGCTTTGAAAGAATCTGAAACTGCAACTAATAGTGGAGCGACAGTGTTCAATCAAGCTCCTTTAGTTAAGTTTGCTGGACACAAGGATGAAGGCTATGCCATTGACTGGAGTCCTGTTGTTCCTGGAAGGCTCGTTACAGGTATTACAAGATGGCTTTATGTTTATTGCTGGACGCTGCAAATTTCGTTCCTTGCAAAACCTTTTCTGAAATTTAACTTCCTTGCTGTCTCCACTCCCACAGGGGACTGCAAGAATCGTATTCATCTTTGGGAGCCAGCATCGGAATCAACATGGAATATCGACTCTACTCCCTTTGTTGGTCACACTGCTAGCGTCGAAGATTTACAGGTTCACAATACATTTGCAATTCTGCCTCTGAATACATCCTAGCAATCTTTTAACCTTTGCATATTCATTTATGATGATGGTTTATTTGTCTGTTTGCAGTGGAGTCCTACAGAACCATATGTCTTCGCCTCATGCTCGGTTGATGGAACTATTGCCATTTGGGATACTCGTGCTGGGAAGACTCCTGCAGTTTCTATCAAAGCACACAAAGCTGATGTGAATGTTATAAAATGGAACAGGTGTTCATAACTTCCTTTCTTAAGTCATATTGGTTTACTACAGTTCCTTCTCCATGTATTCATTTCTCGTTGCTTCTTTCTTTGACTAGCCTTGCGAGCTGTATGCTAGCATCAGGTAGTGATGATGGGACGTTTTCCATCCGAGATCTAAGATTACTCAAGGTATTAAATGGTTTTAACCACTCTGTCTCTCTCCCTCTCTCTCTCTCTCATACGTGTGTGTGTGTGTTTTGTAACTTCCTTTTCCCTTGTACAGGAAGGAGATGCTGTAGTCGCGCACTTGAGTACCATAAGCATCCCATTACATCCATTGAATGGAGTCCACATGAGGCCTCCACCTTGGCAGTGTCTTGACAGACAATCAACTAACGTAAGAAACCTCTAGATACGGACAACGAGTGTATATTTCATAGATTTTGAGATGTTCCTGCTCTTAAAACTTGAATCTCATGGATTATCACATCTATTCTCAGAATATGGGACCTTTCCTTGAGAGAGCGAAGAAGAGGAGGCCGAGTTCAAAGCCAAGGTTAAAGAACAAGTGAATGCCCCCAAGACTTGCCGCCACAACTTCTATTTGTTCATCAGGTGATAAGATAGATACCTCTTTTACATCTTCTCTAAAGAGTATACATAAAAATATATACACA